>BMAC01000017.1:733888-776578 GCA_014905375.1 Phtheirospermum japonicum | reverse complement strand
ATTGTGCACAAACAAATCATGCTTGCATCAGACGACAACATGCACAAATATTTTTAATTATAACACGTGCAAACACCATTCTGCTACTGCACGGATGAGCACAAGAGAACACAGTAATGTGCAAAAACTGGCACTTAATTGTGCTCAAACAATTCATGCTTGCATCAGACGACAAGCACATCAGAGGACAACATGCACATATTTTTTAAGACTTCATAACACGTGCAAAATACCATTCTGCACGGATGTGCACAAGGGAACACATTAATGTCCACAAACTGACATTTAATTGTGTTTGGTGACATAAAACATGTTATTCACAAGCCTTTGTAGCTCAAGTGGTTTAGCCCTACCGTTTCTTTGGATTACATTACATCATCTTCAACCACTCGTATATATATATAAAGATGATTAGTTGAAGGTTTTTTTTCCAAATCAATTTTAAGCATGGAGGTGAATCCGATTGTAGCCTTAACTCGATTCTGAAAAATGGAAGTGCCACCCAATCATGGATCAATTTAATTAATTTAGAAAAGACTCGGAACATACTTTTCAGTTAACCGCGGGAAAATAAAAAATAATAGAAATTAGAAAATTAAATTTCTCTTGAATCGAATGAAATAAAGAGTAAATCGAAAATATTTTAGAACTAAAAATAGAAAAGTAGAAATGAAAAATACCTGATTCATCTTCAATCGAAGCCATTAGGGTGCAACCGAAATCTCGTGACTAAATTGTCGAGCTCAGAGAAATCAGACCAAATTGAACAAGGAAGGGCCTCAAAAATCTAAACAGCAAGACTCGATTTTGATCACCCTGAAATTAGGGTTCATCCTTTTCAGTTGCAGGACGGTTTTGATCGATCCTTTGTGCTTCTTGGAAAAGAAAATCGCAACTATTTTTGAGGAATGGCGGGTTTGATCGATCTTTGTGTTTATTGGAAAGGAAAAACCAATTGTTTCTGAGGAACGAAAGTAATGAGGGTTACTTTAATATAATGTCTCTTAATTATGCCTATTAATATTTAATAAATTTTGTTAAATTTAGAGTCACTAGATTAGATTATTTATAATGACTAGGATTCATTCTTATTTCTCACCCACGGACTCATTCTCACCGGAAAACCCAACCCTATATATGTATATGACAGGGACACGGCTTGGACACGGTGAGGCACACGAGGACAGGGTCTAGACACGTTCCCAACATGGTTTCTCAATTTTTATTTTTGAGTTTTTTTCAAAATTCTTATTTTTTATTTTCATTTTTTGAATTATTATAGTTTTCCTTATACTCGGGAGTTCATCAATTGTTGTGAATGTGTTTTAAATTATTTTATATGATTAACTGAAATTTTTTTGTATAATTTAATATTAATAGCAAATAAATATCTTAAAAATTATTTATATTATAAACGTGTGTGAGCCATGTTATGTTCTAGATTTTTTAAAATAAGCGACTCTCGTATCCATACTGTCGTGTCTCGAGTTCGTATTCGTGCAACTTAGCTTTGGATCTTCTTCTTCAAAATTTGTTTTAGAGTTAATAAGATGCTATGATGCACGAATACTTCAAAATATGATATTTTATCATATCGTATCCTATTTTACGTTATAATTAACGTGTTATATTCATTTTATCATATCGTGTCTTAAGTTCAATTTCCGTGTCGGTGCAACCTAGTTCCATAGTAACTAAAATAAGGAGAAAAAAAAATTGATAACACAGTTTTGAATAATAAGGTTGCCACCATATTTTCCATATTATTATTAGTGATCATAATATTCAGGGAGAATTTCTTTTTGCAACATGTACTCTAAGCGTTTTCACGCTTTGCAACCTAATATTTTTTTTTGTTGTCGATTGCAACCTGTACTACACATGATTTGTTAAATGCAACCCCTGGTTCATTTTCGGTCCAAAAAGTCAACGGGCTCAAGGGCGTGTAATTCACGCCATTTTGGTGGCTTTTTGACAGAATATTAGACAGAGGTTGCAAATAACAAATCATGTATAGTACGAGTTGTTATTTGAAACAATAAATACTTTAGTTTGCAAAGTGTAAAACCTGTATAATACATGTTACAAAAATTAATTTACCAAATTTACATATTTATTTATTTATTAATTTTCATATTTATTTAATAAGTATTTATAATTTACTTATAATTTATTTTATAGTATTTATGCGATTTTCATCTTTTAAGCATCATCTTTTAATTATTTTATAATAGTTGTGTATATTTTTATATTTTTCTCTTATTATAAATAATTATTTTTAATATTATCATAATTTCTATTTATTTTACATACTTTTATATTACTTATTCACTCCATCCCAAATATATAGTCCACTTTCTGTATATAATATTATTTTACCCATTATCTTACTACTACAACCTAATTAATATGAATTTTATAACTATTAAACTTCATTAAATAAGGACAGATTAAGAAATATTTGCATATTTGTTAATTCAAATATATTTTCTTAGTTTTTGTGAGAGTAAACACTATATTATATAAATGGGAGAAGGAGTATATATTTTATCATTATTTTTATTTTCATATTTATTAACTAAGTATTCATAATATAATTATAAATTGTTATATTTTATTATCTATTTAATTTTTTTTAATATTACTAGTATTGTACTCGTGCGTTGCACGATAATTTTTTATTTTATTTTATCTAAAATAAAAATAATTATTTTAAATGTATTAAAATATTTAAATAAGTAATTGTATATATCTGTACTTAAGTTATATATATCTCGGTGTGTGTATTTCGGTACGAACCATCACTGGTCTCACACCAGAGATAGTTTTACCATAACCGCTTTCTATATATAAATCATTTAAATGTTATTTAAAGATCGAATAGTATTCATAATGATATAACCTGATTCATAAAATGATTGTTATTAGACGGAATGTATTTTACAAATTATGAAAACTTTCCTTATACACAATATTTGTTGTCTTGTTACTATATTTATTCTCATCATCGTCGATCAATATTTTAAAACCCTTACAATTGGTCACCCTTGATATAGCAACGTATAAGTGGCTATGACTGAAAACTGGCTTTTTCAGGAAAAAATCCAACGTGGTAGAGAGACTGCCGTTAAATTTTGTTGATCATCATAGCATATGACACAGTCAGAGAAAATTTTCATCATTGGAACTTGAAAGGAAACCTTGTATTGGATAATGTAACAGTCATTTTAGGGATTAACAACAATTCACCTGCATTGCTTTCTTGAGAAATATTAGCTTATACAATATGATCGTCAAGTTAACAACCAACATTACACAACATAAGGAATGGTCGATATTTCTCAATAACATGAATGAAATTTTAATTTTTAGTTTTAGCTCATAGTTCGGCAATCCATAACACTTAATGGTATGTAGAAACTCTGGTGAGTGGACGTTCTAAAATATGTCAATGTTTGAATTGGATTTGCATGCATTATCAGAGCTAAGATATACTTTACATTCTCCATCATTTTATGACATCATATTTATTAATCAAATCGACAATATCAAGCGCTGGGGAAAGAATAGCACGACCCTCCAAATAAGCGAAGTATTCAGTAGTTTTTCCAAATTGTTGATATGTGATGGCCACAATTGACGAAACATGGTCACAATCATCTTTCAATAATAGATAACATGGGTTTCAATTTGAACGAAACCATTCATTTGGTCCTCCAACTATTACATCTCCTATACTATTTATTGAGCTGGCAAATTTTTTAACTTGACAAAATTGGGATCTAAATTGTGATTTGCAGCACCACATTCTTGGTCTACTTCAAAACTATGTAATTAGTCCATAAATGCAAAGATTTGATCACTGTGTGAACTATGTCTATTCTGCCTTTTTGGAATAACGGACAAAATTTGATAAAAATCTCCACCAAGAATTATTATTTTGTTACCAAATGGAAGCTGCGTATTAGAATTATTTTGCGATCTCATCACATGTTTCAATGTTTTGTCCAGAGTTTTAAAATAATGGGTATGCATCATTGGGATTTCGCCCCAAATAATGAGATGCGCATACACCATTAGTTTTGCTAGTGGAGTACTAGTAATGATCGAAATTTTGGTGGATATTAAAAGTAACCCTAAATCTAGAATGCCCAATTCTTCCTTTCGAAAGAAAAAGAGAAGTTATGTCGTTAGATATTACATATAAGAACAATTCCACCATTAGATTTGATAGTTGTAGAAAGCGTCATCCGTATCTATAGATAAGAAATACATCACCCTTGGTCAAATATACTGCATCCATGACTTTATCAATTTTGGTGGAATATAGTAAATTCGTACTAATGAAAACAAACCTAATTTCCTAGGTGTGCATTCTTTTGTTTTTGAGTACTAAAATGATTTTTTTAGGAAATTCAATATAAGACAAATTCCGTACTTCCAGATTTTTTTTTATTTGCCCCTAACCAACTTAAAACATGTTATGATGTTCTTTACTTGCGTTTTATTGCGTTCAACTGATCATTATCATTATAAAATACATTATGCTCTTCTGGAAGATGAAAATTCAAACACATGATAGGTGGAGTTTTATACTAAAACTAATATTTTCCACGCCACTTCACATGGAAAAATGTAATGACAATCATAATACATGTTGATCTCATCAATCTTTTTATCCTTTGGATCCCCACATTGTTCTGCTAGAATGTTATAGTGAACCTATAGTTACATTTATTGACATATTTGAACAACTACTTGATAGATCTAAACTGCTTACACTATATAACATTTAAATGAGTTACACAATTCAGTAATATATAAAAATTATGTGAAACGACCCTCTGGAGAACCACTAGTAAATATCGCGGGCAAGACGACATGAGTACCAACACTTTAGCCATCTGTTTCACCTCATAATACTACATCAACAATCCCACTGTACATCTCACTTCATAATTTTTTATGAGTCTTGACGTATCACAATTTTGAAGATTCAATAATTGTATATACATCAATTATGAATTGTTGTGTGAGTCGTCGACTATATAAAACAGTGAGTACCTCCGTGTCTCTTTCATGCAATCAGTGAGAATAAACTCCATCTGGCTCACATATTTTTACCCTTGTCTTTAGGTTTTTGATGTTCAAAAAAAAGACATGTCTTCCTTGTGGTTGTCTTCACCACATGGAAATAGTAATGGATAGTGTAGAAGAACGTACAAAGGATGCAACTCGTTGATACGTTTCAAATTACCAGATCTATTTTCTACTCTCTTGCTACCACTTTGTGGACCATATCACCAAAAACCAATAGTCAATTAGTTGATCTTTTTACGAATCTATTATAATTGATGCCACAATGTTCATTCCACTCGATGCTGGTTCACACTTGTATTGTTTTGCATGATTACTGAAATAGTAACAAAATACATTATTTTAAAAAATCAATTCATATCAAAAGTATTGAGTCGCAATAATACTTGATAAATAATATGTTATTTGGTCTATTTTTACGAATCTATTATAGTTGATGCCACAATGCACATTCCACGTCGATGCTGATTTCGCACTTGTATTGTATTGTATTGCATGATTACTGAGATAGTAACAAAATACATTATTTTATGAAATCAGTTCAAATCAAAAGTATTGAATCGTAATAATATTTGATAAATAATATGTTGATAGACAATAAGAAAAATATTACATTGTATTGCATTGTGCAATTTTGCATATTTTAATAAAAAGTGGTAAAATTATTTTTGAGAAAAAGTGACAAATTTGATATTGTTTGACTCAAAATAAAAATCAAAATAACAACACACACACACACCACACACACACACACACACACACACACACACACACACAACACACACAAATATATATATATATATATATATATATATATATATATATATATATTCAAATGATCTTATTAATTTTTTTTAATATTAATTAGGATATCCATTCTAATTATGTTAAGAAAACTCCTACATAATTTAAGAAAAAACTAAATCTTCATTAATATTAAACATTATTTATGAGATTAATTCAAATAAAAATTATTGAATCGTAATAATATTTGATAGATAACATGTTGATAGCCAATAAAATAAATACCGAATTATGTTATCATTTATATATAATTTAATTTTAAATAGTGGTCAAATTACTTTTGCGAAAAATGTCAAATTTGATATTATTGGACTCACAAAAAATAAAAATAAAAATATATAAATAAAATAACAAAAACCTCACAATAAAAATCAAAATAACATAAAAGTGATATATATATATATATATATATATAAATGATCTTGTTATTCTCAATATTAATTAGGTCTTATATTAAGTAAACTCTTATATAATTAAAAAAAGAAAACAATCCTACGTGAATTTTTTTTTCTCTTACACGTTTTTTTAATTGTTTTCATTGTCTAACGTGAATTGTAGGTCTGAAACAATTTCATGTGAAAATAATTTTTTTTCTGTGCACAATTAGCAAATGATAGTATAAGTATTAATAAACTATAAATATTACAATGATGTTTTGTAGAGATTAGTGTATAAAATACAAATGCATACCTGACCGAATAAATTCGATTTTGAGTTTCAATCGAAATTAAGTATGACATGAATGCTTTCAAGATTACCGTGTTTAGCAACATTTGCTTTCAGAGTCGGCCTTCCCCTTTTTTGTTTTGGAATTAGTTGATCTTTTTCCAAATCTATTGTAGTTCATTCTACTTAATGCTGGGTTTGCACTTTTATTGTTTACGCGGTTTCTGAGATAATAACAAAATACATTATTTTATAAGATCGATTCAAATAAAAATGTATTGAACCGTAATAATATTTTATAAACAACGTGTTGATAACCAATAACAATAATATCAAATTATATTGTATTGTGCATTTTTGTATAATTTAATTAAATAAAGTGATCAAATTATTTTTGAGAAAGTGACAAATTTGATATTATTAGACTCGAAATGAAAAAAATAACGAAAAAACATAAAAAAACCCTCAAAATAACATTTAATTGATTATATATGTATGTATATATGTATGTATGTATAATATTAATTCTTATTATTTTTAATATTCATTAGAGATCTATTCTAATTATGTTAAGAAGATTCCTACATAATTAAAAGAGGAAACTAATCATAGGTGACTTTTTAATTAAAAAAAGAAACCAAATTATAATTAATATTTAAAAAGGTATCTATCATAATTATATTAAGTAAATCCATACATAACAAAAAAAAGAAAATAATCCTACATGACATTTACGTTGCATTTCTTCTCTTTCCTACTCATCTTTTTTTCTCTCTCCAGACCTCTCCTTTAATATATATATATTAAAATATTTATTTATTACTTTTTCTTCGTTTAATTGATATTTTAGGTTTTAAATGGTGAATTAGAATTTACATTAGACTATTTTGTTTATTTTAACTAATTTTATAAATTTTATTAAAAATAATTTATACGTTTTTTTATTAAACATGTTGATGTGATATTTTTAAAATATGAATAATATAATATATTATTATTAAAGAATAAAATAGACAACTAAAAATTATAAAGATTGTTTTAAATTAAAATAAGGATACCATCAATTTATTGTTTTAATTTGAAAAATAATAATATGCAAACTGCACTATACGAGTTTTACACTTTACAACCTAAAGTATTTTTTTGTTACAAATAACAACCCGTACTATACATTATTTACTATTTGCAACCTTTGTCTAATATTCAGTTAAAAAATAACCAATATGGCGCGTGCGTTACATGTGCCCGAGTCCGGTGACTTTTTGGACGAAAAAAAATTCAAAGATTGCATTTAACAAATTCCGTATACTACGAATTGCAATCGACAACAAAAATAATATTAGATCGCAATCCGTAAAAACGCATATAGTAAAAGTTAAAAAAATAATTTTTCGTAATATTTATTTGCCAAAATTTACGATTATATCGATAATGAGAATTTTATGTTTTAATACACTACTACAAACAAGCTGGCGACACCACATTACTTTGAATACTACAACTGGTCAATTAAAATCATTACAATTGTTTTCTTGCTCTTACTGAGTTGTTACACATTTCCTAAAAAAATTAAATATAAACTGTTCGTTGCTTTATGCGCGTGGAATTGTTACTTGGACATCGATTTGTAACGGTTTCTAACTTAATATTTTTTCTTTACTACTGCTAATGCGCATGGCATTGTTACTTGGACAACGATTTGCAATGCTTTGTCACTTAATATTTTTTTTCTTTATTACTGTTAAATTGTTGGGAAAATTTACTTGGTCTTTGGAATTTATATGCTTATTAAAATATAAATAGACAACCATTTTGATAAGACATTAAAAATCCATGAGTAATATATGTGAGTATTTATGTTAAGCGACCTTATTTTTTGGAAGGAACATTTCTTCTGAGAAATGGGTGAGCTGGTTTTTTAGAGTAGCGACCTGTAATATGAGGATGAGTTCTCATATAGGATCGCGACCTTTTATACTTTTGTGTATTGGGCGCTATCTGTTAGCTCGATCATGGGCTCTACAAAAATTAGCCCCGAATGGGCTCATATAGATTGTATTGCGGGAGTCCCGGCGGACTATATGGAAAGAATCACAGGCGCAAGCCTATTCTTGTAATTTAAGCGAAAGATCCACTATTTAAGGGAACTTAGCATACAGTTAAATTCTAATTCTAAGTCGGTCACGGTATTTATTGAATTATGGTGGGAGAAGGAAACCCTGGCTTGGGGAGGACTTCTCTTGTCTCTATAAAAGGGGTGCATACCTCTTTCTATTTTTAAGTTATTTTATCGTGGTTTGATCTCTCAAATTATCTCTCGCACTATCTGACTTAAGTATCGGAGGACCTTCGCTGGGGCCGTCCCCCGCCTTGGATGAAGGTGTTGTTTTGCAGGATCGGCTAGGTCGCCAGGAGGATTTTTGGAGACTTATAAGACCGTTGTGATGTAATTGGAAACTGTTTCAGGTCGCTGATCTCAGATTTGAGGTTAGTACCCCATATTTTTGGTAACCAATCTTTTTGGTTTTATCAAGTGGCGCCGTCTATGGGGAAACACGACATCGAGTCCTTGAGCAAAAGTGATAAATTTCACAAGCCCAGTATGAATGATAAAATCCAACCCAGAACCTTGGGTTTTTGTCCTGGATCAACCAAGTCGAAGAAGAAAAAAAAGATGGCAGAAATCAATAAAGGGGAACCGACAAAGGACGGGTAAACACCGTCTCCGGGAGAACCACCAATCCAAAATTTAGGTGGCACACTGAAGTGTAGTTTTTTGTGGTGTTGAAAGTATCAACGGGTTCTTGGCTCGTTATTATCGGAGTTAGATTCGATTGGAGGATTCAACGTGTTTATAGCTTTGAAAAGTACAATAAAATGCAAATAAAGTAATTAAACTAATTAATCTAAACTAGGAATTGAAATAGCAAGTTGGTCGGATGCCTCGTCGTATGTCTTAAATAGAAAATGCAAAGCAATAATGAAAATAAGCAAGAAAATGCAATGTTTCACCAAGTACAAGCATGCATGCATAAGGTACAACTATGCATAAAAACTCAAATAATGCAAATTTTCTAAAATTGAAAGCACAACTAGAAAGAGCAATGAAAATTAACGAGAAAGTTTAAAACTTTATGTGAAATAACAAGCATCAAGCAATAGATCTAGGTTTTAAGCTAAAACTATGCATGAAAATAAAATTGCAAATAAAGCATAGGAAAAACTCAAAGTCAAGACGATCTAAGACCCGATCTATGATCTAGATGTGTCACTATCTAGATTGTATAGTCAATTCACAAGATCAAGTAAGAATTCAAGTAGCTAAGAGAAAAGGCATAATAAGAAGAACAAGCATGAAATTGAAGAACAAAGAATAAAAATAAAGGCAAGCTTACTTGAATTAAAAGAGAAGAGTACAAAGTTGAATTGAATTGCATCAAAGTAAAAATCCAAGGGAGTACTTAGATTCTTCTTAGGCTTACAAACCCAAGGATGTGATTGAAATTAAATCTAATCTAGGAAAAGAAATTACATAAAAACTTGAAATTAAATCTAAAACCCAAGGAAAGAGAATTATCCAATAGCTTGAGAGTAATTTTGATCCCAAACCAAAGTTAGGGTTGGGAAGGGAGTTCTTTTTCAATGGTGCAAGGTGTGGGCTTTATATTGTTGTTTGTAGGGGCAAAATTGTCAAAACACCAAAAATCCCGCAGCCCTCAGTGTTGCAGTCGATCGACTGCAGGAGTGTCGATCGACTGCCTGTCGATCGACTGGCAGGCCAGTCGATCGAATGCTCTACTTCAAGGAGGGTGGCTTTTATCCGGCAGTCGATTTGGAGCTCTTTCAGTCGATCGACCACTAGTCAATCCGGCAGTCGATTTGGAGCTCTTTCAGTCGATCGACCACTAGTCAATCCGGCAGTCGATTTGGACCTTTTCAGTCGATCCTGGATGCTTTGGCTCGAATTTCTCGTTTTCCGCTCCAAAACGTCCGCCGAGTGAATATAACCCTTTTAGCCACCTACAAAACAAGAACTCAAACTTAAAAACCCAGAAATAGCACAAACATCTCACATATCGTACTCTTAAAGACAAAAAGAAAATCAACGAGAAAAAGTCTTAAAACCTAATGAAAAACGACTCGATACTACTAGAAACGATGCTAAACTCTAACTAAAAACACAAGGAAAAACACAACAATTACATGGAAATCAACTACCCCACACTTATCGGTTTGTTCATCCTCGAACAATGAAAAGAATCGAGAGTGTACATGTAATGGTATTATGTAAAAAGAAAAATCCTTGTGCTTATCCTTATTTCAATGATGGAAATATCAACACAAACTCGTTATCGTCAAGCATTGCTCGTATTACTTTTTCTCAAATGAAATCCTAATCGATGACTCCCTCTCAAATGGAATTTTCGAGGGTGTTCTCTCAATTCGCTCAAGTGTTTAGTATATAAGACGTGTTTACGCTCAAGTCGGTCAATACATGCACCTTGTCAAGATTTCACAAATCGGACGCTCAAAATCTCTCATAGTACATGACCAAATAAGACTCGAAAGAGGTCTTTATTTTGGGTTGTAATGTTGGCTCTTTAGTAAGGTATGGAACATTTGGATATAGTGGCTAACACACGATCAAACGTGATCAATAACACACAAACTCCTAATTTCTAAAACCCGAAGCTTATGATCGCTTCACCTTTCCCAATTCACCAAACTCTCATTCGAAACCCTTTCGTTCACTTAATTTTCCGACTTTTATTTTACAACACTTAGAAACTTTTTGAATTTGCTTCTTTTGACTAAACTTAACCTTTTTGAATTTGGCTTTTCACATGAACGCACGCCTTATCACTTTTCGTGATTTGTGTTGGAGTATTATTATTTTTTCTCGTTTTCTTTTCTTTTTCTTTTTTTGTTGTATAAGCAACTCAAAACCCGAAACCCACAATTTACTTCCCACATATCTCTCGTCAACTAACAATAAACTCTCCCACCTCACAAATTACAGAGATATAAGAGCTAAAATCGAGCTCGGCTAACAAGAAATGGGATATAGGCTCAATGGGTCTCGTTTGGGATTTTTAAAGTAGCTTAAATATATGGATATGGCCGGAACAAGGGTGATATATGTGCTCGAGGTCATTTCCGAATTCAATCATGTACGAGCAAAATCAAACCTCCTCAATGCAATTTCCATAAAAACGCAAGCAAGCCGATAAATCACACAAGGCTACTCACTAGTTTGCACCGAATTTGGAAGCAAAATCAAAAGAGATTTTAGAGCTTTGCAATCTTTTCACGAGTAAATGTTGATTATATATATAGGCGGGTTTTGGACGAAGCACAAAAATTCAACTCCTCACATAAGAGGGCATAAACATGCAAAAACTCGACAAGTAAACTATTCAAACCTTCAAGTATGTGGAGTTATTCAACAATGTAATAAAGACACAAACGACACAAAAATCGACTCAACCATATAATAGCGCAAATAGTAAGCATCACTTCGCCAAGGCTCGAGTTAAGAGCAACAAAACATGCTTGATAAAAACCCGGACCCTAACCACCTACCCACCCCACACTTAAACCATGGATTACCCGCATTTTAATGAAAACCAAGTAAAAGGAGAGGGAATAGAAACTTCCTTAACCGAGCGAGTTTTGGTCGAGCTCGGTGGGGTCCACCTAGGCATCTAAGCATTCCAAGTAAAAATCGAGCATGGCTAGTATCTCCCGGCTTCATGAACGCTGCTAACTTATCAAATCGCCCAAGGTGGAGTCGGAAAAAAAAAAAGAAAATAGAATCACACGAAATTAAAGACACAAAGAAATATGTACATGAATCTCAACAAAATATATATTTTTTAATTTTTTAATTTTTCAAATGTTTTTGGGTTTTCATTTTAAGAAGAAAGAAAGAAGATAAAATAAACGAGAAGAACTTGGGTTGCCTCCCAAGAAGCGCTTGTTTCAAGTCATTAGCTCGACGTACTCCCTTTTTGGTCAAGGCAGAAAGATCACGGGAGGGTCCACCAAAACAATCTCTTCCTTGTCGGGAGGATCCACTCTTTGGAACGTCCTTGGCGCATTGCATAACTCATATAAGATCCGCCAAAAAGCAAACGTTCCAAATGGGAAAATGGGACTCGTCTCGTCTAGGTCCTCGGGTGGAATGGTTGTTTTGAAGTGGCCCGTCGACTCATCCCAAAAATAAAAGGAGTAATGGCCAACTATCTTTTCCAACATGTGGTCGAGCAACGGGGGAGGGAAACGATCGCTTTTGATATCCGCATTTAACCTCTTAGAATGTATCAACATCCTCCATCTCGTCGTAGCCCTCATGGCCCAAAACTTTCCTTCTTCATCCTCGAGAACTAACGAGCCGCTCGTCTTGGGCACCATGTGAATGGAATTCACCCACTCACTCTCGGCGAGTACGAACATTAAGTCTCCCCACAACAACCTCCAAGTCCCGCCTCTCACCATATCTTCAAGACTCGAACTCAAAGAACTAACTCCCTCACCCACTCTCGGTCTCCAATCCATAGCATCCTTAAGAATTTTAAACCCTTCAACCATCTTCTCCTCCTTTTCTTCTCGATGCGAATTTGCAAGGATAATAATCGACTTGCTCTCCTCTTCCTCCTCAAGATACTCGTCAATGTTTTCAATCTTATCATCAATAACCCCCACCTCCCCCTCTAAGAAGTCGTCGTTGCCCTCAACGACACACCGAGAATCATCTACACACACATCGGGGTCACATAGATGCATAACAGACTTATCATGTAGAACAAGGGGCTCATATTCATAACATCCTTCAATATCGACGTTCGGGCCAACCACCTTCTCATTAGTTTTTGCCTCCATATACGCTCGCTCGACTATACCTTCTATCATATCCATATATATATCCAATCGATAATAGAATCTTTAGAAAGAGAAGGCAAACTGAGGTCCACGGGGTTGGAATCAAGAGGAGGAAGAACACTCGGATTTGAAAACATATCATCTTCCGACGGAGAGACGACCGTATTTTCAACCACCCCACACTTATCGAGGATCGTGATCGGAGTAGCCGGACAAAATAGGCCCACGTGAGGAGTTACAAGAGGAGGAAGAGTCGGCGGCGAGCATGGGCTAGACAACGTTGCAAGTCGAGCCTTCATATCCGCTATCTTCTTTATCAACTCTAGCTCCCAAGAAGATGAAACCTCACTCGCTTCAATAATATTTGAATATATTGCTCGAGAAGATGTTCGCTTGGGAGGGCCACTATGGATAATGTAGCTCACACCTCCAAACAACTTATACGGATTGGACTTTGGAGCACTACGGGAGCCACCAATCGAGGTAAGATTGACATCGTAAGCCGTCCCCACAAATGGTCGGCTAACATCTCTCATCGTGCGGATGGGAGGGCCACTTGCAACAATGGAGCTTGGCCCTCCAAACAACTCTTAAGCCTCGAGATCCTTAGGGGAATAAGCCATGCTTGCCTTAGAATACGTCGCTTGCGAAGATTTTGGCTTGGGAGGATGAAACGTCCCCAAAAATGGTTTGTTGAAATCTCTCATAGTGCGGACGGGGGGTGCATCGGAGCTCAAACCTCCAAAGTACGCATAATCATCGAGATCTTGAGCATTAGTAGCGGCACCAACCGGGGCTTGAATGGAGTTGGGAGGATAAGATTGCCATATGGTCCGGGATTCGGATATCCACCACCCACATGTCCACTCGGAGTCATCGGCATAGGAGTGAAATTGTAACCGGGTGAGGTTCCATATGGGTCGGGATTCGGGCTCGGCATATTCGGATAATTTTGTGTAGCACCATAGCCATACGAGCCGGAAGTCGGGGCTTGCACGTTCATATAGTAATATGGAGCTTGCACGTTCGAATAGGAATTTGGAGCTCCATAACCACCCAAGGAACCATTCATGCCTGAGAAACTATCAAACCCGAGATGGTTTGAACCATGACCTCCCATGCCGGGTAGCCCATAACCAAAACCACCATTGGCAACGTGGTTTGCACCATGCCCTCCCACGTTGCCAAATCCATTATACATCATTCCATTCCCAACATGGCTTGCACCGTTCCCTCCCATGTTGGGAATGTATCCACCATAACTATGCGTACCTTGCATACTTAACAAAAAATATCAAATGACAAAGCAAGCTAAAAACACAATGAAACTACAACCAAATCGAAAGCCTTAACCAAACCGAGTCGCAACGTCGCCATTTTATTAGAAGAGTGTTTTCATTTTAGATCCCCGACAACGACGCCATTTTGTTAGAAGAGTTTTTGTGGTGTTGAAATATATCAACGGGTCCATGACTTGGTATTATCGGAGTTCGATTCGATTGTGAGAATCAATGTGTTTGAAGCTTGGAAAAATAAAGGAAAATGCAAAAAAAGCAAATAAACTATCTAAACTAATCTAGAAATTAAAATTGCATGTTGGTCGGATGCCTCGTCGTATGCCTCAATATGTAAATGCAAGCAAGTAATGGAAATAAGAAAGAAAATGCAATATTTCACCAAGTACCAGCATGCATGCACAAGGTACAACTATGCATAAAATCCTAAATAATGTAAATAAGTAAAAACTGAAAGCATGGATGTAAAGAGCAAGAAAAGTTGACATGAAAGTTTAAAACTTTAAGGAAAATAACAAGCAACAAAGAGTAGATCTAAGATTTAACCTAAAACTATGCATGAAAATAAAATTGCAAATAAAGCACAAGAACAACTCAAAATGAAGATGATCTAAGACTTGATCTATGATCTAGATGTACGACTCATCTAGATTCCATATCCAATTCTTAAGATCTAACATGAAATCAAGGTGCTAAGGCAAAAAGCATAACATGAAGAACAAGCATGAAAATGAAGAACAAAGCATAGAAATAAAGCATAAAACATGAAATTAAAAGGAAACTGATAAGACAATATATATGCGCCAGACCTGGTTTGGGGTAGCTCTGATTCAGAGTAATTAGACACATTAAGGGAGGGCTAGAGCAGCTCTGTATTAGAGAAAGATCTAAATAACCCTCCTACTGTCGTCAGGAATATCAGGAAAAGGTGATTATCACCCGTGTCCCCTCCTGAACGCAGCTATCTTAAGGAGATCACTAAGCCTGAGGATTATGCCGAGCTGAAGTTTCGGGGACTGGCGTTTAGCCTGGTCTGGGTGGCAGACCTGGTTAAGCCCTCTAAGAAATAGAGCTCATCCTCACTATAGCAAGATTTGATCTGTTGAAAGGCAGGAACATAAAAAGCAAGAAGAGCTGGATGACTACAGGCCTGGATCCTTGAATTCTGCTGAAATATCAGAGCTAAGATAACGCGAAGTAGAGGAAGACCTGGAACAGGGAAGACCTGTTTCTCAGACTCCCTAGGGAGAGGCAAGTGGGACCACTTGTCAGAATTTGTTGCACAATGGCCCGAGATTCGCGGCGTGTGCTCCTGAGATCCCGGCTGGGGTCCCCACTAGGAAAAGCTATAAATATCTCAGCCCCAAGGCTGAGAGAGGTATGTCATTCTCTTGAGCATTCTTGCTTTCTTTCTGGAAAAACACCTTAAATGCTTACTGACTTAAGCATCGGAGAGGTTTCCACCGGAAAACCACCGGTGGTCCTTTCTAAATCTTGTTTGTGGTGCAGATCAGGAAGGTGTTCAAGGCTCCAGGTGTTCTCAACGTTGGTCATTTTTCGGGTTGAAACAATTGGCGCCGTCTGTGGGAAGGCGATCAACTAAGGCGTGAGGTTTTCTTTTTATTTCATGGCTTCAGATGGTTTACGGCAAAACTTGGTGGGAGAGCTTGGCAGAATCCCTAGTTCCGCTGCGCCGTGGGGAATGCTCAGGTCGACAGATACATCGGCGATGGGGCCAGGAGAGACAGCACCGTCGGCAGCGGCCGTGCCAGGCGCTACGCCGCCCCCACTCAGTAGATCCGTGCCAACTACTGGTGGTTCATTTAACGAATCCTTCCTTTTGCAGCTCTCAGATCTCATCGGCAAAGCCGTGGATACGGAGGTGGAAAAGAAGTTCGCGGAGATGGCGCCGCCGCCATCCAACACGCCACCAGCACGAACTGTCCCGGTAGTGGGAACTGAACCATTACGAGGACAGCACGTGGATCGGGCTCCTCTACAAGACAGGGAAGAGCACTTCTCCACCTCCGACATCGAGACTTCAAGTCAGACTAATCCAGGTCTGGCTGAACAGATGCAGAGTTTGCAAAAAGAGGTGCGAGAATTCAAGGGGAAATTGACGAATGCTGGTGCCGTGCCAGTGCGGCGGGGCACTCCTTTCACCGAGGAGGTCATGCGTGACGATGTACCAGCTTCATATCGCTCCTTGCGCTTTGAGTATAATGGAACCACGGATCCGTGGGACCACCTCAGTCGCTTCGAGATCGCGGCAGCTCTACATAAATTTTCGGACGTTGTTATGTGCCGGGTCTTCCCAATGACTTTTACTAAGTCGGTGCAGCTCTAGTTTAGCAAGTTACCACCTCGTTCCGTCAACAACTTTGACGAATTCAGTTCGGCCTTCCTGCACCAGTTCACGAGCTGCAGGAAGTACCAGAAAATGCCGCTTGAACTTTTCAGCCTGAAGCAGAAAGAGAACAAAAGCCTGCGTGCCTGCATCAATAGGTTCACAACGGCTAAGTTAGAGGTACCTTCTACGTCAGAAGAGCTGTTGGTAAACGCTCTGGCACAGGGCCTGAGGAGAGGAGAATTTTTCCAATCGCTGGTGGTGAAACAAGCTCTGAAATTTGGAGAGCTCTTGGATAGAGCGGAAAAGTATATCCATTTGGAAGAAGCTTTGAAAAGCAAAGAGGAAGGAGAGAAGAAGATGGAAAGGTATGATAGAGATGAAAGGGCAGTAGTGAAGAAGCCCAGGCCAGATCTGTCTGGAGGGAGACCTCGTTTCGACAGATATACCCCTTTGGCGATGCCGCAAGGCGAAATTTTACAGGCAATAGAGAGGCATCCAGAGCTGAAATGGCCCAAGACATACTCACAGAAGCCTAGGAAAGAAAGATCTGATCAATTCTGTCGTTTCCATAATGAATATGGACACAATACCAATGAGTGTACGCATCTGAAAGATGAACTGAAAAGAATGGTTCAGGCTGGGCACCTAAAGGAGTACGTCCGTATGAGGAGAGAAGAGGCCAGGTCTTGCAACAAGGGCTATGACAGGTTTAACCAGGGCAAGAAAGACTAGGATAGAAGCCGCTCTGATGGGAGACGGGCTGATCAAGCCCAAGTCATTCATGGGGAAATCCAGATGATCACTGGAGGAGAGCTGGAGGAGCATTCCAAGAGGATGCAGTACAGTTATATCAGAGCTGCGAAAGACTTAGTTCGAAAATTGCGCGATGTGGGACAAATGATCTCTACCCCTAACATCTGTTTCGGGTCAGAAGATGGTGATGGAATTTTGGACCCGCATATGGATGCTCTGGTTATAACGGCAACGATCGCCAATTATAATGTGCGACGGATCTTTGTGGACACCGGAAGTTCTGCCGACATCCTGTTTTATGACTGTTTCCGACAATTGAAATTGGATGTGGAGCTAGAGGAGGTGACTACCTCTCTAGTCGGCTTTGCAGGGGGAGCCCTGAAACCAATGGGAGCGGTCAGGCTCCTCGTCACCCTAGGGGAAGAGCCTTATAGGGTGACAAGGATGGTTCATGCGCCATACTCTTACAATGTCATGCTTGGTTGACCCTCCCTAAGTCAATTCCAAGCTGTAATCTCGGTTTTTCACATGAAGATGAAATTCCCCACCGAAGATGGAACTGGAGAGGTGAGAGGAGATCAATATGCATCGCGCCAGACGTATGTTGAGTGTACTCGGCGGAATACTGAGGATGAGAGGCAGAGCAAGAAGGCTCGGATAGAGCAGCCACGGACAGTTCATGCTCGAGGTGAAGAAGGATTGATGCTTGTAGAGGTCGTTCCGGGTGATGAGAGTAGAGTTCTCCGCGTAGGGACGACGCTTAGCCCGGAAGTCTTGACAGCCTTGGTAGCTTTATTAAGAGAGAATGCGGATGTGTCTGCATGGTCTCCTCAGGACTTAGTGGGAATTGATCCAGAAGTAATGGAGCATCGCCTAGACATCAGCCCAGATGTGAAGCCGGTAAAGAAGAAGAAGCGGAATTTCGGACCTGAGAAAGAGGCCTTAATTTAAGCAGAGGTGGAAAAATTACTTAATGCCAAGCATATCCAGGAAATCCAATTCCCAGAATGGCTCTCCAATGCTGTATTAGTTCCCAAAATCCAAGAAGATTGGAGAATGTGAATTGATTTCCATGACCTTAATCGAGCTTGTCCGAAAGATCACTACCCACTTCCGAGGATTGATCAATTAGTTGATTCTACTGCTGGATGTGAGCTCCTTAGTATGATGGACGCCTCGCAGGGTTACCATCAGATCAGGCTGGCGAAAGAGGATTGGAAAAGAGTCAGCTTTATCACCCCGAAGGGTACCTACTGTTATGTGGTCATGCCTTTCGGGCTAAAGAATGCCGGCGCCACATACCAGAGGTTAGCAGATAAAATGTTTAAAAATCATCTTGGGAGAAACATGGAGGTATACGTGGATGATAGGCTAGTCAAGAGCATCAAGGCAACCTCCCATGTGAATGATCTGAAAGAGACCTTTGCTACACTGAGAAAATACCGAATGAAGCTTAACCCTAAAAAATGCGCTTTTGGGGTAAGAGCTGGCAAGTTCCTTGGGTACATGGTTACAGAGAGGGGGATTGAGGCCAACCAGGAAAAGGTACGAGCAATTATGGAGATGCAGGCACCCAGGAATGTCAAAGAAATGCAGTGTTTAGCGGGACGTATTAATGCCTTGAGCCGATTTGTCTCACGCTCGGCAGAGAAGAGCCTCCCTTTCTTCCAAGCTTTGCGTAAAAAAGCCCATTTTGAGTGGACTAGAGAATGTGAAGATGCATTTAAAATGTTGAAAGAACACTTGGCTGGCATGACCTTGCTAACAAAGAATGTTCTAGGAGAACCCCTTATCTTGTACCTATCGGTCGGACAGCAAGCAGTTAGCTCTATCTTGATTCGATAAGAAGGAAAGGTACAGAAACCAGTCTACTACTGGAGTAAGGTCTTACACGATGCCGAAGTGAGGTATGTAGAGGTATAGCGGGCAATACTAGCTCTAGTAGGCACAGCCCAGAAATTGCGCCCATATTTCCTCTCACATAGTATAGTCGTACGGAGGAACCTACCGTCGAAAGCCGTCATGGATAAGCCAGAGGCATCGGGGAGACTGGTGAAGTGGATAATTGAGCTAAGCGAATTTGATATTAGCTTTGAGGCCAGAATGGCAATTAAAGCCCAGGCCTTAGCTGATTTCATGCAAGAAATGACCGGTCCTCTGGGAGAGATGAAGGAATGGACGATTTTCACGGATGGCTTTGTCTGTAACCAGGGCAGTGGAGCTGGAATTATTTTAACGGATCCAGCAGGTACATCCATTGAGTTCGCCATTCGGCTGAGCACAACATTTTCTAATAACGCTGCTGAGTATGAGGCCCTTCTAAGAGGAATTCAGATGGCGAAAGACCTGGGTGCAGAACAAGTGTGCGCCAGGGTAGATTCTCAGCTTGTTTGCAAGCAGATCAGCGGAGAGTTTGAAACAAGAGAAGAAAATATGCAGAGATATTTGGCCAGGTATAGAGAGATCGCTAGAGGTATGAAAAGCCTAACGGTCCTGCAGATCCTTAGAGAGGAAAATGGAAGAGCTGATTTCTTGGCAAAGGTGGCCAGCTCGGCTGCGGATTGTCAAGAAAGAGTGATTACTCTACTACAGGTGGACGGAGAATTTGGAACAGAACAGGTATGCTCAATCATTGAAGGGGAGGACTGGCGCTCTCCTATAAAGGCATACTTGGAACAGGAGGTCTTGCCGGAGGATAGGAAGGAGGCGGCAAAAATACGATCCAGGGCTGCCAGGTTTTGCCTAATTAAGGGAGAACTATTTAAATGAGGATTTGGCCAGCCCTTATTGAGATGCCTGAGTCAAGAAGAAGGAGCTCTGGTACTGCGTGAGATTCATGAAGGGTGTTGCGGCAATCACATGGGGGCCAGAGCTTTAGCTAGCAAGGTGTTAAGGGCTGGTTATTTTTGGCCTTTATTAAGGAAGGAGGCTAAGGTCTTCGTGTGAAAATGTGAAAAGTGTCAGAAAATGGCTCCTTTAATCCATCAGCCTGCGAAAGAACTGTTAACAATGACCTCCCCCAGCCCTTTTGCGAAATGGGGAATCGACCTGGTCGGCCCATTCCCGATGGCTCCATCTCAGAAAAGATTCTTGATTGTAGCTATAGATTATTTTAGTAAATGGGTTGAGGAGGAATCTCTGGCAAAAATAACAGAAGAGGCAGTAATGGGATTCATATGGAAAAATATCGTTTGTCATTTTGGCATACCAAGGGTGATAATATCGGACAACGACACCCAATTTACGGGGGCCAGAATTAAGGCTTGGTATGTCAAAATGAAAATACAACATCATGTTACGTCCGTGTACTACCCGCAAGCGAATGGTCATGTCGAGGTGACTAACCGCATTCTTTTCCAAGGACTTAAGTCACGATTGGAAAGGTCTGGAGGGAAATGGGTGGAAGAGCTGAGTGCGGTACTTTGGGCGTATCGCACAAATCCCAAGGAAAGCACAGGCGAGACCCCCTTTAGTCTTGTATATGGCGTGGATGATGTGGTACCTGCGGAGATCAGTTTAGAAACTCATAGGGTACAGAGTTATGATCAAGCTCAGAACGAGACATTGATCCAAGATGCTCTGGATTTAGTTGAGGAGAGGAGAGACCAAGCGGCGGTGCGAATGGAACATGTGCGAGGGCGAATTAGAGCTGCCTATAATAAAACAGTGCGAGAGAGGCATTTCCAAGTGGGAGACCTGGTTCTTAAGAAGGCTGATTTGGGACAGACCAAGGGAAAGCTAGACGCTATGTGGCAAGGACCCCTCCGGGTCACCCAAGTTCTGGCTGGAGGAGCTTACATGTTGGAAGAGCTTGATGGGACAGAGATCCCCCGCGCTTGGAATATCGCTAACTTACGAAAATTCTATACATAATTGTAATTTTTTAACTCCTATTAATTAATTTGATTGAATAAAATTACAGGTTTCTCCCTATGAATCTAAAACTTGAAGTACGTGTTTTAAGCCAGAATTGGCTAAGGATGGATGTCCTTGATTTTGCCTGACCTGATTGTCAGTATAAGCCAGGATTGGATAAGGACGGATGTCCTTGATTTTGCCTGACCTGATTGTCAGTATAAGCCAGGATTGGCTAAGTACGGATGTCCTCGATTATGCCTGACCTGATTGTCAGTATAAGCTAGGATTGGCTAAGGACGGATGTCCTCGATTTTACCTGACCTGATTGTCAGTATAAGCCAGGATTGGCTAAGGACGGATGTCCTCGATTTTGCTTGACCTGATTATAAGTGCAGGTTAACATAGGCTAAAGGCGGACGCCTCGATTCGCCTGACTAGGTAGTCAGCATTAGATCAGGCTAAAAAATACACGCATTGATCTCCTGATCTGGATGTCAAAAGAAGCAAAATGACTCATGAAGGTTTCTGCTATGCATACGAGCCTGACCTGTTTGTCAGCTGAAATGTACGAATGTGCTGGACCTGGCTAAGGTATAAAACCTTCATAGGTAAATGCTTAACTGTTAACACGAATGTATGCATGAATTGTACGATTGGGAGCAGGTGAAAAATTAATTAACAGATTATTTGAGCGGTATCGAGAAAGAACTCATGAAATCCATATATTATTGCAGAATACAAAAACGCTGGTTGCCCACACCTTTCAGAAAAGGTTGGCAACTTTGATTACATAAAATTGCAGGAAACAGTGAAAATAAAGCTAAGGCATCTAGCTGTGAGAAGACCTCCGATCTGAAGCCAAAGCTTGGCGAGCTCGCCAGAGCTCACGCTCGGTCTCATGCAGGCGGCGGCGATATTTGTCAGATCGATCGGCAAGGGCATGAGCTTCGCCGGCAGCAACGGTCAGCCGATTCACAGATTCGTCTAGATTCGCCTTCTCCTCCTGGAGTTGGCGGTTAACTTGTCGGAGTTCAGCCCACTCTTTTTTGTAGAAATGTTTCTTCTGACGTTTCCTCTCCAGCAGCCGATAGAGATAACCAACTTTTTCCTTGAGCTCGACCAGTTGATCGGAAAGCTTGAATTTCTCCACAACTAGGGAGATGTTTTTTCTCTTCACCGTATTGAGTTCTTTAATCAAAGGAGAAGAAGACATTTTTAAGATGATTGATGAAATAATGAAGCATGAATATACGTATTTATAAAGAAGACAAGCACGTGCCAGGGAATAAAAAGTACTAGGGTTTCCAGAAAGCCAGGAAACCCTAGAAGGCCAAAGGTCACAATGAGACAAAATGCATTTTTCATTAATCAAAAAGAGTTCAGTACAATGATGTTTTGTTAAACAAAATAAAACAGATCAGCCACACAGGCCACAACTACAGATTTGTCCCTGAGAAAACATAAGGAGAATTAAGCATACAGGCTCCCTGGGCTGACTCCCCATCTTCCTCACGCTTGATCTGGAGCTTGAGACACCTCTGTAAAACCTTTCGCGAACTGCGTAGACTCTTCCAAGTCACCTAAATTGGCGAAGGTCAGGGAATTGGCCACCACCATCGCCAACTGTTCGGGGGGAGGAGAAGACACCGAGGAAGAGGAACAAAAGGTCTGGCGAATGTGGTCAGCGAAAGCCAGATCATCCATCAGATGGAGGCGGTCGTCTTGAGCAGCATAGGTGAAGGAGGTAGGCTCAGACGCACCAGTAATAGGGTCAGCTCGGTTAAAAGGCAGAGAAGGATTCTTGGATACCCATTTGGCATGAGCGTCCACGCCGAGAAGGAAGAATGCCTCCGCTTCGGGAACCAGCAGGTCATAAAGCTCGAGAGATCCTAGAAAGGTCTGGCGCGTGGTATCCCGAGTTAATTGGATCAAGCGCAGACCTTCCTCAGAGTTCAGGAATCCAAGCCTCCCTTTTGCTTCTCTTTCCGTGAGACCTTTCACTTCTCCATCGGCTTCGCCTTCAGCCCTAGCTTTCTTGGCTCTCTCCTTGAGCTTCTTGAGCTCTTCCTCGTGCAAAATGGCTTGAGCACGGGCCCTGCCCTCCACCTTCTGCTGCGCCTTCTTCGACTCCGATAGATACTCCTTGATCGTGGCAAGCTCTGATTTGAGCATCTCCGCCTCGCCGTCAAGGCCATGACACTTGGCCAACATCTCCCTCCTCTATTTCTTCAAAAGCTCGATCTCCGCTTTCATATTTGTTTGCAGTAAAGAACTGCGCGTCCGGGCTAGCAGAGAAGCTCTGAACACCACCGTCTAGAGGAGGTAAAGCAGAGGAAAGTTAGCCAAAAACTTGTAAAAAGGGGATAAGAGACATATGGTGAGTGCTTTACCTATGACTCTGACCGGAAGAAGGCTTCTACCAGTTCGGGATCGGACATCTTGTCCGCGGTCCAGCGATCAACGGTAGGAGCTAAGCCCATCATGAACTGCCTAGCAACTTCACCTGGGCAGTTCAGGACGGACCTGTTGAAGAAGATCTGGTTAGGGTTAGAGGGTACCTGGAAGGCCTGAGGGGCTACCTCAGGGATGACTTCTGGCTCAGGCCTCTTTCTTTTTCGCTTCTGCAGATGCTCTTCCTCAGGATCTTCAGAAAACGGGATCCCTTGGATTGGGGCTCCTAGCTCAGGCGCGGCTCTGGATTTTTTCTTACTGTCCCAGAGGGAGGGACAGTAATAGGAATGGCCTGGGTCTGCCCCTGGGCTGGATCCACAGGAAGTGCCGCCAAGGTAACCTCCTCCAAGGTAGGAGAAGCTCAGGAGGATTCTCCTAGTAGGCTTTTCTGACCAGCCCTGGTGGCCTTCGCAGCCTTGGCTTCCAAGCGTGCCTGCAACATATTCACTGGAACAGGAAGATAGAGCTGTTAATACTCATCAACGATGAAATTACAAGGATAAACGTACAGGCAGCATGAAATAATACCGATGCGATCTGGTAAGGGACCGCTCTGTTGTTGGGTTATGAAGAAGTTTAGGAGGTCAGGTATGAGGACTTTAGTGATGTCCATGGGCTTGGAGTTGAGGGTTGCTATTTTTTGGGATACGTGAGGGGGCCTTTCACCTTGGGGTAGGGAGGCCTGCTGTGGCAAGAGATCAATGGAGACAGGAGAAAAACCCCAATCTCCAGAACACTGGACGAAGAAGAACTTCTTCCTCCAGGCCTTATGGGATGTAGGCAGACCAAACAAGAAATGGACGTCTGGTCTGGCAGAACGATAGAAAAAGCCTGAGGAACTCTTAGCCAAGAAGAGAGAATAAAAGAGTTAGGCCGTGGGAGTTATCCCGGAATATTGAGCTGCCAGATGAAAACCCGCCATTACCTGAAAAGCATTAGGGAGAAATTGGTGTACCGGAATCTGGTACATCCGGGAAACGTCAAGGATGAAAAGGTGGACGGGAAGGCTTAAGCCGGTGTGGAATTGATCCACATAGAAGGTTAAATGTTGCGGCGAGGGAGCGGAGGCTCTCTCGTCCGGTGACGGACTGGTAAAAATAAAATCGTTGGTAATATTAAAGGTGGCATGGATGTCTTGCAAGGTTTGATTACTAACTATGGAGGAGATATTGTCAGCAGGGGGATTTGGGGGAATTACTGGGGGTCTCTCTAAGGGTACCGGAAACCCCTCTTGAGGAGCCACCGGAGGCGACTCGAAAGAAGAAAAATTTACAGTAGAGGTAGAGTTCTCCGGCGCGGCGGATGAACTCCCCCCGGTGGAATCAGATGGAGAAGGAACTACTGACATGATTAAAAGGGGATGAGAGGGTACCTGGTTGTAAGATAACGAAGGCTGGACGAAAGTGGAGCGGAGTTGTAAGATCGTCGAGATTTTGGAGAGGGAGAGAAATTCGGGATGCTGAAATGATAGAATTTGAAAAGTGAAGAGAAAGAAGGAATATGGAGGGACAAAAAGAAAGTTAATGAATTTGAAAATTGGAAATCGAGGAGGGCGGGATTTGATGGGATCCCCGCATTTAATGCAAACAGTACTTTGCGTGGTGAGCTGGAGCGTCAATCGCCCTAGGTCAAATCACACGCCACCACGTTGTCAGTTACGGAAAAGACGCATAGAAACAAGGACCTTTCGGTGAGGCAAACCGACACCACTAGTGCCAATAATTAGGACTGTTTGGAAGGTGGATATCTCGGGATTCTCCCAGTACGAGAAACCATAAAAGACAGAATGACCTCATTTATTTCAAAAAGAGCCTTAGAATATTACAGTTCTACCCCAACTGTTCAGGGGGAGGAGTTGATAGGGCAATATATATGCGCCAGACCTGGTTTGGGGTAGCTCTGACTCAGAGTAGTTCGACACATTAAGGGAGGGCTAGAGCAGCTCTGTATTAGAGAAAGATCTAAATAACCCTCCTACTGACGTCAGGAATATCAGGAAGAGGTGATTATCGCCCGTATCCCCTCCTGAACGCAGCTATCTTAAGGAGATCACTAAGCCTGAGGATTATGCCGAGCTGAAGTTTCGGGGACTGGCATTTAGCCTGGTCTGGGTGGCAGACCTGGTTAAGCCCTCTAAGAAATAGAGCTCATCCTCACTATAGCAAGATTTGATCTGTTGAAAGGCAGGAACATAAAAAGCAAGAAGAGCTGGATGACTACAGTCCTGGCTCCTTGAATTCTGCTGAAATATCAGAGCTAAGATAACGCGAAGTAGAGGAAGACCTGGAACAGGGAAGACCTGTTTCTCAGACTCCCTGGGGAGAGGCAAGTGGGATCACTTGTCAGAATTTGTTGCACAACGGCTCGAGATTCGCGGCGTGTGCTCCTGAGATCCTGGCTGGGGTCCCCACTAGGAAAAGCTATAAATATCTCAGCCCCAAGGCTGAGAGATGTATGTCATTCTCTTGAGCATTCTTGCTTTCTTTCTGGAAAAAAACCTTAAACGCTTACTGACTTAAGCATCGGAGAGGTTTCCACCGGAAAACCACCGGTGGTCCTTTCTAACTCTTGTTTGTGGTGCAGATCAGGAAGGTGTTCAAGGTTTCAGGTGTTCTCAACGTTGGTCATTTTTTGGGTTGAAACAGAAACTTACTTGAATTAAGAAATGAAACAAAGCTTGAATGTAATTGCATCAAAAGTAAAAATCCAAAGGAGTATTTGGATTCTTCTTACGCTTACAAACCCAAGGCCAAGCATGAAAGTAAATCTAAATCTAGAAAAGAAATTACATCAAAGCTTGAAATTGAATCTAAAACCTAAGAGAGAAGATTATCCAAGAGCTTGATTGAAATTTGATCCCCAAAGCCAAGTTAGGGATGGGAATGGAGTTCTATCTTCATAGGTGCAAGATGTAGGCTTTATATAGTTGTTTGAAGGGGCAAAAATGTCAAAAACACCAAAATCCTTGCAACCCTCAGCGCCACAGTCGATCGACTGGAATAGTGTCGATTGACCACCTGTCAATCGACTGAAAGGCAGTCTATCGACTGCTGTGCCAAAACGGAGAAGCTACTACCCGACAGTCGATTTTGAGCTCTTGCAGTTGATCGGTCAGTTGATTTTTAGCTTTTCATGCGATCTTGGATTCTTTTGGCTCGAATTTCTTGTTTTTCGGTCCAAAATATCCGCCGAGTGAATATAATCCTTTTAGCCACCTACACAACAATAATTCAATCTTAAAAACCAAAAAATGGCACAAACATCTCACAAATCGTACTCTTAAAGCCAAAAAGAAAACTAACAAGAAAATGACCTAAGAACTAGAATAAAAGACTCAAAATAACTAAAAACAACGCTAAACCCTAACTAAAAACACAAGGAAAAACACAACAACTACATGCAAAATAACTACCCCACACTTATTGGTTTGTTCGTCCTCGAACAATGAAAAGAATCGAGAGTGTATATTCCATGAACAACGGCGCCATTTCAACGCCATTTTGAAGTGTAGTTTTTCGTGGTGTTGAAAGTATCAACCGGTTCTTGGCTCGGTATTATCGGAGTTCGATTTGATTGAAGGATTCAACGTGTTTGTAGCTTTGAAAAGTAAAAGAAAATGCAAATAAAGCAATTAAACTAATTAATCTAAACTAGGAATTGAAATAGCAAGTTGGTCGGATACCTCGTCGTATTCCTCAAATAGAAAATGCAAAGCAATAATGAAAATAAGCAAGAAAATGCAATGTTTCACCAAGTACAAGCATGCATGCACAAGGTACAAGTATTCATAAAAACTCAAATAATACAAATTTTCTAAAATTGAAAGCACAACTAGCAAGAGCAATGAAAATTAACAAGAAAGTCTAAAACTTTACGTGAAATAACAAGCATAAAGCAATAGATCTAGGATTTAAGCTAAAACTATGTATGAAAATAAAATTTCAAATAAAGCATAGGAAAAAATCAAAGTCAAGACGATCTAAGACCAGATCTATGATCTAGATGTGTCACTCATCTAGGTTCTATAGTCAATTCACAAGATCAAGCAAGAAATCAAGTAGCTAAGAGAAAAGGCATAATAAGAAGAATAAGCATGAAATTGAAGAACAAAGCATAAAAATAAAGGAAAGCTTACTTGAATTAAAAGAGAAGAGTACAAACTTGAATTAAATTGCATCAAAGTAAAAATCCAAGGGAGTACTTGGATTCTTATTAGGCTTACAAACCCAAGGATGTGCTTGAAATTAAATCTAATATAGGAAAAGAAATTACATAAAAGTTTTAAATTAAATCTAAAACCCAAGGAAAGAGAATTATCCAATATCTTGAGAGTAATTTTGATCCCAAACCCAAGTTAGGGTTGGGAAGGGAGTTCTTTTTTAATGGTGCAAGGTGTGGGCTTTATATAGTTGTTTGTAGGGGCAAAATCATTAAAAACACCAAAAATCCCGCAACCCTCAGCGTTGCAGTCGATCGACTGCTCTACTTCAAGAGGGTGGATACTGTCCGGTAGTCGATTTCGAGCTCTTTCAGTCGATCGACCACCAGTCGATCCGGCAGTCGATTTGGAGATTTTCAGTCGATCCTAGATGCTTTTGGCTCGAATTTCTCGTTTTCCAGTTCAAAACGTCCGCAGAGTGAATATAAACCTTTTAACCACCTACAAAATAAGAATTCAAACTTAAAAACTCAAAAATAGCACAAACATCTCACATATTGTACTCTTAAAGCCAAAAAGAAAATCAACGAGAAAAAGTCTTAAAACTTAATGAAAAACGACTCGATACTACTAGAAACGACCCTAAATTCTAACTAAAAACACAAGAAAAAATACAACAATTACATGAGAAACACACGCCACCACCCCTCACCAAGGCAACACAACGGAAAAGAGACTGAAGGAGACTTGGAGGCGAAGACACCGGAGGTTGTGGCGTAAAAAACGGTTCATATGGGGATGAAAGAGTGGAGAGATTTACCCAAAGATAAGCCCTGTCAAATCAATAAAGGATTCTTAGAAGGGCTTATGGAGTTTGTGCCTCTAGAGAAACATGAAGAACTAAACAAGTACCTAGCAGGCGAGCTGGGTACTCCGAAAGAGAAGGCTGATGGATCGAATGACGGACAAGGAGAAAAATCAGTATAAAAAAAGACAAAACAAAGCGGAGGGTCTCTGCCTCGGAGATCTTCTCAAGGGAGGAAGAACGGGTGTAAGCAAAAATAGGTAGATTCTTTCAGCTCTACCTCGTCCACGGAGTCTCATACCTGCAGGTACAAGAAGGCGAAGAAGGTGAAGATAGGGAGAAAATACTACAAACGCCAAGGTCGGCGGCATAGCAAATCTACCAGTGAGAGCGGAACCCAAACCTCGGGTACAAATGGTGAATCTAAAGAGAAGTCACGTAATAGTTGGAGTGGGTACCATGAGGAAGATGGCGAGGATGAGGTCGGACCAGGGAATAACACGTTTAGAGATATGCAAGAGGCCTTCTTAAACTTGCAAAAAATGGATGGAAGGATAGAAGTTCGATGAAGATAAAGAACATCCTTTTTCGGATGATATGCTGCGAGCTGCGATGCCCAAGGGGTATAAGGCGTTGGAGTTTCAATATCGCGGGATGACAGACCCGGTGGAACATTTGCAGCTTTTCAAAAATGAGAGGATGTTACATGGATATACATATGCAGTGGCATGTCGAGCCTTTGTGTCTACCTTGAGGGGAATCGCACAGAGCTGGTTCTATCAATTGCCGCGAGTAAAAATTACTAGCTTTCGGGTTTACCAGTGCCACACTAGAAGTACCCACCGCTACAAACGAGATGAAGGCGGGAACTTTACATCAAGGATTTAGGAGAGAAGACTTACGCAAGTCGTTGGTGAAGAAGGAGGCGCGAATATACGATGAGGTCTTGGAAAGATGCCATAAATACATACAAGTGGAGGAAGCTAAGGAGGAGCATCGTGTACGATTTAGTAGGGATATCGCGGATACAGGGGGCAGTATTTCTAGGAGGGAGATCAGAAGAGAACCAAGAAGGGTAGTGCGCGGACTCCTAACTCCGAGTCCCATGGTGAGAGAAAATCCTGAAGTAGATATGCAAAGTTGGAGGAACGAGGATTTTACACCACTGGCCTATCCGCGGGCTAAGGTGTTTACTATCATGGAGTGCTTGGTACCTAATGATATAAAATGGCTGGAAAATCGCACGTAAATCTCTACTAATCCTAAATCGGGGTTTTTCTGTTTGTTTCACAATAACTATGGTCACTCCACAGAGAGATGCAGGCATCTTAAAGAAGAAATTGAGAGACTCATAAAGGCTGAGCATTTGAAAGAAGTCATTTACAAAGATAGAGAGCCAAGGGAACCGAGGCAGCCACTGCCCCCACCACCGCAAGAGATCTACCTCAGGATCAGGTCGAGAGACAACCATAACAAGGAAATCAGGGACATAATGGCCTAAGAAGAAATAAGGTGAGGATAAACATAATTTCAGGGGGACCAACGGATGGTGATAATAATAGTGCGCGGAAAAAGCATGTTAAATCAGCTTGCACGGGAACATGGGAGGTCGCTAGCGTGAGTCGACGCCCATAGATTTCTAGGCCAATTATATCTTTTGGTCCCAATGAGCGACGCGGGCTGCAGATGGAACATAATGATGCGTTGGTAATTGAAGCTGAGGTGGTAGGGTACGAGGTCAGCAGAATTTTTGTGGACAGTGGGAGCTCGGTCAATATAATATACACATATTCTCTTGAATAAATGAAGCTGGAGACCAAGGTATGACCTGTGAATACGCCCATATATGCGTTCAATGGGGCACAAGTGATTACGGAAGGAGAGCTGACGCTGGTAGTGGTATTGGGGAAGTATGAGTTGCAGGTAAAGAGAAATCTGAAGTTTTCGATAGTCTGGGGAAGGTCGGCATATAACGCAATATTAGGTCGACCTTCCCTCAACGCATTCCAGGCAGTGACATCAACTTATCACATGAGTATCAAGTATCCGGTGGGAGATAGAGTGGGGAAAGTTATTTCTGAACAGCAGGTCGCAAGGTCGTGTTATCAAATGACGGTCAGAAAAGGGTTAAGTGAAAATAAGTGCGAGAGGGATGACATCTACCAGAGGGTGTTCTTAGTGCGAAAAAGGTGAAAGAACAGGAGAATTCTTTTCGGCCAGATGAGGAGTTGATGGAAATTTTATTAGAAGAAGGTCGCCTGGAATATACTACGAGAATCGGGACCTTGATGGCAGAATCATTGAAAGAAGAGATGATAAGATTATTGAAGGAATTTTGGGATGTTTTTTCTTTTGGGGATGGGAATTGACAGGAGATCGCACAACATCATTTGAATGCTGACCCGGAGGCGAGGTCGGTTAAACATAAGAGTTAAACAGAAGAGAAGACATTTTGGGCTTGAGTTGGACAAGGTAATTGAAGAGGAGGTGCAGAGATTGCTAAAGGCAAGACACATTCGAGAAATCCAATATTCAGAATACCTATCTAATGTTGTGATGGTGCCAAAGCTGGTACAAAAGTGGAGGATGTTTGTGGAGTTTCGCGACTTGAATGAAGCCTGTCCAAAGAATCATTATCCTTTGCCTCGAATTGATCAGCTGGTGGATTCAACCTCAGGATGCGAGCTGCTGAGTATGATGGACGCTTAGCAGGGATATCACCAAATACCTCTTGCAAAGGAGGATCAACCCAAGGTGAGCTTTGTTACGTCTACGGGGACGTATTATTTTGTGTCCACGCCCTTTGGCTTAAAAAATGCGGGAGCGACCTATCAAATATTGGTGGAGCAATTTTTCAAGGATCTTATGGGGTCCAATATGGAGGTTTACATCGATGATATGCTGGCGAAGATCAAGAAAGCAGAATCCCATGTGGAGGACTTAAGAAAAACTCTTCTTATATTGAGGCAGTACGGGATGAAGCTTAATCTGAAGAAGTGCGCATTTGGTGTGCCATTTGGGAAATTTATGGGATATATGGTGACGGAAAGAGGTATTAAGGTTAATCCGGAGAAGGTACGGGCTGTTTTGGAGATGCCGCATCCTCGAACAGTACGCGACGTACAGGTGCTTACTGGTCGCATTGTCGGTCTTAATCGTTTTATTTCCAGGTCGGCAGAAAGGGGTGTCCCCTTTTTTAGTCCACTCCGAAAAGGGTCCAAGTTTGAATGGACCAAAGAAGCGGTGGATGTGTTTGAGGATTTGAAAAAAACACTTAGCAAAAATACCATTGTTGACTAAGGCGATGCCGGGAGAAGACCTGATCTTATTTATATCGGTTGCAGAGGTCGCAGTAAGTTTGGTGCTAATCATAGAGGGTGCAGGCACACATAAACCCATCTATTATATCAACAGGATGCTGCGAGGTGCTGAGTTGAACTATTTCGAGTTGGAGAAGGGTGGTTTTGCGCTGATTTGCACAGCAAGGAAACTGCGACAATACTTTTTGAGCCACAAGGTAAAAGTACGTACCAACCTAACTCTCGAGCAGGTCCTGAGTAATCCAAATGTATCTGGAAGGTTGGTGAAGTGGGTTGTGGAGTTAAGCGAGTACGATGTGGTGTACGAACCTAGGGTAGCCATTAAAGCACAAGTATTGGCAGATCTTTTTGCAGGAGATGGTGCGTCATTCTGATGCAGGTGACGAGGTAAAGCCATTGGTATTGCATACTGATGGATCAACTATGGTGTTAGGAGCAGGGATGGGGGTTGTGTTAACTAGCCCGGAAGGAGAAAATTTGGAGTTCGTGGTTAAGCTGGGATACAATGCATCTAACAATGAGGCTGAGTATGAAGCTATGTTGCAGGGTGTGAAAATGGCGAGCGACCTGGGAGCAAGAAAGGTATGGGTATACATGGATTCTCAGTTGATATCTTGTCAGTTCGACGGGTCTTTCGAAGTAAAAGAAGAACGTATGGCGGTGTATTTAAATAAATTACGAGAAGAGGTTGCTCGCTTTGAGGAGTATAAGTTGAAACACCTACCACAGGCTGATAATACTGGGGCTGATCAGCTCGCTCGGATAGCGGGCACATTTGGGACTTGTGATACTCGAGAAATCATGCCGATGGAGTTTAGTCATAGTATTGTGGAAAAAGGAAAGGAGGGTTTAGTCGAATTTAAGGATGATTGGCGCACGCCTATCCGGGGTATTCTCATTAAAGCAAAGGAGGGAGCAGAGCGATTGACAATGAAGGAAGCTAAAATGGCAGCTCGTTTTTGCGTTATAAACGAGGAGTTATACAAGAGGTCACGCTTTGGACCTTTTTTTAAAATGCTTGGCTACGGAACAGGGATTGGAAGTGCTAAAAGAGATACATGAAGAGTACTGCGGGGATCATGCGAAAGGAAGAGCGTTAGTTGGCATAACATTGCGGGCTGGCTTCTTTTGGCCAGGAATGAAAATCATGGGTGGCGACCTAGTTTGAATGTGTAAGAAGTGCCAGATGCATGCTCCGGTTACACGTATACCTACTGAAGATATGATGATAATGAGCTCGCCTTGTCCTTTTGCACAATGTGGAATTGATATCGTGGGACCTTTTCCAAAAACACCGAGCAACAAACAAAATCTAGTGGTGGAAGTTGATTATTTCACAAAGTGGGTGGAGGCTGAAGCGGTTACGGTCATAAGCAAGCAGGACATGATGGATTTTATTTTTAATAACATTTTTTGCAGGTTTGATGTTCTGCGAGTGTTGGTGTATGATAATGGAACCAGTTCAATGGGCAGAAAATCCAAGATTGGTGTAAAGAAATGAGGATGATGCAGCGATTTGCTTTTGTAGCACATCCCCAAACTAATGGGCAAGTTGAGGTTACTAATCGTATCATTGTGCAGGGTCTTAAGCTACGATTAGAGAAAGCAGGTTGGATTTGGGGACAATAGCTCGCATCGATTTTGTGGGCTTATCGATCAAGTCCCCGAACTTCTACAGGGGAGTCTCCATTCAGATTCGTCTATGGGATGGAAACTGTTATTCCAGCCGAGATAGTAGGAGGATCGCAGCGCTTAATGACGTTTAATGTAGAGGAAAATGAAAGGCTAGCAAGAGGAGAAATTGAAACGATTGATGAGATACGAGAGAAGGTTGCGGCCCGGGTAGAGCATTACAAGCAAAAGATACAAGCTGCTTTTAAAAAAACGTGTTAAACATTTTTGTTTTCAGGTTGGTGATTTGGTTTGGAGGTGGGCTGATGCGCTGCGTAAGACCAGGAAGCTGGATCCAAATTGGGTTGAGCCATTCAAAGTGGTAAAAGTACTACGTGGAGGAGAATATATACTTGAGAACGTTGAAGGAAAAGTTCTACCTAGGAGCTGGAATGTGTGTCATTTGAAGAGGTATTACGCCTAGATGGTGGGCTGTTGTGCTTTACCCTTCGGGGCAGTTGTTTCATTACCCTTCGGGGCGGGCTGTTGTGTTTTACCCTTCGGGGATGGCTGTTGTGTTTTACCCTTCGGAATGGTTACTTCATTACCCTTTGGGGTGGGCTGCTGTGTTTTACCCTTTGGGGTGGTCGTTTTATTACCCTTCGGGCAGACTGTTGTTTCATTACCCTTCGGGGTGGGCTGATTGTGTATTACCCTTCGGGGCGGTTATTTCATTACCCTTCGGGGCGGGCTGATTGTGTTGGAACCCTTAGGGGCGGATAGTGGTTTTATGATAAACCCTTATGGGCGGATATATTTTTCGATATATAATAAAACTTTGCGAACTATTTCCATGGTTTTAAAATATGGTTAAGTGATGTGATTATGTTGTTTTACATATGTTTGGGAAGGATATGTTTGACTTACATATCTTTATGGAATCTTTGTGTTATGAATGGTTATGTCTTTGCGAGCTAACATGTTTAACTTATATCTGCGAGCTTGTTTTAGCTCCTTTGGATTATTTGTAATTCATGGTTTGATTATTTTTCGACCTCGTGGTTTTGTGGAGGTGGGAAGTATGATTGCGATTGATTGTGAATTTGCGCGACCTATGTTAACTTATGGTTTTATGATGGCTGAGATTACAGGTTTTTACATGGTTTGAGTTGCAGGTTCATATATGGTTAAAGTTGCAGAGCTATCCACATAACAAATATAAAAAGGACATTGTTCATACATAAATAATATTGTTCATAAGTTATTGCGGGGAGTAAGAAATGCGGTTTTTGAGCTATTAGGACGTGATGGGCCCAGGAGCAGGAACAAAGTCCTCAAGTGGCGTGTCCAGCTCGGCGGTGAGTTTGGCGGACAACACAGCTCGACCTAGGTGAAGAAAAGTTTGTCAGAAAATAGTTTCTCCTGTTTTCCCTTTCAGGATTTTCACCGGATGTAAAGTTTCCGCAGGCAGAATTTACTCCATATAGAAGCAACAAGTTTGAGTGGAACCTAGCTGTATGTTGTGAAAATTGATTACATCACATGTTAACTGGTTTTCATTATTCCTCTGTGTTTGCAAGTGTTAAGAATGAATATCAGTTATGCTATTGGAAAAAAATGTTTTTGAATTGTTTTGATAAAATAAGACGATGGAGTTTTTAAGGCGAACTTTCTATATTAACTCTTGTGAAATTGTGAGCAGGCTTCTATGAGACTCGGATTGTGTACTATTCATGGAGAAGTGCGCAAGGATATCGCTTTGCCTTGATTCCTGACTATTGAGGTTTTCTTTGTTTCAACGTGGCTTGTTGATATTGCATTTGCGCTTCATAGTTGGTTGGCATTAGGGGGATGTAAACGACTTGTAAGAGCTGGACATACTTGGAGTTCATGTTTGTTTGAATTTTCCTCTCGAGCCCTTAAAAATCGTACCAATTGATCCATGAGGTGTATTATAGGTCTAAAATAATGAGAAATGCATTTAAGAAAATTGACTTCCRAGTGATTTGTGGGTGATCTATCCGACTATTTATACTCGAGTTCATGTACTTAATAYYCYTAGTTGTYAAAGGCGCGCCTCAGGGKTGGGTGCYCWGGGTGCTTCCTGCAACACCTTATAAACCCAAATACTCAGGTTAGGTTACAGTCAAAAGGAGATAAGTTTAGGTAAAGGTTAGAAATTGAAGAAATAGGTAATATAACGACGCTCCTTATGTTATTTAAGAAACTTTGGGTTGTAAAATATGATTTTTAGTACCTAGTTATATTATAAAGTTTGTTCATTGATTTATGTTATGTTAGAGCAGCATATACATAGCCTTTTTGTCTCCACTCACCCCAACCAGGCAGCAGTTATTTGTTGCTCTGTTTTGCAAGTTTCTATTACTGGCCATGCTTAAGATATAAAAATGCATCTTTCTTGTTTGGTTATTAAGAAAGATTACTTATTGCACAATAAATTTCATGACATATTATATTGTTGTCTTGTTATGTTGTGTTTCAATGTGAATTTCAGTTATGTTTTGTTCTATTTTCTTTTCTTGAATGAGCTGCCTCTGATTCTGTGTGTGTTCTATTCTAATTTCATTTGATGTGGATCCAACTATAGTTCTGTTGTGTTCTGTGAGAAAAATGGGGTTGTCGCGGCAAATTATAGTGCTGTTTGAAAATGGATTGATTATATCAGTGTTGTAAACCAACTCTTTGTTTCATCAGTGGTATGTACGTGAAAATATGATTTGCTCATGTAAAGTGTGTTTTTGTGCAATTTTCCTGATTTTTAGGGCTCAAGCGCCTAATTAATTTGTTGATGTGAATCAAGTTCAGGACCTGATTTCGAGAACTTATTTTTCATTTCCGTGCTATATAACACTGTTCGATCATGTTTCTTCTCGAGTGAATGTGGATGTTCATAAATCTGGTAAAAAAACGAATTGTGAAATTGAGCTTGTCTAACCGTAGCAGATTTACTTGATCCTCTGAAATGGCTGCTCTGGTTAGTATCCTCCTTTTCATATGTTGATTTGAGATTAATTTGCGACACGTAATTTCTGCATCAGTCTTCTGAGTAAGTTCCTGGCTACATATATGGTGTGATTCATATTTTTTAGTGTTAAATTTTACACTAATTTTTAAATTCTTGGATAGCTGAGGAATCGTTTACACAAAAAAATTAGTTAAATTTTTATTAATAGTATCTGGTACATTAGAAATACATGGAATAAAGATTCAGATGTAACATTTTCATCTTGTGGTATGTAGGTGGTAACGCTTTCATACAAGGCACCTGAGCTCTTGCTTTGGGAATCGTACTCCACAACAGTTGATATATGGTCTGTAGGTTGCCTATTTGCTGAAATGGTGGAAAAAAATACTCTCTTCAAAGGGACTATTGATACATCTAAAATGACTAGCATAATCAGGTTAGATTTAACTGAGTGAATTTTACACTTATCTATAACTTCTTTGCTGATTTTTGGCCTTCCTATTTGAAGAGTACTTGGTTTGGAAAGACTGGCGAGGTGTAACATCAGCTCTTCTCAGATTATACGGATCGGACGAGGTAATAGTAAAGTGGATAAAGTTTCGTTTTTTTTCTCCTTTGTATTTTTGCTCTGTATGATTTAATACCTTTAATGCAATTTCACCTTGATTGAAATAATGCAATTTCATCTCCCTTTTGTTTTACTAATTTATATGCTTACCTTTATCCTTATGTTGCAATCACTCAGTTACCCACTTTCTCAAAACGATGTGGCCTTGAAGTGAGAGTTCTTAAACTTGACCCACAAGGATTAGACCTTCTCTCTGTAAGTTCAAATTTCTTCATTCTTTTGTTGGTTCAAACTTGAAATTATCCAGTCACTGTTGTTGATTTGATATCATGCTTGGATTTTGTTTTTGATTTAAGTATTCTGTTTTTGCAGAAAATGCTCTGCATGAATCCAAAAGGAAGAATTACTGCTTGCGATGCACTGAAGCATCCGTACTTCAACGGTTTACAGTAAAATTGCTGCAGTCAGATCTCTATAGCAATTTCTATAGAAATTGCTTCCATTAGTAAAACTGTAAAACTTTCACATTTTATATAGGATTAGAGAAAAATATAACTGAAATGTTTTTTTGCTTGTAAATTGGATAATGATATGTTTTGGTTATGTTCGTATTAAGTTTGTGATTATCTTTCTTTTCATGAATTTTGGAGTATTTGTTGGTTAATTAGGTATTGGTGATTTTAGTATATTTGTTGGAAGGTGCTTTTATTTCTTTTTTTTTAATAATTTTTTTTACTACTTTCTAGAACGGTTTTATGAAAAGCCGTTCTAGAAAAAACACAAAACTAGAACGTCTTTTTCGAAAAGACGTTCTGAAAAATGTATATTCTAGAACGTCTTCTTCGTAAAGACGTTCTAGAAAGTTTATTTTCTAGAACGTCTTTGTCAAAGGCATTTTGGAAAATGTTAACGTTCTAGAAATTTTATTTTCAAGAACGTCTTTCATAAAGGCATTCTATAAAATATATATTGTAGAACGTCCTTTTCTAAAAGACGTTCTGAAAAATGTATATTCTAGAACGTCTCTTCCGTAAAGGCGTTCTAGAAAATTTATATTCTAGAACGTCTTTTTTGTAACCGTTCTAGAATGTTATTTTCTAGAACAGATTAATCGGGAAAAATTGTTTTCTAGAACGGTTAAGTTTTTTTTTCTAGAACGTCTCAAATAACCGTTCTAGAATATCAGATATTCTAGAACGCCTCAGAAAGCTGATCTGGAAAATCTGATATTCTAGAAAAGCTCTAGCCAGAACGCCTGGGCAGGGCGTTCTAGAATAACTGAATCAGGGCGTTCTAGAAAACTGTTTATGCACTAGTGTTACCCTCACTCAAAATCCGGAAGAAGTGTGATCGGCACAACAAATTAGGGATCCAGGCAATGAAATACTCAAGCCCAGTGTGCATGCAAGCACTCATAATCAAGGATGACATCAATCGAATCTTTAGTCGAATCATATGGAACAATGGGTTGATGAAAAGAAGAAGGACAATGGATGAGAAGATGAAATTATAATTATTTAGCACCCTCAAAGTTGAGAGGATGAGAACGACGAGAGATCCGGAGGTAATCTCTCAATAATTAAATAACATCAAGCACCATCTCACATTATCCCAAATCACAGAGCTTTTCAACCTCCCCGATTAATGATTTTGTGACTATAGTAAAACCAGTGAACATGGCCCAAATTTCAATTTGAGGACTTTTAAGGCATTGGATATTTGGAACTCGATGTTTTAATATATTCGAAAGGTGATATCATCGATGATAGTCGCCCGTTATGAAAATGGATGCATAGGTGGCATTATGGTGTATACTATTGGGATCGACATTCAATATCACATTTCTCTCATCAAGAAATATGTCCACCAATCACACAACAAGAAAGGGCCTATATGCATCGGTGGCCTCATCACACCAATTATCGATTATTTAGGAATCTGATGCGCGCATTGGAGAACTGTCCATGGAGACATCGATTTGGATCTCGAGTATATGAGAATCTCAAAAATGATCCTTCTATATAAGGGTCAATACTTTTTCCAACAAAGAGCGAAAGACTTTCCCACTCCCAAAGCTGGCACTCACCTCACCCGACGACCTTCGAGACAAAACCAATTATAATATCGATTTACATGAACATCGAGAAGTCACAAGTGCTCTTAAGAGAGTACGTGAAAGAACGAGGCCCAATGACAATTAGGCGGGGCCCTCACATTGCCAGTTGATAAAAAGAACATGGTTCTATTAGGATTATGAGGTTGGAGGACCAGGTAGACAAGATGAACGAAAGTCACACCGAGATTCAGGGGGGATATGAGAGAGATGTGAAGAGACGTGCAATGTATGATGGGGATGATGAGACATATGGATAACTTCCATATTAGCCAGCACGATTTCCTAGCCAAGCCTTCTCCATTCGACTCACCATGAACTTTGTGAGTCATGGCCAAAGTAGACAACTTTTTCTTTTCAAAACTTATTGCTACATAGTAGAAAATAAGTTTGGGGGTGGGGGTGGGGATGAAGTGAGATTTAACTTTTCCATGTGTTACTATTTTTGCATTTCATATAGAAATTGCATTAAATGTTTTTATTTCACTTTTATGTTTTGTATTTCTCATTTTATTTATACGTTTAATTGAATGAACATAAATAAAGTTGGATTTGTTGTAATTTAGGTTTGTGATAATATTTTATTTTTCAAACATTCATATGTGTGGACTTTTTTTGAAATAATTGATAATGTGCTAGGGATGAGTTGATTTTTAAAAGTTATATCTATAGTTATAAAAACACGTGCTTGAACTTGATATTTACACCTTACTGAAAACCCTTGGCTTCTTGTTGGGAAAATATGATTTTATTGGGAAAATTGGACCTTTTTGACTGATAAATCATGAACAACCAATTTTCTCCCTTGTGTGAATTATCCGTCGTGTTTGTATATCTTTGGGATTTACTCTTGTTTATATCTTGAGGTTGCAGTGTATGAAATACTTAAAAATGATTTAGGCATTGAAACCAGATTCCAGCCATATACATATATTAAAGCTACTACAAGTAAAATAATCCCTACGTAGACCCATTGAGCTTTCTATTCTCACTTTTGCTAGACATGAGCTCATTTTATGCTCTAGAGAAGCCTTGTGAATATTTTAATTTTTGTTAGTTGTGAGAGTTGAAAATTTTATGTTGTTTAACTTCAGTGCATCAATTTTTGGGTCCGTTAATTTATCCTTTTGTTTGAAGGCATCAAATTTCTTTAAAAAGACAGCAAACTTCGACGATGGGAGTTTAATGTCTATTATATAAGGGTTATGTTTATTTTAGTTAATAAGAAGCAAAGTTAAAATGCTTCAAGTAAATACAAATTAGTTTAGTAGTTTTTGGATATAAATTGGGTTGGTTGAAAGCCAATTTCATAAAGGCTGAAGTTTTTCAAATTTTAGGTTTCGAGGATAAGGTGAAGCATTACAAAAAGGTTCAAGTATTTAAACTAGAGAGTGGATGTGGTATTTTTATGTGTTAGTTCACATTATAATTACTTTTATCCAAATATTCCATACCTTATCAAAGAGCCTATATTACAACCTTAATAAAAGGTTTATATGATTCATGAATTTCATACAATCGAGCATTGGAGAGACAAACAATTTGCAAGATTATGTAAGAGTTATACATTGATTTGATATAAAGCGTATAAACATTCAAATAAAACATTGTGTGATGAACGAAACACTTACAATTGTGAGGATCATTGATATGGAGAAAGAAGTTAAAGGTAAAAAGGGTGTTTTGATTGATTTCTTGATGTTGTGTTTCTACTTTGAAAAATGATACTTCTGAAGCAAATACATCATCATCCTTTTTTCCATGTTAATACTCGTGTTTATTTCTTATCTTTTATTTTTTCGAGGACAAACAAACCTTAAAGTCTTGAAGAGTTGATAAACATGGTTTTATGAATATTTTGGGACTTACTTGATTTGGTTTCAACTACTACTTTGGTATTATAATGACTTTTAGCCTTATTTCATATTATTTGGGTGTTATTACGTATTTGGTTGTTTTATGAGTTTTTTAGGATTTTTGGAGCTATTTGGGTGGGTTGGGCTTGAATAAGCACAAATTGACAAAGAATGATGGATTGGACTGAAGATAATGAAGAGAAGATCTATTGGGATAAGAACCCAGTCGCAACCCCTGAATCGAACTTTTTCGCGTTTAAAATAATGAAAAGCTCGTCCGCAAGAGAACGGAGCTATTGTAGGCGATAAGTTGACTCGAGTCGAATCACAAGGAAGACTAATCGGAAACTATTTCGGTGTTCAATTTTACGTACATTACTACGAAATTAAAAACTAGACTAAACTAAATTAAACACGCGATCAAATTTAGTTTCAAAGGTTCTAACATCTACGAGTAATAAAATTAAAAGCGTTTAAAATGATAAAGAACACGAAGGTTCTAGTGCGCCGGAATCGTCTCCACGATCGGGGTTGTCAAGCCCGATGGTTCTAAACGACCCTAGGCACTAGAACATTAAATTTAGCCAACAAGCATCATCATGATCAACAACATAATTTCAGCCCAAGCATGAAACCAAAGCATGAACATGAAGACTTCAATATAAGCATGAAATATAAACATAAATTAACAACAAGAAAACAAGTAAAAGGATTACACTAAATTATGCTATCAAAGTTCAACATTAACATTCAAAGGAAAACCAAAGCTACATTATAAAAACTATTAAATAAAGTGCAGGAAAACTTATTATCTAAGGAAGCAACAGCCATCGAGCGATCTTCAGCGTCGAGAACGGTCTTGATCGTCGGACGGCATAGAAAATGATGCATCAACGAACTATTATATCTAATCTTGCTTGAATTGAATGGTGGCATGAACCGAGGGTTCTCTACAATATCTGGACCTTCCCCCCTCGTCTCAGCCCTTAGGAAAATGAAGAAACCACCGGATTTATATAGAATTTCGAAAATAACCGCTCAAACTGCCGGAGCGTCGACGGTGCGTCAGTCGACGCGAGCCAGGCTGCACGCGTCGACAGGCAGTGCGTCGACTGA
>BMAC01000017.1:676003-707763 GCA_014905375.1 Phtheirospermum japonicum | reverse complement strand
TAGGTGAACCGACCCGGGCACCCCACACTCGTTTCGGTACACGACCAAGTTTTTGTCGACCAGCCTCACTCTGCTCCATGACAATCTTGAGCATCCGGTCGTCCCACTCGCGGGGGGGAGGTCTCTTCCAATGACCGACCGGGGAGCGCGCTCGCCCGGCTGGTCCGACCAGAAGGCGAGGGTCTCGGGAGACACCGATCTTGCCGTAGCCTTAGGCTTTCGAGTCTTTTTGGTCCCTGGTGCTCGTCGAGTCTCATCTTCGCCCGGCCAGAGAGGTCGACTAGGGGCTCCTGATCGGCCAGATCAACCCCGAAATCCTCACTGACAGCACCGGTTCGATCTGGACTCAAACTCGGCATCCGAGTTGATACACCGGCCCGAGTCCCCGCTGGGATAGTTGCCCACACCGCATTGTGGTTCCGGAAAAGGCCCACTCCGAGGCCCAAAAGAGCAACCCTGCCCGAACTGGCCACCAGGCCCGAAGGATTGGGAATACCCGAACTGAGAATTGCCACCAAAGTCTTCATTTGCGAATTTTTCGAAGGCGAAGGGTGTCCCTTGGCCAAAATCTCCCCGGTGCCAAAACTACCGTATTTATCGAATCCGGACCCGGGAAACGAACCCGATGGAAAGACAGGTTGATCGCCGTCCTGACCGTCCCTTTTATACCCTCGGGAACTATCCGGGGAATAACCCGGACTGTAAGACATGAGAAGGCTTAAGGAAAGAAAAGAGAAAAGAGAATTACCTTAGACAATCAAAAACCCGAGAGAAACTGGAAAAAGCGAAGGGAAGTAAACCGAACAGGGAGTCACAAAGCTAGAACACAAATAAATTTCCTTCAAAAAAAAAAAGAAGAAAGGGGTGTATTTCGTAAGAAGAGGAGGAAGTGGAAGATAAAGAGCTTTGCAAAATGAAAATGAAAGAGAAAGGAAGAGAAGGGGCTGGCACAAGAAGGAAAAGAGAGGATCATGTGACACTACATTCCAAGACATAAAAAGACAAGAAGCCTGCAAAAGCTTACAAAGGTACCTGAAAAAAGCTTACGTCGCGGACCACGAGATGGTCAAACCGCAGGCGGGGCCAGGTTGAAGGGACAAGGCATCCCCGTGTACGGTTCAGCTCGGTCCTCATGAGCCGACCAAGAATTCAATGAGCCCGAACTCGACCACACGTGTTCGACTCCATGATCAAGGGCTTGTTGATGGTCGGTATTCCCCGAAGGAGGATCCGAGCTGAACGAATTAGACTGATCCGGAAAAGTGGCTAGGTGCCGAAGACACCGAACAGGGTTTTCGCTGAGCTCAAGGCCTGCTGCCGAGCTGAATGCGTAACGCACAGGTCTCGGCGAGGAGGGCCGAGCAGACCAGCACTTGCCGAGCGCCCATGCTGAGAAGTGTCGAGCATCCCCGCCTAGAGGAGCCGAGCATCACCTTGTCGAGCTTCCGAGCTTGGCGCCTTGCCGGGCCCTTTTTTGAAAATTTATTTTCTTTTGCGTGTCGAGTCGATTTTGAGTTTTGACTCTTTTTGAGCTTGGCACGTTGAGCTCGGATATTTCGAGATCCTGCTCTTTTGAACGTGTTGGGTCAATCTTGAGTTTTGACTCTTTTTAAGCTCGGCACGTTGAGCTCGGATTTTTCGAGATATTGTTCTTCCGAACGTGTCGAGTCAATTTTGCATTTCGACTCTTTTTTGAGCTTGGCACGTTGAGCTCGGATTTTTCGAGATCCTGCTCTTCCGAACGTGTCGAGTCAATTTTGAATTTCGACTCTTTTTTGAGCTCGACACGTTGAGATCGGATTTTTTGAGATCCTGCTCTTCCGAACGTGTCGAGTCAATTTTGAATTTCGACTCTTTTTTTAGCTCGGCCCGTTGAGCTCGGATTTATTCTTTTTGTTCTAATAGTAAGTAGTGTAATACTAGGGTTTTATGAATGAGATCGTCCTGATGAGGTCGGTCTATCATTCCGTTTGGTTTTGGGCTTGGYAGCCCCTTGCTTTGTYAGTCTTTACTCTTGGTAATTAACAAGAACTGAAATTTTATTGATAATATTTTTTGAGGTATAKAYCATTCCAAGGGTGTGCGAATTTCTATCCGTCTAAGTATTCTAGGCGGTAAGCCCCATGTTGGAGAACTTCCGATATCTTGAATGGTCCTTCCCATTTTGGTTTGAGGGCGCCTTGYTRTGGTCCGAAAAMGCGTTTSAGGACCAYATCACCAACTTTGAAGCTTCTGGTCTTTACTTTTGAGTTGTAGTAACGTTCGCTTCTTTGCTTGTAAATGGCGTTCTTCAGTTCGGCCTCCATTCTTCTTTCTTCAAGGAGGTCGAGTGCAGTTCGGCAGGCCATGTCATTTTTTTCTTCCTCAAAGTGTGCTACCCGGTAGGAGGGTGTCCCGATCTCAACCGGTATAACCGCTTCGGATCCGAAGGCCAGTGAGAAAGGAGTTTCATCAATTGATGAGCGTTGTGTTGTTCTGTACGACCACAAGACACTGGGTAGTTCTTCCGGCCAGCTACCTTTCAGATCCTCCAACTTCTTCTTCAGCGTGTATTTCAGGATCTTATTAACCGCTTCGACTTGTCCGTTTGATTGAGGATGGTATGGTGTGGAGAAATTGTTTTTGATGTTCAGATCTACACAAAATGCCTTAAACCTCTTGCTGTCGAAATGCTTGCCATTGTCAGATACTATTGAGTGTGGCACCCCAAATCTACATATGATCGATTTCCAAACAAAATTGATGATCTTCTGGTCGGTTATAGATGCTAATGGTTCGGCTTCTGCCCATTTGGTAAAGTAATCCACCGCCACTAACACGTATTTCACTCCTCCTTTGCCCTGCGGTAACGGGCCAATCAGGTCTATTCCCCATTTAGCGAACGGGCATGGCGAGTATATGGAATTGAGGGTTTCAGCAGGAGAGTTTATCTGGGGTGCAAACACTTGGCATTTTTCACACTTTCTGACCTTCTCAATTGCGTCTTTTTTTAAAGTCGGCCAATAATACCCTTGTCGGATGAGTTTGTGAGCTAGTGATTGTCCTCCAGCATGGTTTCCACAGATGACCTCGTGTACTTCTCTCAACGCATATTCAACATCCTGTTCATTCAAGCAGCGGAGTAAGGGAATGGAATACCCTCTCCTGTACAACAGCCCATCCACAATGGTGAAACGAGCTGACTTTCTTCATATTGACCGTGATTCAGCTCGGTCTTCTGGGAGCACCCCTTCGTTTAAGTAAAGTATGAATGGTTTCATCCATCTTTCCTTTCGGTTCTGAACTTCTTTGTTCTGTTCAGCTTGACTAGCCGAGTAAGCGGCGGCGGCGGCGTATGCCGTTGTTGAATGGTGGCTGACCTTCACTGTATCCAGCTCTTCTACTCCGAGGCTTGATGCTAGCTTAGATAAAGAGTCTGCTGGGACATTATTGTTTCGTGATACATGGATGACCTCAGCTTAAAACTCGGCTAGGCGTGCTTTTGTGAGTTCAAGATATAATTTCATTCTGGGTTCCTTAGTTTCATAGTCTCCATTGATCTGATTCACCACTAGTTGGGAGTCTCTTCTAATTTTTAGGTTCCTAATCCCCATTGAGGCGGCTGCTTCCAGGCCGGCAAGAAGAGCTTTGTACTCGGCCTCATTGTTGGTCAGTGGAACTGGAAACATACGGTCGAGAAGAAAGGCATCTTGTCAGGACTTACTAACACTATCCCTGCTCCTGCTCAGCCAGTTGTTGACGACCCGTCCACGTACATACACCACTGTTCAGTTTCTATGGGAATTGGTTCGACCGCTGGGGTAAATTCAGCTATGAAATCGGCTAGGGATTGCCCCTTAATGGCTGTTCTTGGTTCGTACGTTATATCGAATTGTCCGAGATCGACAACCCACTTGATCATCCTTTCTGAAGTGTCGGGGCGGTGCATGATCTGTTTGAGAGGGAAGCTCGTCAGTACCACAATCCTGTGCTCCAAGAAATATTGGCGTAACTTTCGTGAGGAAGTGACTAGTGCGAAGGCTAGTTTTTCCATAGATGAGTATCTTAGCTCGGCGTCATGTAGGGCGTGGCTCGTGTAATACACCGGATGATGTCCGTGCTCATCAGTTCGGACGAGTGCCGAGCTTAATGCCACCGCTGAGACAGCTAGGTAGAAGTGCAGCGGCTCTTCCTTGATTGGTTTTTGTAAGGTTGGCACACTTGTCATGCATTTCTTCAGCTCTTCAAAGGCTGATTGGCATTCCTCGGTCCACTTGAAAGTTCTGTTCTTCTTGATTGCTTCGAAGAAAGGTTTACACTTGTCCGTGGTCCTAGATATGAAGCGATTCATCGCTGCCATTTTGCCAGTTAAGCTCTGTACTTGTTTTATGTTTCTGGGGGGTTGTAATTCAGCTATAGCTCGGATTTTATCTGGGTTGGCTTCAATGCTTCTTTGACTTACCATGTAGCCTAAAAACTTTCCTGAGCTAACTCCAAAGGAGCATTTCTTTGGGTTTAACATCATTCGGTAAACACGCAAAACTGAAAACATTTTATTCAGATCATCGATGTGGTTACTTGAGTACAAGGATTTGACGAGCATTTCGTCTACATGGACTTCCATAGTCTTTCCTATCATACTAGCAAACATTTTATTAACTAAGCGCTGATAGGTAGACCCAGCATTCTTCAGGCCAAAAGGCATCATTGTGTAGCAGTAAAGACCTCTCGCCGAGTAGAATGATGTGTGCTCCTTGTCTTCTGGGTGCATCGGTATTTGATTGTAGCCTGAGTAGGCGTCCATGAAACTCATCAGTTCATGTCCAGCGGTTGCATCCACCATGTAGTCAATGTGAGGGAGCGGATAGCTGTCCTTGGGGCAGGCCTTGTTGAGATCGGAAAAATCAATGCATAGCCGCCACTTACCTGTTTGCTTCTTGACAAGAACAGGATTAGCCACCCAGACCGGGTATCTGACCTCGCGGATGAACTTGTTGTCGAGGAGTTTCACGACCTCTAACTCCAGCACCTCGTATCGGTCCGGGCTGAGTTTTCTCCTTTTCTGTATCACCGACCTGACATTTTTATCTATGTTGAGTCTCTGGCAAGCCTGCTCAGGATCGATGCCTTGCATATCAGCATGTGTCCAGGCCAAAACGTCCTGATTTGCTTTCAAAAAGTTTATCAACTCGGATCTGATGGGCTTCTTGAGGTCGTGGCCGACCCGAACTTGTTTGCTTGGGTCGAGCTCGTCAAGCGATACCCAATCTAGTTCCTCCACAGGTTCAGCATGGGTAGCCTTTCTCTTCAAGCTTGGTTTTTGTGGATCCAGTTCGTCCTCAACCACTTTTAGGTCGGCTCCAATCTTCGGGTCGGCACTCTCTGCTCGGTAATTGACGTTTTCGGGTTCCCACATTGGTTCTTTTCCAGGGCGCCGACCTCGGTCCTGGCTCAGGTCGGCATTTTCCTGCTCGGTAGCTTTGAAATAAGTTTTTTCGACTTGTGTTTTCAGTTCTTTATTATGTTTGGAATTGTTGAGCTCGGTGTTTTCTGTTTGGCCTTGATGCCCATGGATCTCCTTTCCCTCTTTTTCTTTGCTATGTTCGTTATTGCCGAGCTCGGCATCATTACTGGTGTCTTGATCGGAGCATAGTCTTTTCTCCATTTCTCCTTCTGTAAGGTCGGCAGCCTTTTCTGAGCTCATCACACCCTTGTTTCCCAACTCTTCATCTGCTTCCTTGCTTGGTTCTCCCAGCTCTTCAATCATCTGCTCAACCATGTTGATTTGCTTTGGCCTGATCGACCAGCTGCATTCTCGGGCGGCTACCTGATCTCCTCGATGCTCGCATTCGCCTAAGATGCCTGGGAATTTGATCGAGTAGTGGTATACGGACATCGCGCCTCTGAGGTCGTAAAGAGCTGGTCTGCCAATATGGGCGTTGTAATTGCTCGGGACATCAATCACTTTGAAAGTTGTGAGGATGGTCCTTTTCTCTTCTCCCTTGCCGAACTCAACAGATAACCTAACTTGGAAAAGAGTTTGCACATAGCCGCCGCTGATCCCCCTGATCCTGTCCTCATATGGCTCGATGTATTCCTTTGGAACTCTCATCCTTCGGAAGGCTGGTAGGTAGATTATGCTTGCGTACACTCCGGGGTCTACAAGGAATCGATGAGTTTGGATTCCAAGGATGGGCACGGTAATGACGAGGGCATCTGAGTGGGGATGGTCCAGCGGGGCTGCATCTGAATCGTGAAAGGTGAAGGATGATACAAGCTTGTCCTCTTCCTCTGATTGGTCATCGAAATGAAAAACGTCAGATCTCATGACTTTTGTTTTTTGAATTGAGCTCCTAGCCTCTCTGATCAGGATCTTCCTCTTCCTATTCAAAATCTCTTCCTCAGCTCGACTCGTATTAATGAAGGTCAGGATTTCTCGCGGAGCCCCGGCCCCCGCAGGGGGTGGTTGGGATGGCTGATTGTTTCCTATTTGTTCTTGCCGGACTTGATGATTTTTTGAGAATGGCAGTAAGTTCCGATCATCGCAGACTTTAATCAGGGCACGAACCAAATCGTGGCACTCTTCTGTGTTGTGCCCGATCGATCCGTGGTACCTACAGAATCTCTTTTTGTCCAGCAAGGAGGGGTCTTTCTTGATCGACCGAGCTGGAGGGAGAATATCCAGGTCTTTGATCCTCTCGAAAATTGTGGCCACCGCCATCGAGTAGACCTTGTTATATTCTGCTAGGAGGTCTGTGTGTTTGTCCTGTAGGAGCTTTTTGGACATGATTGCTTGAGAGCTTGGATTTTTGTCGACTTGACGAGCTGGTTTGTGATGCTGTGGGAAGGAAATTACTGGAGCTAACATGTTCTACTCGGCTGCGATTTGTGACGCGGCCAGAGCGAGGAATTCTTGGAAGGTTTGCGGGTCTTGCTGGTTATTTACCGATTTGAAGAAGGAATTTTCCGATAATCCGTTCTGAGCTAGGATGAGCAAGGCTACGTCGCCGCACGGCTGGGATTCTGAGACTTGCTTTGTGAATCTGACAATGTAGCTTTTCAGCGATTCGTTTCGCTGCTGTACTATGGTAGCAATAGCTCTCTTGGGTGCAACGGTGGCTTTAGAAACCATAAAGTGTCCTCGGAACGAGGACCTCAACTGTGGCCATGAACAGATTGAATGATGTGGGAGCGACCGGTACCACCTCAAAGGGACTTCGTCCAGGGTCATGGAGAACATTCGGCATCTGTAAGGGTCGGATGCGCCGAGCAAGTCCATGTAATTCTGGTAATGACTGAGGTGGGAATCGGGGTCACTGCTCCCTTTGTACAAGGCGATTGGAGGGATCTTCAGCTTCTCTTCTAACGGTTCAGAGAGAATTTGGACAGATAGGGGGGACTCGTCATCGCATGTCGGGCTAGTCAGAACAGGTCGCGAGGTCGGGTACATGGGCCGAAGTAGGGGAGTGATTCGCTTGGCCTCCAGTTTGGCGATTCTCTGTTTCAGATATTTCAGCTCGGCGAAATCGTCCTTTGGCTTACATGGGATGCTCACGGCCATGCTTTTGCTATTGGCCGACCTCACGGGAAGATCTTCTTGTGCTTTGCTGGCTGGATTACCGAGCCGAGCGAAGACGTTCTGGGGGGAAGAGAATGTAAGGCGGCGTGCGATGGGAGGTCTATCAAGCTTGCTCCTGGCATTCGGTTCGGTTTCCTCCTCCAGCCTTCTTTTCCCTTTTTTTTTGCTGCCTCCTGAGCCGGGTCTGATTCTGTCTGCCCCTCCTGAAGGTCAGCATTCCTGGGGTTGCCGACCAGAGCTTTAGGTGTCAGGATTGACTATGCTGCTTTCTTCATCATCTCTTCAAATTCTTCGGCAAAAGCATGGTGCTGCATGAACGATCTGACCTGTTCTAGGTCGAGCTCGTTCGGGCCCGATTGGACAGTCCTTTCCTGGAGCTCCTTACCAGGATTTCTCCTTGAACTCTCTGAAGGATCCATGCTGAAAAGTAGGATGAGCAGAGATTTCTCTTTCTTCTTTTTCTCTTTTTTTTCTTTTATCACACTCAAACACAACGAAGAGCTGAAGTTCAGCTCTTCACAAAAAATGAGAATTTGGGCAGAAGATAGAAAATCAAATTCGAAGAGCTGACTGAGCCAGTGGGACTGTAGATCACAAGAGACCTTCTTCTAACGCGCATTTTGTTTATGTTAAGAGTAACATAAAACTAATACAAAACCAAAAATAGTAAAATGAGCAGCAATCAGATAGCAAAAAATGAGTTGGAAAAAGTGCTTAACTTTTATTCCTCAAAATCAGTTCGGATCGGCCTTAGCCGGACCCTTTTTACAAGTGCTTGACCTTTAAATACAAGCTTTCTCTCTCTAAAGCTCTCTATGTTTCTCTCTCTAGAAAATTGGGGATCCTCCTCTCTCTCTCTAGGAGAGGCTATTTATAGTTTTCCATTGAAATCCTAATTAGGCACCTAGCACTCTCCTATTGGCCCTCTAAAAACCTCTGCTCTTGTATTCATCGTTTCAATACCGCCCTCAGATATTTTCCACCGACTCAATGCCGACCTCAGATATTTTTCGAATCGAGCGGGTCTCTCGGAAGAATCCACCCTCCTCGACACTTCTCAGTTCGGCTCTCCCCGGCCAGAGCATTTGACTCGAGGTTCGGGTCTTCGGTCTCCTCTGGGCAAGTTTCTGCTCGGCAGAGTGTCGAGCTCAAGGTGCTCGGCGTGTCCTACCCGGCGCCTCCGGCAAGAGTGTTCGACTAGGAGCCTGCTCGGCACATTTCTGCTCGGCAGCCGGCCTCGAGCTCGGCCTGGTGCTCCCGCGAGCGTGTTCTTGGCAGTGTCCGTGCGTTGCCTGCTCTGCTCGGCAGTAGGCCTCGAGCGCGGCCTGTTCCGCTTGGCAGTAGGCCTCGAGCGCGGCCTGTTCTGCTCGGTAGCCGGCCTCGAGCTCGGCCTGGTGCTTCTACACGGGTGTTCTCGGTGGTGCCCGTGCGTTGCTCGCTCGGCTCGGCAAGGCGCCGAGCTCGGAAGCTCGGCAAGGTGCTGCTCGGCTCCTCTATGTGGGGATGCTCTACACTTCTCAACATGGGCGCTCGACAAGTGCTGGTCTGCTCGGCCCTCCTCGCCGAGCCCTGTGCGTTACGCATTCAGCTCGGCAGCAGGCCTTGAGCTCAGTGAAAACCCTGTTCGGTGTCTTCGGCACCTTGCCACTTTTCCGGGTCAGTCTAATGCGTTTAGCTCGGATCCTCCTTCGGGGAATACCGACCATCAAAAGAGTGTTTGAAGTTGCTTAACATGTATCTATATTCTCAAAATTATCTATGTAGCATGACACGACTCATTGCTTGAACTTATTTTCACTCTAGTTATACTTTGAAATTATCGTTTGTTCGAGGACGAACAAACCAATAAAGAGTGGGTAGTTGCGCTCATTTTTATTAGTAATTTAGTTACTTTTTCCTAGTGTTTTAGTATTAGTTGGATAATTTAAGCTTAAACTCGTATATTTGTATTTCCAGCTTATTTTACCGTATTTTGATCTTAATTGATGCGAATAGGTGAGTTATCTCTGTTTTTCACCTTATAGCTAAGTAACCGTAGGAGCTCAGCACTTACAAGATGAAGATTGATGTTTAAGAGATAAGAATCGAGCATTCCGGCGAAGAAGTATCAAGTTTCTGAAGACTAACGGTTAGCCTAGCGGTAGCCTTACTGTTAGAGAGCACCGTTACACTTAGCGGTTACTACACCATTAACCACACCGCAAACTCAATCGCTAGAGGAGGACTGAGAGCCTAACGGTATGATTAACGATTACACACCCTACCACTATCATCACCGTCAGAAGGAGATATAGACATTAACGATAGATTTAACGGTAGCTCCTTATCGCTAAGTGCTAACGTTATCGGGCCCAGTAACCGACTTATGTGACTTGTCCTCCAAGAAATCGGAATTCTATAAATACCACACCATTAATCTGACTTTGCAGCATATTATAGTCATAATAAGGTTACCGAAAAGTATTCCTAGGGTTAGAAACATGTTTTCAACACCCTTTAGCATAGATTGAAGATCAAGATTGAGAAATCAAGGTTCGCGACTCCCGAAGACATTCGAGTTTGCGCAAGCCCATTTTTTTTTTCCAATATCTACCATTTTCTTCGGAGTAGCTGGAGAATTTTCTGAAATTCTTAGACTTAATAAGTACTCTAATCTTTAATTTTTCTTCCTAGGTTTAATTTTCATAGTTGAATTGTTGGATAATTGCTTTTATTTGATGTTTTTGGATTGGTTCATGAACTTGGTTGATCAATTCAAGTTGAAGTTTTTCAGTTTTAATTAGTTTATATGATGCATGATTAAGTATTGGAGATTTGAATTCCTTGATGTTATTTATGCAATTGGTTTATGCAATTTAATTCCGTTTATGTTAGACGATTCATGTTATTGCTTGCTTAGTGTTTATTGAATTTTCATATACTTTCGAGATCCGTGAAGTAATTCGATTTCGTTAATAATAATTGATAATCGTTGCGTTTTTTGGATTTAATTAAGGTTTTCTTAGATAACTACTTAGTAATTAGGGTTAGTAATTGCTTTAGGTTATTTGAGTTTATGCATGCTTCTTAGGTTCGTTTATGCAAGTTGAGATATTTGATTCATTTATGAATTTGAAGTTTCGCTTTGTTTTCAATTTGGACTTAAGTTGTCGTTGCGTTGTTAGAATTTTAAGTGAGTTACTATTAGATAATTAATTAGTTCGTAAACTTAGGTTTTTAAGATAGGTTAATCATAAGCTTTTAAATTCAAGATAGGTTTTTGAGATAGGTTTTTAAGATAGGTTAATCATAAGTTTTTAAGATAGTTAATTAGGATTTAAATTTATGTTCTTGTTTTTCAATTTCTTTGTTTTTAATCACTTTCAAAACAAAACCCCCAAAAATATTTGAGTTTTTGTTTTTGTTTACAAACTTCTAAGACCCCAAATTTTGTTGTCCTTGAGAGACGATTCTAGTCAACTTTCCACCCTACAAGTGTCCTCGTACTCTTACGAGCAAGCTTGACTGTTTTAATTTAAAATATACATAATTGGAGTGAACAAAAGCTTGGTTCAGTCAGCATGAATGAAGGAGCCTTTCTCTTTAAATTACCTCGTTAGCTCTTTCAAAATTTAACTTGAAATATTATTTGTCTTTGGTGTCTAGTTTATGGAGCAAGGCAGTTGATATGTGATAGACCGCTAATAGTTCAAAATGATATGCCTCCATGAACCTCCGACTTATACCGCTTCCCAGAAAGCTACAACAACACAACTTCATTCATTCATCATTAGCACGTTTCTCTCACATCCTTACAATATCTACTAACTCGGCATTCTAAGCTTGAAGTCTTGCCACTTCAAAATCGAATGAGGCCAGCTTTGTCTTAACCACTTCACACTCAAATTGGTCCATTAGTGCTTCATATATATATCCCTGGGTGATAGAGAGTTGTTGGCTATGCAGGTTTGCCTCGTTCGTAAATTGAGCCACACACTCTTCTAGTTCCACTACCTCGATATTCCATTTTGACTCATAGTTTGGAAGATATTCACCAGCTACGGAGAGGAAAGTGGGGACAACCTATAACAAATAAAAGGGAAGCGGGTCAGAGTATGTAGTAAAGAAAATCAAAAGAAGAACAAAGGGGAAAGAGGAAGTTATAAATACATGTCCAAGGTGTTGGGCAAGCATTGCTACCTTATTAGGGCGGTTGAGACCTTAAAATAGTGATGATATTTTTGAATCAATTAGTTCTTCAAGTAAGAGATAAACCTATTGGGGCCTGTACAACCTATCAAAACATCTGCAATTCAGGTTCTGAGTTGGATGCTTCAGTAGTAAAGGGTCACTTTGATATTTTCTTCTTGAGATTTTTTGTTGAAGGTTGAGATGATTATGGTCAAGCTTATATCTTCTGAATGGGGCGTAAGGTGGGAAAGATGAGGTGGAACTTCCTCTTTTGTGTTTTGAGAGTTCTCTTCGGGAATGCATTGACAACAACATCAGATGGTGCAACTTGAATCTCCAGCTTATAGGAAATATCATTCTGTTGGGTCAGACTCACATCCAAATACAAAGATCTCTATTGAGCATAAGTAAATCTTAGGAACATAAGTAATAGGTCTATGTGACGTGCAAAAACACTTAAGGATGAAATACAAAAGGCTCAACATATAATGAGCAAAAATCTATATGTATAAGGGCATGCCAAAATTAGGAATGGGGGACATACATTAGCTAGTCAACACGACATGAGAAAGTACACGCTTAGGTTTCATCAATTTCATCATAATAAAAGTACACTTGTTCCACTTGGCTATTTGTGCTTCATATCTAGCTCGATTGGGATAGTTATCTGAATCTTTTTCTAGAATAAGAGAGGCATTGTGTTGATCGGCAATAAAGGACCAAGGTTAAGAGGATTTGATAAAGAAAAACTTAGCTTGCCAGTCAGAGACCTACAAAGAAGGATTTTAAAGAGTAGGCTTTGTTTCGTGTAGTGAGATAGAAGGGCCTCTTCTGGTGTTTTAGGTTGTAGAAAAAGTAGAAAAATTTACCTCGGGTTCTATCTTATTGTAAAAGCAGAGTATAAAATATCTCATCACGAAACAAACTGAGTTTGGTGTTAGCTGAGTTAGAGGAAAGTTGTGTCTATAGGAGATCGAAAAAAAAATCAAGTACATAGAACATAAGCCCGACTACAATCTGATCTTCAAAGACAGTTATATGAACTACACAGGGGTTCTCGACATGACAGTTAGAGGCATAGGGGGTGACCAGTTCCATGTAGCCTGGTAGGCTCAAACACTTTGGGAATAAGGTTATGATGCGACCAAAAGATTGGTGCCTCGAGAATATGTGGTACTAGCCTCAAATATGAAATCAGCGACCTGAATAACTTCAAATAGAAATGCAACGACCTAATTGATCTCCTAAGGACTCCTGGCGACCTGTTAGATTCTGCAAAACAAAACCCATCTAAGGCAGAGGACGACCCCGACGTAGGCCCTCCGATGCCTAAGTTAGATTAGGGCTTAAGAGAAATAGGCGAGAGCTTTTTTAAGTGAGAGAGATCTCAAAGTATGCTTAAAACGTAAGATATGAAATAAACTTAGAAAGAAAACTTCGGCTTGTGTCCTCTTTATATTGACAAGAGACAAGGGATAAGAGACGTGTTTCCAAGAGACAAGAGACATGTTCCCAATCTAGGGTCACCGTCACATGTATAAGAGCTCGCTTATCCTAGAGGAGGTCTCCTAGAGGAGAGCTCGCAGTAAAATCCGAAGCTTCCATGAGATCATGAGATTAATGGCCTCAGAAATGAGCATCAGAGCGTATGATTGAGAATTGAGAGCATGAGGGGTTTTAAAAGTTATCAAGCTTATGAAATAAGGGTCTGAAAACTCTATTTATAAGATTATTAACACTTTTCCAATAAGTAATAGGTCTCCTTCCGAGGATGGGAATAAATCTCCTGATTGTACTCAAGATCAAAAATAAGGAAATACTCCCCTATTAGGATTCTTAGTTTCCATAATTCCATAACAACCATACAAATATATTATTACCATGTTGGTGTCCTGCCGGGACCTAGAATCTTCTACCACTTTCATCACTTTCTTACCATACATAACCATGTCGACATTTGATATTGTATCAGCTAGTCCCCCATATTCTGGCTAATTGAGGTACGAAATCAGGTAGAATATAAAAAGAGAGATTTCATTTATCAGACCTAAAATAGGCCAGTCAAAAAGTTATTTCAAACCATAAACCATAATAGCCCATCAAGTCTCAAGATTACATTAACCACAAAAATCTCAACTCTTAATATCATGCTACTACTCAGTAGCGAGATGCCATAATGCCATTTTATTCGATGAAAGCTCGATACTCTTATATAAGATCTCGCCACTCCTACACGAGAACTCGCAACTCCCAAAACAGCTCGCCCCCGGAGAGATTGCACCTTCTAGAGAATGAGGTCGCCTACTAAATCCGTATAATTACCTACATGTTGGTGACGTGAATATTTGTCAATTTATAACCATAAGAATCATAAAAACCATTGCCGACTTGGATAAGCGTCGGCCCATAAAAACCATAAGAATACGCATATATCTGAATCTTGTAGATTGATCAAAATCTCAATCATAAAAAGCCATGGGAACGGGTCACAGATCGATCCAGGTGTCTAAGTTGATCCAAGGTTGGGTTGACTGGGTTCGTAAACAAGCATGGTATTGTGTGCGGATCGATGGAGAGTAATTAAGATCTATGTTAGAGATGGTTGATAGCTTTAGAGGACGGTTACAAGCTAGAATCAATGAAGTGCGCAAGGGGCTGGGCACTTGTGCACATTCCAACTGTTTTGCTAAGTAGCGATGAGTGATCATACGAGTTATTTCGGCATATGATGATTGGAAATGCAGGTTTACGAAGGAAGGTAGTGGTAAAGCTCAAGACGCACGAGATTCATGTCAAGCGAGCTGACTTAAGTTGTTTGGCGCCATTTCTTGTGGCGAGCATGCAGATCCCGAGAGGTTATGGGTAACCATAAAGTAGAGAAGTTTTCTCAAGTATGTTGTTGGAGAGGGGTTGCGTCCCTGTTTGTACAAATTGGTAAGCAACCTTCATGAGAAAAATAACGAGAGTGCAAGACTCAAATGCATAGTATATGAGGTTTAGGATGCATCCTCGCAATATTGTATGTACGTGTGTTAAGTCTTTTACTTGGGTAATTGTGCATATGACGAGCCGACGGCTCTGGCAGGAAAGTAAACTCAACAGCTTTCCGTGACATAAGGAGAGCTGGATGAAGCTCATCGCCAACTGGCGACTCGTGAAGAAGAGCTAAACGTCGCAAACAGTTAGCTATAAACCCTGAGGGATGAAAATATTATAATGGGGTGTCGCTTGATAAATTGGAGAATATGGTGCAGGAGAAGGAGAGACAATTGAAAGAAGTAGGTCACACAGCTCATCAGCAGGGAGTTGTGAAAGACTGAGCTAAAGGGGAAACCAAGAGGTTGGCAATGGAGAAATAGGTCGGTAACCATAGTAACGCATATGACCAAGAAAATCATTCAGTCCTCCTAGTTTAAATAATGCGAACAAACCAACCATATCACATAAATGAAGCTTGACCATAGACGACGAAGAAAACTACTTAGTCCCCCATATCCAAATAGTGAGAGGAAACCAAAGGTAACTAAGAAACTACTTAGCCCCCCTAAGATAATGCAACCAAGTAGTTCAATCAGGTTATCTACCAACAATATGTTAAAGGAAATGCCAAGTAAACCTGCTTTCCGCATAAGTTATAAAAATAAGGGAGCCAAAACGGAATGCATAGAAATCGCAAAAAGCCCGTAAATCAAACCCACTCAAAGAATCGAAGAGCAACATGTAAATCAAACATACTCGCAAACTGAATTAAAACATGCAAACCAAACATGCTTCCCTTCCGAACATCCCAGAGTATGTAAGCCAAACATACCTAAGGATATGTAAAAACATGTAAATCAAACATGTTTTCATATAAGAACAAACAAACCATATAAGACCAAATTAATCACACAAGACTAAATAAATCACATATAAGACCAAATAGTATGTAAATCAGACATACTTAAAAATTCAAAGAAAACTTGTAAATCAAACATGATTCCAACCAAATGTACTAGAATATGTAAGTCAAACGTACTCCAGGACATAGAAAAACATGTAAGTCAAACATGCTCTTCCACTAAACCATCAATTCCCGTATTCACAAAATCCATGGCCGACCTAATGAAAGCGTCGAAGCTTAACCAATATCCATAAATCTCTGGCCGACCTAATGAAAGCATCGAGGCTTAACCATATTCATAAAATCTCTGGCCGACCTAATGAAAGTGTTGGGCTTTAAACATAGAAACCATATTGGATCATAGAATATATAGATGATCTGTTTAATGTAATGATAATGCATATAATTTCCGAGACCATAATGAGGTCATATGAGGTTGTCGAGACCATAATGAGATCGTAAGACTAAAGGCGAGGTCGCAAGCGAAGGCCGCTGGTGATAATAAACCTGAGGTCGTAAGAGTAAGGTTGAGGTCGCATGCTGAGATCGCAACATGGATATTGTGGTGTATGTGTCTGTATCCGCAGATTTTTTAGCAGTTGGCAAAATAGCGTTGATAGTCTCGGGCATGGACAAGGTTCTTTGTCAGAAGATTACCGACGTAGGTAATCAAATCGCGTTGATGGATGAGCGGTTTGGGCGAGATTGAGCTCAAGATCTAAGAGCTATATGACTAGGCCAATAGGGACGGTGCATGAAAACCTCGTTGCGAGTCCTGGCACAAGTGATATGCGAGGCGGGCCGAAATCATCTAAAAATTAGGTCAATGAGTGAAGCTCTTGTGTCGAAATGTGCGATGAGCCAACTTGCTTTCAGAGGTGGGCAAATAATTTGGTGCGTAACACTATCACCCCAGCGCCCGAAGGTCCAAGATAAAAACTCAAGCAAGGTAGATGTTGGAAATATAAAACACTCCCTTTACGAGATTCATATAAGCGTACCTGATACGTAATCATATTGAAGCCATAGGAAATTTACCTCTCCTCGAATATCCATTTGTGCGACCTCTTTACTATCAAGTAACAAAATTCCACAATCACCTTTCTGTGAATGTTTAGACGCGCGACCTGATATATTAGCGACCTCATTGCTTTGAGTTGACCATAAATTAACCCTACATGGGGAACTCATAAATTAACCTTACAAAACCAAAGTTGATACGAACTAAACAGGTATACTGTCATAGATCGGAGGAAAATTGCTGGAATTTTAGAGATTAGGTCACAAATGGAAAAAGAGGGGAAAATAAATGGACAAAATGGGGAAGAAGGTTGCGGGTCGATTGGTGAAGAAGGGGAAACAAGCGGGTTGAAGGCCAATGGTTTCGGACTCCAATTTGGACCGGTTCGCATTTAGTTTGGCTAATGGGCTTTCAGCCCAATTTTATTACTCCAAACTTTTTATTGAATTTAGCCCATTTTATTAGTTTTATTTTACTTGAATTTGTTATGTTATTTTACCGAATGATGGGGATTAGTGGACATGTGTATTCAGTCCCGCCCAACCTTATGTTATATGCTGGACGATTGGAAATGGGAAAATAAAGCAAATAATTATATTTCTATTCCTATCTAATTCTCTCTCTATCTCCCTTCCTACCCAAGTCACTCTTATTCATCATAATCCTTAAAAATTCATAAAGTTCATCTTCTAAGACCATAAAATATATACAAAATTAATACATAAAACCTAGAAAATACAACAATTAGTACTCAGAGCCTTCCGATTCTCTGAAATGGCAGAAGGTACAAGGCTTAAAGATCTTCAAGAGGCCTAGAAACGTATTGATCAAGTCCTTCAAATGGAATATGCAAAAAGAGAAGCTACATTAATTAAGTTACAGGAGCAGATCAATGGAATCAGCACAAATATGATGAACAAGTTTGACCACCTAGTACAAACATTAGCCTCTATTCATCTGCAGTTGCTCAACACAGAAAAGGTGCAGAAACAAACTGATGAGGGTTCTATTTTTGGTGAACCAAGATCAGGCTGGACACCACCCAGAAATTTTAACAGGCAACAATCAGTTACATCCCACAAGATCATCCAGGATCAACCACACCAAAGCATAATCAGCCCACTACACAGGATTGATTTCCCCAGGTTTGGTGGAACTCAAGCTAGGTCTTGGATATTAAAATGTCAAGGTTATTTCAAACTCATCCCCAATATTTTAGATGCTCAAAAGGTGATTCTAGCATCTGTTCACTTTGATGGTAAAGCCTCACAGTGGTACCAACAATTCTCTATCAGACACATGGACCTAACCTGGGCTCAGTTCTTAGAGATCCTATCAGCCAGATTTGATGAGTTGAAGGAGACAAAAATTATTGCTGAATTTAATAAACTGAGGCATACACATTCATATTTAGATTATGTGGATAAGTTTGAGGATTTGAGAGCCTGTATGTTACTTCTAAATAGTGGTGCATATTCTTAAGAATATTTTATTGCCAGTTTTATTAGTGGTTTGAGTGAGGAACTTCAATCTTTTATACACATGTTTGGACCCACAACCCTACAACAAACTATTGGGTTGGGACAAAGACAATTGCATACCTTAGATGCAATTACCAAGAAATTAATGACTCTAGCTAGACCCAATGTTCCTTTCATACCTAGGAGAAATGAGGCAAGTACTACAATGAGGCCACCACCAGTCCCAAACAAACCCTAGTTTAAATTACTCACAGCCTTTGAGATGGCTGTCAGGAGGGATAAGGGGTTGTGCTACAACTGTGATGAATCTTTTAATGCAAGGCACAGGTGTAAAAACAGGATTTAATACCTCATCATGACTGAAGAGGAAGAGAATCAATACATGGATCCCTATTCCAACAAGGAATTACCTGACAAAGAAGTTAAAAATAGTATGGAAGAGATTCAGATGTCATTAAACTCAATTTCAGGTGAAGGAGGGCTTACTACTATGAGACTTAATGGATTAGTGGGAAAGGAGAGGTTGCACATATTGATTGACACTGGGAATACACTGATTTTTATTCAAGAAGCAACTGCTAAGAGGCTGGGGTGCATTCTTGTTAACCTGCCAAGCCAATCCTAGTGAAGGTAGCAAATAGGTAGAAAATGGTGAGCTCAACAAGGGTTTCTGAACTCAAGTGGAAAATGCAGGGACATCCTTTCTCTTACTCTCCAAGGGCTTTGGCAAATGAAGGCTGTGATTTAATTTTGGGAGGTGATTGGCTGAAATCCTTCACTCGTGTGGAGTTGGATTATGAACATATGACATTTACTGTCACATTGTTGGGAAAAAAGGGTTAAGATACAAGCAATATCTTCTCCCCATGAATGTCACCTAATTTCTGGACATATTCTTTTCAAAATGATCCATCAGGAGATACCATCCCAAGTGGAGGAATTGTACTGGATTAAAGCTAAACCTGAATCAGGGGAAGGTGTTACAAGTTTTGAGGATTTATTGATTAAGTTCCGGGATGTTTTTGAAGAGCCACTGGGACCTCTTCCTGTTAGGGGGGTGGAACACCATATCTTTCTTAAAGAAGGGAGAAACCCTAACACCAATACCCCTATAGGGTGTCACACAACCAAAAGAATGAGACAGAGGGAATTATTGAACTCTGGTGTCATACAACACAGCAGCAGCCCTTTTGCTTCTCCGGTCTTGTTAGTCAAGAAAAAAAATAACACATGGAGGATGTGTGTGGACTAGAGATACTTGAATAGCTTAACCGTCAAACATGACTACCCTATTCCTATCATTGATGAGTTATTATATGAATTGTAGGGAGCAGAATACTTTTCCAAAATTTATTTGAGGTCAGGTTACTTTTAGATATTGATGAGGCCAGAAAATAGGTATCTTATAGCTTTTAATACACATCATGGTCAGTATGAGTTCTTGTGATGCCTTTTGGGCTTTGTAATGCACCAACTACCTTTCAATCATTGATGAATCGGGTTTTTCAAAATATGTTAAGGAGATCAGTACTAGTCTTTTTTGATGATATTTTAATCTATAGTAAGACAAGGGAAGCTCATTACCAAGATCTGAGGGCAGTTTTATCCTTACTTAGGAAGCATACATTGTTTGCCAAGAAGAGTAAATGCATTTTTGGCAGAAACAGATTGAATACTTGGGCCATATCATATCCAAAGGAGGGGTAGCAACACACACCGCCAATATAGCAAGCATGGTTAAATGGCCAAGCTCTACTAACATCAAACAACTCAGGGGATTCCTAGGGCTTACAGGTTATTATAGGAGGTTCATCCAAGGATATGTGCTTACACTAGTGCAGAAACTGCATTCTAGAACAGAACATCCTGATGCATTCAGAAGGGTATTTAAAATACTGTTTTGGATTGGACTTTCTAGAACGGTATTTGAAATTACCGTTCTGGATAGATGATTTTCTAGAACGTTATTTAAATACCGTTCTGAAAAGTATACATTCCAGAACGGGTATTGAAATACCGTTCTGGATTATGAGTTAATCCAGAACGGTATTCAAATAACGTTCTAAAAAGTGTACATTCCAGAACAGTACTCTAAAACCGTTCTGGAAAGTGTACAGTCCAGAACGTTATTTGAATAACGTTCTGGAATTTACGTCAATCCAGAACGGTTTTTATAATACCGTTCTGAAAAGTCTTATCCAATTTAATACCGCGTAAATGAAATCTTTTTGCCGCCCATATTTCTACTTTCCAGAACGGTATTTTTAAAACAGTTCTTGAAAGTCCCTCGATACAGAACGGTAATTAAAATACCGTTCTTGAAAGTCTTTTCCAAATAAAATATTAATTTAATAAAAATAAAACAAAAATAAAATAATTATAACACGACTCCCTTCTCTCTAGTTCTGCGCCCCGTCTTCCTCCGTCTTCTCTCTCGTTCTGCGCCTCGTCTTCCTCCTCTCTCTGCCGCCGCCTTGAGCGGCGGCCACCACCTCCTTATGACGGCCTCCAGCCAAACAATGAAGAATATGTTAATCAAACATATTCATTCAAGTCATGTATTGCCATTTCCCATAACCATAAACACCATATGACCATTAAGCCATATAGGATCAAATAAAACTAACACGGGAATTCTCAGCACATATACCAACTTTGAGGATTTAATTGCTTTGATTGGAAATGAATTAAAGAAAAAACCATATACCATTGAAAATACCTACGAGTATAGTTTCTAATACAAAAATAGGATCTCAAAAATGATAATCCAAGAGTGAGTTATTACCATTTGACTGAAGTGTGGTAGTTTGGTGGTTTCATACGGGAATTTGGAAGGATGAGCAACTCTTGGTGTGTTTTCATGAACCTACTCATTCAAGCACCTTGGGAGTTGATAAGTACATAATATTTAGTCAAGAATCATCTTATTTATCTTTATTAGAGTAACCTATTTATTATTCTAGACCTTTGAAAATGTAATATCTTATTTATGGTCTTTCACTCATCTTGGAGGGTTGTTCCAAGTCCTTGCCTATAAAAAGCACTCTATTTTCTTGTTTCCAACAATTAATTTCGAAATAAAAATATATTTTGAGCTTTTAAGCTTGTTTAGAAGATTTATATTCTTATGTCTTGCTCTAAACTGTTTTGGTGGATTCATAGAGTTGTGAGTTTTGAGTGGTGCTTTGTGACACCTTCTACTTCTCTTGAAATTTCCGGTATCAAAAACATATGCGTATCCCCATAATTTTAAATCACAAAGAGTCAAATAAATCCCCTCAGCCAAGTGTTAAACCACATCTATCCATTCTATCAAACTCGTGAAAGAATCTCAAGACCAATCTATCCAACTCCATGTATGATTATTACCACATAAGAGTTCTCAAAATACACAACCAATTTTAAAAGCCATAGAGAATTAGAACTTATCTGTGAGGGTCTCATGATTGGTTAAGTTGTGTATTCTCACGTATTTTGCTCAAAGACTCAATTTCCCTTGTATTCCCACAGACGGCACCACTTGATGCGACCAAAAAATTGGTGCCTCAAGAATATGGGGTACTTACCTCAAATATGAGTCCAGTGACCTGAATAACTTCAAATAGCAACGCACCAACCTAATTGATATCCCAAGGACTTCGGGCGACTTGTTAGATCCTGCAAAAAAAAAACCCAACCAATGCAGGGGATAGCCCCGGCGTAGGCCCTCTGATGTCTAAGTCAGATTACGGCTTAAGAGAAATAGGCGAGAGCCTTTTTAAATGAGAGAAATCTCAAAGTATGCTTAAAACGTAGGAAATGAAATCAACTTAGAAAGAAAAGTGAGGCTTGTGTCCTCTTTGTACTGACAAGAGACAAGGGATAAGATACGTCTTCTTAGACGTGTTCAGAGATGTGTTCCCAATCTAGGGTCCTCGTCACCTATATAAGAGCTTGCTTCTTCTAAAGGAGGTATCCTAGAGGAGATCTCTCCATAAAATCCGTAGCTTCCGTGAGATCATGCGTGATCATGAGATTTAGGTCCTCAAAGATGAGCATCAGAGCGTATGATTGATATTTGAGAGCATGAGGGGTGTAAAAGTTATAAGGCTTGTGAAATAAGGGCTTGAAACCTCTATTAATAAGATTATTGAGACTTGTCCACTAAGTAATAGGATTCCTTCCCAGAATGAGATTAAATCTCTTGATTGTACTCAATATCCAAATTAAGGAAATACTCCCATATTAGGATTCTTAGTTTCCATAATTCCATAACAACCATAACAATATATTATTACCATATTGTTGTCCTGCCGGGACCTAGAATCTTCTACCCCTTTCATCACCTTCTTACCATACAAAACCAAGTCAACATTTGATGTCGTATCAGATTAATAATTCGGTATGTTGCAATAGCCAGGGGTTAGTGATGGTTTTTTGGGATTTCCCTAAAAAGGTGTGAGAAATGAGTGTGCTACATCAAGAACTGTTGTAACTGGGTTAGGAGGAAAGAAATCTGACTCGAAAGAGGAGGATGATGTGGATTTAGTAATGAGTGGAAGAGTTAGGAGCATTGGTGGGTTCATTGTTAGGGTAACTAGGGAGGGGTGAGTTCGTCCTTCTAATTTATCCGAACTGATATTACCCTGTTATTCATATATCAGTTAGATTCTAAAATTTAATGATTTCTCATTAAGTTTATTATTACATTTAGTATATTTTAAATTTTCATTTTCCTGTGTATTCTATTTAATTATTTTCGAATCACACTATCCTACCTTTACTAACTTTTACAAAAATGAGTAGGCGATGAATAATTATTAATTTGCATAGGGGTATGATACGACACTAAATATTCATGTGAGATGTATGGCGGTATTTATGGTAAGTGACCTACTTTCTTGGAAGGAGCATTCTTTTTGGGAGTTGGGTGAGCTGTTTTGTAGAGTAGCGACCTAAAGTATGGGAGTGGTGAGCTCTCATATAGGGTAGCAACCTCTTATGGTTTTATCAACTCGGCGCTGCGTGTTGGGCTTTATAATTATTGGGCCCGAATGGGCTAACATGGATGGTATTGTGGGGTCCCAGTGGATTATATTAAAATAATCACAGGCCCAGGTTTATTCTGGTAATTTAGCGAGAGATCCATCATTTATGGGAACTTAACATACAAGAGAAATCATAATTCTAAGTCGGTTATGGTATTTAGAATTATAGTGGGAGAAGGTAACCCTATCTTGGGGAATAATTCTCTTGTCTATATAAAGGGGTTTAGGCCTCACTTTTAATTTAAGTTGTTTTATCACGTTTGAGCTCTCGAAATATCTTTCGCCCTCTCTAACTTAAGTATCGGAGGACCTTCGTCAGGGCCATCCACCGCCTTGGTGTTAGGTGTTGTTTTGTAGGATCTATCAGGTCGCCAGGAGGCTCTTGGGGATCAAACAGGTCGCTGCGATGTTATTTGAAACTATTCAGGTCGCTGATTTCACGTTTGAGGTCAGTACCCCATATTCTTGGTGACCCAATCTTTTTGGTCGCATCAAGTGGAGCCGTCTGTGGGAAAGAGGGACAACGAGTCCTTGGGCGAAAGGCATGAGAAAATCCACAAACAAAATATGAAGGATAGAAATATTCCACACAGGGTCTTGGGTTTTGGTCTTGGATCCAGCAAATCAAAGAAAAAGAACAAAGAAATTGATAAAGGAGAACAGACAAAAGACGAACTGGTGCCTCCCCCAGGAGGATCAACGATTCTGAATCTGGCTGTCACGCCACCAGCCTTACCAGAGAAACAAAAAGAGAGAGAGCTTGAAGGAGAGCAATAGGAGAAAACTCTGGAAGCCATCGCGCAAACAATTGTCCACATAGGGACGAAGGAATGGAAAAAGTTACCTAAAGACAAGCCTTGTCAAATTAATAAAGGATTCTTGGAAGGGCTTGTGGAATTTGTTCTTATGGAATAATAAGAAGATCTAAATAAGTATCTTGCAGGCGAGCTGGGTACGGCAGGAGAGAAAGCTGGTAAATCAGATGATGGGCACGTGTAGAAATCAATTACCAAAAAACAAAGAAGAAGTGGATCTCCATCATGGAGACCATCCCGTGAGCGGAGGGGGAGCTCGAGCAAGCAAAGATATGCAAATTCCTACAGCTCCACCTTATCCTAAGAGTCCCGTACTCAGAAGTATAAATATAAAAAGAAACTAAGGTTGGGGCAAAAACATTATAAACATCGAGGTCGGCGACATAGTAAGCACACTAGTTAAGATGAATCCGAAAACTCGAGCACAGATGGTGAGTCTAGGGAAAGATCTCAAAAAATTTGAGGTCGGTATCGAGTAGAGAAGGGGGAGAATGAGTTCGGGACAGATACTAAGGCATTCAGAGATATGTAAGAATCATTGCTAGCTCTGCAGAGACGAATGGAGGGAGAAAAACCTGACGAGGACAAAGGGCATCCTTTTTTCAGATGATATATTACAGGATGTGTTGCCAAGTGGTATAAAACATTGGAATTTCAGTATCATGGGACGGAAGATCCAATACAGCACATGAAACTCTTTGAGAATGAGATGATTTTACATGGATATACAGATGTTGTGGCATGCTGGGCTTTTGTATCTACCTTGAGAGGAATCGCACAAAGATGGTTTCACCAATTGGCGTGAGGAAGGATTACTAGTTTTTGGGTATTGCGGGCGGCCTTTTTAAAATAGTTCTCCAGCGTGAAGCAACATACGAAGACTACACAGTCTCTTTTTATAATGGTGCAGCGACCAAACGAAAGTCTGAAGCAGTACATTAACAGGTTCACCAATACTACACTAGAAGTGCCCACGACCACATATGAGATGAAGGCAGGAGTATTGCATCAAGGATTGAGGATGGAGTATTTACGCAAATTTCTGGTGAAAAAAGTTGCACGGACATACAATGAAGGGAGGATGTTCATAAAGGTGTGATTAGTACAAAGAAGATGAAAAAATAAGAGAACTTTGTTCAGCCGCATGAAGAATTAATGGATATTTCATTGGAAGAAGGTCGCCTCGAATACACCATGAATATAGGAACTCTAATGACAAAAACATTAAGGGAATAGCTTGTAAAGTTACTGAGAGAATTCCGAGACATTTTTGCCTATGGATATGGAGAACTGATATGTGTATCCCCGGAGGCCGCGCAACATCATTTGAATGTAGATCCAAAGGCAAGGTCGGTTAAGCAGAAAAGAAAGTATTTTGGGGTTGAACTGGGTAAAATAATTGAGGAAGAGGTGCAGAAGCTGTTAAAGGCGGGTATTTAGGAAATCTAATTCTTAGAATACTTATCTGATGTTGTAATGGTACCGAAACCAGGGCATAAGTGGAGGATGTGTGTGGATTTTTGTGATCTGAATAAGGCATGCCCGAAAGATCTCAACTGGTGGATTCCACCTCGGGGTGCGAGCTATTGATTATGATGGATGCTTCACAAGGATATCATCAAGTACCATTGGCAAAGAAAGATCAACCTAAGGTAAGTTTTGTCACCTCGACGGGAACTTACTGTTTTGTGTCTATACCATTTTGGTTGAAAAATGCGGGGGTGACCTATCAGAGACTGGTGGACAGAATGTTCAAGGACCTGTTGGGGTCTTAAACAGTGCGAAATGAAGCTCAATCCAAAGAAGCTTTCATTCGGTGTGCGATCTGGGAAACTTTTGGGATATATGGTAATGGAAAGAGGTATCGAGGTCAACCCCAAAAAGGTGCGGGTTGTTTTGGAGATGCCGCATCCTCGAACGGTGTGCGAAGTGCAGGTGCTTACAGTTCCGATTGAAGGTCTTAATCATTTTATTTCCAGGTCGCCAGAGAAAGGTGTCCCCTTTTTCAGGGCACTTAGGAAAGGATACAAGTTTGAATGGACCACGGAGGTAGCGGAAGCATTTGATAAGCTAAAAGAATACTTAGCGGAGATACCGCTGTTAACTAACCCAATGTCGGGGGAAGATCTGATCTTGTATATATTGGTCGAGGAGGTCGCGGTGAGCTCGGTGCTCATCAGAGAAGACGCAGGTACGCAAAAACCTATTTAGTATATTAGTAGGATGCTAAGGGGTGCTAAACTGAACTATTCTGATTTGAAGAAAGGAGGTTTTGCACTAATCTATACAACAAGTAAGTTGCGACCATATTTTCTAAGCCACAGGGTGAAGGTACGTACTAACCTGACCCTCAAGAAGGTTCTGAGTAATCTGAATGTGTCCGGAAGGCTCGTGAAGTGGGCGATGGAATTGAGCGATTACGACGTGGTATACGATCCTCGGACGATCATCAAAGCACAAGTATTGGAAGATTTCTTGCAATAGATGGTGTATCCATCTCAACCAGGTGGCGAGAAAAATGCATGGCTATTATATACTGATGGATTGACCATGATATCAGGAGCTGGATTGGGAATTATTTTAACTAGCCCGAAAGGAGAGAATTTGGGGTTTGCAATCAAACTGGGATACAAGGCATCTAATAATGAGGCAGAGTATGAGGTAGTGTTACAAGGCGTTAAAATGGCAAGCGACCTGTGATCAAGGAAAGTGAGGGTGTATACAGACTCCCAACTAGTAGCCCGTTAGTTCGACGGGTCTTTCGAGGCAAAGGAGGAACGTATGGCGGTGTATTTAAAAAAGTTATGAGAAGAGGTTATGCATTTTGAAGAATTTAAGCTGGATCATTTACCGCAAGCTGATAATACTCGAGCTGATCAGCTCGCTCGGATTGCGGGTGCGCTAGGAACTTGTGATACTAGGAAAATAGCATTGATTGAGCTAAGTCATAGTAGTGTGGATAAAGGAAAAGAATTGATGGAGATAGAAGCAAAAGATGATTGGCGTGCGCCAATATGGAAGTCCTTGTTAAGGCAAAGGAAGGCAAGGTACAATTGTCAACAAAAGAAGCTAGAACAGCGGCTCGATTTTGTGTTATAAATGAAGAATTATAAAAAAGGTCGTGTTTTGTACCCTTTTTGAAATGCTTGTCCAAAGAGGAAGGATTGGAGGTGTTGAGAGAGGTACATGAAGGGTACTGTGGTGATCACGCAAAAAGAAAGGCGCTGGTGGGATAACGTTGCGGGCTGGCTTCTTTTGGCCTGGAATGAAAGGTATGGCGAGCAACCTAGTTAGAACTTGTAAAAAGTGTCAGATGCACGCACCTGTCATTCATATACCGGTTGAGGACATAATGGATGATGTCGCCTTGTCCTTTTGCGCAGTGGAGAAATAATATCGTGGGGCCTTTTCCAAAAACACAAGGCAATAAACAAAATCTGGTGATGGTGGTTGATTATTTTATGAGATGGGTGGAAGAAGAGGCAGTCACCAGTATAAGCGAGCAGGACATGATGTATTTTATTTTTAACAATATTTTTTGCAGGTTTGGTTTTCCACGGGTGCTAGTTTCAGATAACGGAACCCAAATCAATGGGCAGAAAATTTAGGATTGGTGCAAGGAAATGGGGATGAAGCAGCGTTTTGCATCTGTGGCGCATCCCCAGGCAAACGGGCAGGTCGAGGTTACTAATCGTATTATTGTGCAGGGAATAAAACTGCGGCCTGAAAAGCGGAAGGACTTTGGGAGGAAGAGCTCGCTGTTTTTCTTGGTTTATGGAATGGAAGCTATCATCCTAGCTGAAATAGTGGGGGGCTCACAATGTTTATCAACATTTAATGTGGAAGAGAATGTAAGGCTAGCAAGAGGAGCAACTGAGACGATCGATGAAATACGAGACAAGGTTGCAGCCCGGGTAGAACGTTATAAACAGAAAATTCAGGCAACTTTTACAAACGTGTAAAACATCAATATTTTCAGGTTAAAGACCTAGTATGGAGGCTTGCTGATGCAATACATAATACCAGGAAGCTGGATCCAAATTTGAATGGGTCGTTCAAAGTAATTAAGGTGTTATGTGGGGGAGCGTACATACTCAAAAATGCTCAAGGGAAAGCTCTACCTATAAGCTGGAATATTTGTCATCTGAAGAAATATTATGCCTAAAAGGCGGGGCTATGAGGTGGGCTTATGTTTCATAATAATATTTTTATTTCTGTTATAAACCGATGCTTGCACAGGTCGGCTGCTGATTTATGTACCCTCAGGGGACGGAGATTTTCTATGCACCCTTAGGGGCGGATAGTTGTTTAAATTTTTACCCTTCGGGGCGGATAGATGTTTTATTATACCCTCAGGGGTGGACACATAATCATTACTGATAGGCGAGAAATTATACGATATTTAAGAGATTAATTCTTATGTTTTTATGAGCTTTAAGTTGTCATATATATTATTTCTCGCATATTTGTTATTATGAGTAGTCGAGGACCAATTGTATATTTCTTCTATATTTTGCAGTATTTGGTGCTATATTAAGTGAAGGATGTTCCACTGGGAAGTCGAGAGATGAGGATCGATAAATCAGAGAAAGGAAACCGATGAGTCAAAAGGTTGCGTCGACAGCTCACGTCGGTGCTGAGGATGGCTTGCGTCGGTCGATGCAATATGCGGCGTTTCACCTCTTTTGCGTTGATTGTGCCCGCGTCGGTCGACCATCGGTCGATGAGAAGCTGCAGTAGCATCGATACAAGGTCCGTCAGTCGATGCCCTATCGACGGGAACTCTCTGTTGCGACGATTGAAGGTGCGTCGGTCGATGCACATGCAGATCGACACGGGCAGGAGAAGCGCGTCGACCTTGAGGCCTGGCATGCGTCGGTCGACGCCGACACGGCTGGGCTATTTTTGGAAGAAAACTTGCGCGAAAAGAAAGAAGAATTCTATATAAACCCGACCTTATTTCATCCCAAAGACACATATAACATATCCTAGGGTTCCAAGGAGTTCCATAGAGGTCCCAAGTCATCCCAAATCATCCATACGCAAGAGAACTTGAAGATTGGAGAACCAAAACGCAAGATCCAAGTTCTACATATCGTTTCTCCCATTTTCTCAAGGATTATGTTTGTTTATCTGGACCTTTTCTATTTTTTTATTAACTCCATGAGTGAGTAAACTCATTATCTAGTTCTAGGGATTGGAGAACTTGAAATTATGTTTTAATTAATTTATGCATATTTATTTCGTTCTTCATATGAGATTACTTGTGTTATTCTATATACACGTCATGGTTGCTTAATTCCTGGTTTAGCTTGATCACCTAGATTAGGAATTGGTTATCAATTGATAGAAATAGGATTGCTTCCCGTGTAATTGTCGTGATTTCTATTTCATTTGTAGCAACTAATGGTTTTGCATCATTAGGGATAACAGAACATAGGTTAAATAAACCGAGCTTATGAGTTTATTACTTAGATTGACCTATTTGCCTGGTTCTTAATGCTTTTGTTGGGTTGAATCTAGAGAGCTTATTCTAGGTAATTCAATAATTAGAGTTAATTAAAGAGCTTGTTTTAATTAAATACACGGTAAGGGCAAATTCGAGTAGCAGAGCTTATTGTTACTTAGGGTTTTTAGTTTCATATGATGAGTGGATTATAATATTGCAATTGGTTAGATGAATTGAACGAGGGTGGAAACTGAACTAGGACTAGAAATTATTTTATTATTATTTCCTATTTATTTTCTTATTTGTTTTGTTTATTTGCTTTTAATTGTTTTCTTGAGTTAGTTAGTTTTCTTAGTTAATTAAATACTAATAATCACAAATTAATCCACACTCCTCATGGGATCGACCCTTGCTTGCCCCTGCTACTAGTTAGTAGAGGAAAGTCAAGGTACTTTTATAAATATTATTTTTGACGTTTAACGACGAGCGGTCAAATTTTGGCGCCTTTGCCGGGGATTGACGCATTTAAATTGTGATTTTGAGTATTTTAATTGTTTATTATTATTTGTTTTGGAATAAGTTGAACTCTTGTTGAGTTTTTTTTTCTCAGGTGAATAAACTTGAGATCATCCGGGAAGAAAAAGTTGCATTATTATCCGGAAATCAACAAGAGAAGTCGCGAGTTGAAGTAGAACAAGGATAACTCGGACTCGGAACAAGTACTACCAAATTATATATCCAAATTATATATCTCGATCTTCCACAACAACCATTCTGCATCACGTTTCCAACAGTGAACGATTCTACATTCGAGTTACGATCCTGACTAATCCATCACTTACCCGCATTTCGTGGACTTGCTGGCGAGGATCCGCATATGCACTTGAAAGAGTTCCATGTCATTTGCACCAGCATGAAACCCGCCGGAGTCACGGACGAACAAATCAAGTTAAGGGCATTCCCCTTTTCATTAAAAGACCTAGCCAAGGACTGGCTTTACTACTTACCTTCGGGATCTATCACCACGTGGGGGGCTTTGGAGAGAACATTTTTGCAAAGGTACTTTCCTGCATCACGAGTGGCAAATCTTCGAAAGGACATTTGTGCGGCTAGGCAGACGCAAGAAGAAACGTTGCATGAGTACTGGGAATGATTCAAGAGGCTCATCACGAGTTGCCCTCAGAACCAAATGGGTGAGGAATTACTGATCCAGTATTTTTATGAATGCTTGTGTATCACAGATCGAAATATGATAGATGCGGCTAGTGGAGGCACTCTGATAGACAAGAAAATGACGGCAGCAAAGGAACTAAGATCGAACATGGCGGCCAACTCTCAGTAATTCGGCAGCCGTTGATAAGCGAGAAATTATGCTTTAATTAATGGTTTAATCTCTATGTTTTTATGTGCTTAATATTCTCTTATATGTTTATTTCTCGCGTAATTACTATTACGAATGGAGGAGCACCAATTGTATATTTCTTCTCTATTTTGCAGTATTTGGTGCTATAATAAGTTAATGAGGTTTTACAAGGAAGTTGAGAGACAAGGATTGACGAATCGACGAGAGAAAAATCAAGAATCAGGATGCTGCGTCGATGACGCGTCGATGCCGAGGATGGTTCACGTCAGTCGACGCGATGTGCGGTGTGATGCCAAAAGCTGGCTCACGTCAATCAACGCCATGTCGACGCTCATGCTCTGAAGCGTCGATTGGAAGGTCGTCAGTCGATGCAAGGTCGACGCTCATGTTCTGAAGCGTCGCTGGGAAGGGCTTCAGTCGACGTCCATGCAGGACGATGCAGGCGGGTGATGCGCGTCGATGCCGAGGGCTGGTTCGCGTCAGTCGATGCTCCATCGACGCCGACTCGGCAGAATTATTTTAGGAAGAATCTTGGGCGGCAAGAAATAGGATTTCTATATAAACTCGACCCAAACTCATCAAAAATAGACTTAGGGCTCCAAGACACCAAAAAGGAGTCCAAAACACCCAATTCAACCATCCATCAAGAGCTTGAAGATTGAAGACTCAAGATTCAAGATCTAAGCTTTCTTCAAACTGCATTCATTTATATATATATATATATATATATATATATATATATATATATTATATATATATACGGCCACCATATTACCTCACAAACGAAGCGGATGTGCGACGTGGCTTGCTAAACCTCCGGAGACGAAACGACAAGAGGCTGGTCCAGGTGCAGCGGCGGCGGCCCTGTTCACAGCGACGGGACAACGGCGAGGCGGTTGGAACTCCTGCCACGAGACGAGCGCTGTCGGAGAGAACGGCTCCGTCGTGGCGGCACGCTGTTGGGGAACAGACGGAAACGACAGGGACGTCCGA
>BMAC01000017.1:641230-673808 GCA_014905375.1 Phtheirospermum japonicum | reverse complement strand
CAGTTCTCTTTCTAGCAATTGATAACCAAATCCCTAATCTAGGTTATCAAGCCAAATTAAGAATCAAGAAATCATGTCATGAATTTACTCATGAGAGTAAACAAGATAACACAAACAATCGCATATGGGGAACGAAAGACAATTTTGCATAAATTAATTAAAACTTAGTTTCACGAGGGTTTCAACATCCCTAGAACTAGATAAAGCAATCTACTCACTCATGGAGTTCGTAGAATAACAAGAAAATAAAGAAATAAAACATTGTTCTAAGATAGGGAAGAGATATTAATATATATAATGATATATATGTGTTGTTATGTATAAGTGTTCTGTATATTATATATATACATATTTGCCTACGTTTAGTATATGTATGATATAATGAAATGCATGCATGGTGTATAATGCATAATGATGCATGTTGTATATAATTATATATATAATTTAATATATTATGAATATATAATATATATATATATATAATTATATACATGAATTATATATTAATATATATATAATTGTTATATATATATATGACTAATATATTAAATAGAAATTAATCATGCTCGTTCGATTTTACGAAAGTCGAATTGTTTCTAATTATTAATAGCAATTAAAACATTGTTTGAATTAATTGATTATAAAATTGGGCCGTCGTCTTTTTGAATTCGATTCAAATTACTTTTATTTAAAAAATTTTGTTTTCCGCTGCGCGACGGTACCACCAAATCCCAACAATTAGGGGTAAATCTATTTGCGTAGATTAACCTATTTACCTATTCGCGAGAAATTGTGCTTTAATTAATGGTTTAATCTCTATGTTTTTATGTGCTTAATATTCTCTTATATGTTTATTTCTCACGTATTTACTATTATGAATGGAGGAGCACCAATTGTATATTTCTTCTCTATTTTGCAGTATTTGGTGCTATAATAAGTGAATGAGGTTTTACAAGGAAGTTGAGAGACAAGGATTGTCGAATCGACGAGAGAAAAATCAAGAATCAGGATGCTGCGTCGATGATGCGTCGATGCCGAGGATGGTTCGCGTCAGTCGACGTGATGTGCAGTGTGACGCCGAAAGCTGGCTCGCGTCAGTCGACGCTTCATTGTTCTGAAGCGTCGATTGGAAGGGCGTCAGTCGACGCAAGGTCGACGCTCATGCTCTGAAGCGTCGATTGGAAGGGCGTCAGTCGACGCAAGGTCGATGCTCATATTCTGAAGCATCGCTGTGAAGGGCGTCAGTCGATGCCCATGCAGGACGACGCAGGCGGGTGATTTGCGTCGATGCCGAGGGCTGGTTCACATCAGTCGACGCTCCGTCGATGCCGACTCTGTAGAATTATTTTAGGAAGAATCTAGGGCGGCAAGAAATAGGATTTCTATATAAACTCGACCCAAACTCATCAAAAACAGACTTAGACACAACCCTAGGGTTCCAAGACACCAAAAAGGAGTCCAAAACACCCAATTCAACCATCCATCAAGAGCTTGAAGATTGAAGACTCAAGATTCAAGATCTAAGCTTTCTTATCTCTTCCCTATCTTAGAACAATATTTTATTTCTTTATTTTCTTGTTAATCTACGAACTCCATGAGTGAGTAGATTGTTTTATCTAGTTCTAGGGATGTTGAAAACCCTCGTGAAACTAAGTTTTAATTAATTTATGCAAAATTATCTTTCGTTCTCCATATGCGATTGTTTGTGTTATCTTGTTTACTCTCATGATAAATTCATGACATGATTTCTTGATTCTTAATTTGGCTTGATAACCTAGATTAGGGATTTAGTTATCAATTGCTAGAAAGAGAACTGCTTCCCGTGTTATTGTCGTAGTTTCGATTTCTCTAAAGCAACTAATGGTCTCGTATCATTAGGGGTAACAAAACATAAGTTAAATAAAACGAGCTTATGTGTTTATTTCTTAGATTAACCTATTTGCCTGGTTCTTAATGCTGTTGTTGGGTTAAATCTAGAGAGATTATTCTAGGTTGCTCAATATTTAGAATCAATTAAAGAGCTTATTTTAATTGAGTATACAGTAAGGGTGAATTTGAGTAGCAGAGCTTATTGTTACTTAGGGTTTTTAGTCGCATAAGATGAATGGATTATGATGTTGTTGTTGGTTAGATGTGTGGAACGAGGGTGGAGACTGAACTAGAACTAGAACTTTATTTTTCGTTAATTATTTTATTGCTTGTTTATTTTGTTTTCTTAGATTAATTCAATTCTTCAAACCCCATATTTTAAGTTTAATAAAATACAATCTGTCAAAATCTAAACCACGCTCCTCGTGGGATCGACCCTTACTTATCGCTACTACTAGTTGGTAGAGAAAAGTTGAGGAAAAATAAATATTTAGTTAGACGCTTAACGACGAGTGGTCAGCCGTGATCCTTCATTGAGATCAGTGATTGAATTGGGTAATGATTCACTGCAGTCCCAATTAAATGAATTGAAGGCCATGATGAATGCGGGAGGAGCCCCAAAGGTTCGACCATGCGGCTTATGTGAAACATTGGAGCACGTTACTGATGACTGCCCACATTTTTACATCGTGGTCGAGGCACACGTGAACGCTGTGTGGGACGAAAATGGACAAGGGAGAAAGTACGATCCGTACCCTAACACCTTCAATCCGAGATGGGGTGACCATCCAAATTTTAGATGGAGGGATCAGCAAGGGAATGCATTTGTAAATCAAGATCAAGGGCCTTCTCAAGCTCTGCAAAGGGGGCAAAATTTCCCGAATCAATACAACACCCAACAGTGGAAAGAGAATACATCCCACAGCTGGAGGAAATAGTGAAATCATTGGCAACAAGCGTAAAAGGCTTGGAGACCCAAATGAGTCAAATGGCGGAACACATAATCAAACTAGAAGCGCGAGGCAGTGGATGACTACCACCTCAACATGAGGTAAATCCAAAGAATGTGAGCACCATTACGACACGAAGTGGCAAAAAAGTGGAAGGACCGTCCAATCCAATGCTCAAGCCGGAAAATGAAGGGAAAAAGGAGGAAGAAGAAACGGAGCCGAAGGAAGCTGACAATGGTAATCCCAAACTTTCTAATATTCTTAATAACCCCGTTATTTCTTCTCCTAGGACCGAACCACTTCCATTTCCATCGAGAATCAAACACCGGGCTAAGGAGGACACGGAGAGACAAATACGAGACGTTTTCAAGAAGGTGGAGATTACTATTCCACTTGTTGATGAGATAAAGTAAATTCCTCGTTACGCCAAGTTCCTCAAGGACTTACGCATTAACAAAAGATGGTTGAAAGGAGATGAAAAGGTCCTAATGGGAGCGAACATTTCGGCAGTGTTCCAAAAGAGCTTGCCAAAAAAGTGAAATGACTCGGGCATATTTTTCATTCCATGCACGATTGGAGATGTGCAAGTCGAGCGAGCCATGCTAGATTTGGGAGCATCGATTAATGTCATGCCACGCACCATTTTTGATTGTTTGAAGGTAGGGCCATTGAAGAAAACCGGGGTGGTGATCCAACTTGCCGACCGAAGCATTGCTTATCCCGACGGTGTTATTGAAAATGTCCTCGTGAAAGTGGATGAGTTAATTTTCCCAGCTGATTTCTATGTGTTGAGCATGAACGATTCTGCATCAAAATCGCCACCTATCTTATTGGGATGACCGCTTTTGAACACTGCTCAAAAAAAGATCGATGTCACTCGAGGCACTCCAACAATAGAATTTGACGGTCATATTTGTCAATTTAATATTTTTGATGCTATGAAATTTCCTGACTGCGATAACTTCGTTTATGCACTTGATTGTTTTGACTCTTTAGCGCATAAATTTATAGAAATACATAAACAAGATGAGCTCGAGATGGCGATCACTCTAAGTTTGGGGGAGGACTCTTTACTTTTGGGTTACCCAATAATCGAGCCGAACTGGGAGGATGAAGTGCAAGAGATGGTTTCAGCACTACAAGCGCTAGAGCCCTTATTGGAACAAAATAAACGTGTTGTAAACTTTATCAAACTTCCTGAGTCTCATGAGAAGGATGTACCATTTACAGTCAAGGCACCGAAACTAGAACACAAAACCCTACCGGAGCACTTGAAATACATATTTTTGGGGGAGAACGAAACATTGCCCGTAATCATTTCATCACGCTTAGACAACCTCCAAGAAGCATCACTACGGCAAGTGCTCAAGGAAAACAAGCTAGCAATCGGGTGGACCATAGCGGACTTTCGAGGAATAAGTCCTTCCATGTGTATGCACCAAATTTTGCTCGAAGAGAATGCTGCACCATCTAGAGAGCCCCAAAGATGATTGAATCCACCAATGATGGAGGTGGTGAAGAAAGAGATTCTGAAGCTGCTGGATGTTGGGGTGATTTATCCCATTTCTGATTGTCGGTGGGTGAGCTTGACTCAAGTCGTTCCTAAAAAAGTAAGAGGTAACGATTGTCGAAAATCAAGAAGGCGAATTAGTTCCAACAAGGATGCAAACGGGATGGCGAGTTTGTATTGATTATCATAAGCTGAACGCCATGACTCGCAAAGACCATTTTCCTCTTCCGTTTCTTGACCAAATGATTGACAGGTTGGCGGGCCATTCATACTACTGCTTTTTAGATGGTTACTCGGGATATTTACAAATTCCTATAGCACCGAGGATCAAGAGAAGACTACTTTCACGTGCCCATTCAGCACGTTTGCCTATCGCCGCATGCCATTTGGACTTTGCAATGCACTGACCACATTCCAGCGATGTATGGTAAGTATCTTTTTGGAATATGTCGGCAATATTATAGAGGTCTTTATGGATGACTTTAGAGTATATGGCAATTCTTTTGAGGTATGTCTTGCTAATCTCTCATTAATTTTGAAACGATGTGTCAAAACTAACCTTGTATTGAATTGGGAAAAATGTCATTTTATGGTAGAACAAGGCATAGTTTTAGGACACATTGTTTCGTTGAAGGGAATAGAAGTCGATAAATCTAAAATTGACACCATAGTTGTGTTGCCTTACCCCACCAATGTGCGGGAAGTTCGTTCTTTTCTTGGCCATGCAGGACTTTGCAAGAGGTTTATCAAGGACTTTTCGAAGATTGCATCGCCTTTTTATGGGATCTTGCAAAAACATGTGGAGTTTAAGATCGATAACAACTACATGAAGGCCTTGGACACACTGAAGGAACGGCTTACCACTTCTCCAATATCCAACCGCCAAGATGGGACCTACCCTTCGAGATCATGTGCGATGCAAGCGACTATGTTGTGGGAGTTGTTCTAGGGCAAAGGGTTAATAAAGCAACACATGTGATCTACTATGCAACGAGGACCTTGAACCCTGCCCAAAAAAATTATACCACCACGGAGAATGAACTTCTAGTTGTTGTATTTGCCCTTGAGAAATTCCGTTCATACATCATTGGATCAGAGGTGGTGGTTTTCAGTGATCATGCGGCCCTGCGGCATCTACTTACAAAGAAGGAGACGAAGCCACGACTCATACGGTGGATCTTATTACTCCAAAAATTTGATTTTGAGATCAAGGATAAGAAGGGAGCCGAGAATACTGTGGCCGACCACCTCAGTCGTTTAGTGCACGTGGAGGACGAGCTCCAACTTGTTTAGAGATTTCTAGACAAACAGCTACTTGCAGTTGAGCACTTGGAACCTTGGTATGCTGACTTGGTTAATTTTCTAGTTGCTCGTGTGTTTCCAATAGCAATGGCAAAAGCAATAAGGGACAAGCTGAAGAGTGACATGAAATACTATGTATGGGACGATCCATACCTTTGGAAGCATTGTGCCGATCAATTCATTCGAAGATGTGTACCTGAATCAGAGTTCCATGCTATTTTATCATTTTGCCATTCTCGTGCATGTGGGGGACACTTAAGATCGAAGAGGACTGCACACAAGTTGCTGTACAGTGGTTTCTATTGGCCAACATTATTTCGGGATGCCTATGAGTTTTGGATGTCTTGTGATAATTGTCAGTGAACGGGGAACATCTCGAAAAGAAACTAAATGCCCCAAGTGCCTATAATGATTTGTGAGATTTTTGATGTATGGGGAATCGACTTTATGGGACCCTTCCCAAACTCCTTCAAAAATATTTATATTATGCTTGCGGTGGATTATGTCTCCAAGTGGGTGGGAGTGAAAGCCACCTCAACTAATGACTCAAAGGTTGTTGCACGATTCATTAAATCTCAGATCTTCTCAATGTTCGGGATCCCTCAAGCTATGATAAGCGATCGTGGCACCCACTTTTGTAACAAGACAGTGGAGGAATTGCTCCGGAAATACGGTGTTGCTCATAGGCTCTCTAAAACATATCATCCACAAACAAATGGGCAAGCCGAGACTTCGAATCGAGAGATCAAGTCCATTTTTGGAGAAGACCGTCAATGCAAACCGCAAGGATTGGAGCATCAAGCTGAAGGATTCACTGTGGGCGTATCGCACGATTTATAAGACACTAATTGGGATGTCCCCGTATTGCCTCATTTTTGGGAAGCCATGTCACTTGCCAGTAGAGCTCCAACACAAGTCGTTTTGGGCGGGGCAGCAATGCAACTTTGACTTTGATGGAGCAGGCGTGCGAAGGAAGCTACAACTACGAGAGTTGGGGGAGATTCGGAACAAGGCATTTGAAAATTCCTTAATTTATAAAGAGAAGACGAAGGCATTCCATGACTTAAAAATTTCAAGGAAACAGTTCATGGAGGGCGAGAAGGTGTTTCTTTTTCATTCTCGTCTTAAGCTATTTCCCGGTAAGTTGCGTTCACGGTGGGTTGGACCGTTTGTTGTCACCCACGTTTTTCTACATGGTGCGGTGGAGATTTTTAGCCCTAAGATGAACAAGACGTTCAAGGTGAATGGACACCAACTCAAACCGTATTACGAAGGGTTCCGCGCTATCGACGAGGAACAGATAGATTTGGAAGCACCACCTACGACTTGATTAATGGACTGAGTTGGGCCAAAGACTTTAAACAAAGGCGCTTGTTGGGAGGCAACCCAATGTTTACTCATTTTTTCTATTTTTTTCTTTTTCTTGCAGTTATAGGAGGCGGTGATGTGCTTTGGATGATTGAGCCAATCCTAAAAGGAACATGTGTCGTAATTTATAAGACCAAGACCCCCTCGACATTTACCCCGGGTGATTTCTCTTCCTACTCTTCCCTCGTACTATTTGTGATGTTCTTGTTCTCATTTTATGTTCGCTTGAGGACAAGCTAATGTTTAAGTTTGGGGGAGTAGGTAAAAAATTGATGGAATTTTGAAATTTTGAATATTTGTGTGATAAATTTTGGGGGATTGAAAAGTAAATGGTTAAAATTACTCGCTTGAATTGCTTGGATGAATTATGCTTCGGTTAAATTCTTTAGTCATCGTTTGATTTAGAGATCAAAGGTACGCATGTTAGTACTTTTGTGATTCATTTGTGAGGTGTCAATTCTAGATTATTGCGTTGTTGATGTGTATTTGTGGTTGCCGTACTCAATATGAGTTGTGTGGGGCCTTGAAGTTGGCGGTTGTGTGATAATATCTCGTTAGTCGAAACAGAAGTCAATTAAAGTCCGGTTGGGGTACCGGCATGGCGTAAGTAGAAATTTGAAAAATCAAAAATAATTGAGGTGCCGAAACAACTTCCTATCCGTGTACCAAGTGCAATTCACTTAAATACGAAGGGCGAAATCCAATGAAGATGCTAGTAGCTCAACAAATTTATGCACATGTTCAAGTGGCACAAATCCAATCAAAATCTCAAACATGGCGGAGGTAAACTCAAAAAATCAATTACCTAATCAAGATGATCCTCCTATCCAGCGCCAAATCACTATCATCATTATCAAGTCAAGAAAGGTAGTGCGGAGCTGCAGGCCTCAATTGAAAAAAAAAATGGATGGACGAGATATTTGATCATGACCAACAATGGATAGAGTTGAACCATTGATTAGCGAGGGGGCACCATAGTACGTTGACGTGGTGTATATAAAAAGGGGTTGCCAAACTGTTGGGATTACTTAGGTTTATACATGAACGCTTGTGATTTCTAGAAATATAATGGTGTCTAGAGTCTGGATGAGTTCATTTGGTCAATTCGAGCAACTTACTAACATCATGTTTGTCATATGCTTTAATTTTATGTTGCTTGAGGACAAGCAAGGTTTAAGTTTGGGGGAATTTGATAGGTGAGAAATTATACGATATTTAAGAGATTAATTCTTATGTTTTTATGAGCTTTAAGTTGTCATATATGTTATTTCTCACATATTTGTTATTATGAGTAATTGAGCACCAATTGTATATTTTTTCTCTATTTTGCAGTATTTAGTGCTATATTAAGTGAAGGATGTTCTATTGGGAAGTCGAGAGATGAGGATCAATAAATTAGTGAAAGGAAACCGACGAGTCAGGAGGTTGTGTCGACGGCTCGCGTCGGTGCCGAGGATAGCTTGCGTCCATCGACGCAATATGCGGCGTTTCGCCTCTGTCACGTCAATTGTGCGCGCGTCGGTCGACCATCTGTCGACGAGAAGCTGCAGTAGCGTCGATTCAAGGTCCGTCAGTCAACGCCCTATCGACGGGAACTCTCTGTTGCGACGATTGGAGGTGCGTCGGTCGATTCACATACAGATCGATGCAGGTGGGAGAAGCACGTCGATGCTGACGCCTAGCACGCGTCGGTCGATGCCTGTCGACGCCGACACGGCTGGGCTATTTTTGGAAGAAAACTTGTGCGGAAATAAAGAAGAACTCTATATAAACCCAAACTTATTTCGTCCCAAAGACACATATAACATATCCTAGGGTTCCAAGGAGTTCTATAGAGGTCCCAAGTCATCCCAAATCATCCATACGCAAGAGAACTTGAAGATTGAAGAACCAAAACGCAAGATTCAAGTTCTACATATCGTTTCTCCCATTTTCTCAAGGATTGTTTTTGTTTATATGAACCTTTTCTTTTATTTTATTAACTCCATGAGTGCGTAAACTCATTATCTAGTTCTATGGATGATGAAACCCTCGTGAAACTATGCTCTAATTAACTTATGCAATATTATCTTTCGTTCTTCATATGTGATTGTTTGTGTTGTTCTATTCTTAATTTATGATTGCTTGATTCTTAATTTGGCTTGATCACCTAGATTATGGATTGGTTATCTATTGCTAGAAATATGATTGGTTCCCGTGTAATTGTCGTAATCTCTATTTCATTGGTAGCAACTAATGATTATGCATCGTTAGGGATAACACAACATAAGTTAAATAAACCGAGCCTATGTGTTTATTGCTTAGATTAGCCTATTCTCCTGGGTATTAATGTTGATGTTTGATAAATCTTGAGAGCTTATTCTAGGTTGTTCAATAATTAAAATCAATTGAAGAGCTTATTTTAATTGAGTAAACAGTAAAGGTAAATTCGAGTATCAGAGCTTATTGTTACTTAGGGTTTTTAGTCGAATGTGATGAATGGATTATGATATTGTGGTTGGTTAGATGAGTGGAACGAGGGTCGAAACTGAACTAGAACTAGAGCTTTATTATTATTGAATTTTTCCATCAAACACTTTCTTGCTCGTTTGAATTATTTGCTTATTTGTTTTGTTATTTAGTTCTCTTAGATTAATTCAAAACCTTCAACCCCATATTTTTAGTTTAATAAAATACAAATTATCACAATCTAAACCACGCTCCTCGTGGGATCGATCCTTACTTATCGCTACTACTAGTCGGTAGAGAAAAGTTGAGGAAAAAAAATTATTTAATTTGACGCTTGACGACGAGCGGTCATTTACCCTCAGGTTCAAATATTAACACACTCCGGGGCGGATACCTATCTAATGAAAATTTTGGGAGCACTTTACATTTTTATGGTTTTTATGAATGGTTGAGTAAGGAACATGTTCTTTGTAGTTTTAAGTACGATTGATTTACGTACTTGAGGTTGCATTTGGAAGGGACATGTTTGACTTACATATTCTTTCCAATTGTTATGTATGTGTCTTAGAACATATTTGACTTATATGTTCTTTTACATGGATTTGGTCCTAACTCTCAGTGCCTTGATTGATTATATTATGGCATATATGATTTTCGAGGTTTTTGTTTTTAAATATACACATGTTTGATTTACATGTTATGTGTGCTCTATATTAAAGTTATGGTTTTTCGCATGGAGATTCTGATCACAAGTTATGGTTATTATAAGGATGTTGGGTTTTTAATGTTCATTATTTTTGGAGTTGATTTACATGGATAAAATTGAGATTATTGGTACTTTGAGATGTTTTGTTATGGCAGGTCGATATATAGTACATATAAAGGTCATAATTGTTCATACATAATGATGTGGGAAAAATATAAGTTTGGGATTACAAAATCAGGCAGTATTACAAGCAGATAAAAAGTCCTCGAGAGGTGTATCCATCTACGCAACTAGCTTAGCTCGAAGAACAGCTCTGCCCTGGCAGGATAGCCCTTGGCCTTCGGGGATTGTTTCATGTCCCCCTTCCAGAAGGAGAAAGGAGGAAGGCCATCTATGATAGCTTTTACATCCAGATCGAAGGAGACGCTCATAGCCGCGAGCTGGATTTTGAGTTTGTCCACGGCCTTATGGAACCACTCTCTGCTGCCTCTAGCCATCTTGCCGAAGTATATGGATGATTCCTTGTAGGTTGCCAGTAGCTCCTCTCTATATGCATCCATGAACTTCTTGCCCATGTGGCTCCTCAAGAAGGTGCGGCGACCTTCAACTATGCCTTGCTCACGAGCGGCCTGGGTGGCAACGTCCATTTGCTTGTGGTCTTTCTGCATTTGGCCTTCAACCTCTATCAGGCGACCTCCCAGATGGGCTACTTTGTCTTTTAGTAGCTCCAGGCGAGCGACTTCATCTTTTAATGTTTCCACCTAGCTTTTGGAAACATTTAGTTCTTCTTTGCGGGCAGCTCGATGCTGACGTGTCACGCCCAGCTCCCCTTGAGTTAGAGACAGCTGTTGGGTCAGTTTTTCTGCCTGGGTCATCAGTTTTTTGCAGGTCTTTTGGAGGTCGGATTTGGTGGACCGGGCTAACAATTGAGTGGATAAGTTGGAGAGCAGAGGCTTCAGCTGTATTTGAAGATGGTTTGAGTGGATGGTTAATTTATATTAAAAGAAGGTTGAATTTAAGCAGAATTACCTGGTTCATGGAGCGCTCTTGGAGGAGAGCTATAACCTTCTTCGCATCATCACATTGAGACATCTCTTTTTCCAAACCTAGAGAGCTCAATGTGTCAACATCATGAGTCTTTCAAAGACGCCTACGTTCTGGAGCTGGAGGCGCTTCTTTTGGAGAGATACGGCCTCGGATGGTCCTCTTCCCTTTGGATACGAGGGATGTCAGAGGTAAGTTCTCCTCTTCCCGTTCATTCCTTGCGGCAAGGGTGACCTCCACCTCTTCATCTACATCAACCATAGGAGGTCGCGACACTGATGTGGTTGTTGGGCTTAGGTCAGCTGGCGCAGTGGCTTCCTCCGAGATCGATGAAATACAGCAGCCAATGAAGGCATATACAAAAAGGAATACATGGATATATCAGATTATACTATTGTAAGTGTGGAAGGTGGAAAATCTTATAACTAAGGATACCTACCGAATTCGGATCTGGTTAAATTTTGGTCATTAGGTCAAGTGTTGAGACCTACATATGCGAAATGCATATCCTGCCTGGTGAGTTGCACCACGTCAAAGGGGCGCTTACTCCACTCAGAGAGCTGATCAGAGTATCTTTTGAAGAGTATTGGAAAGGTTTGGGAGGTAGGAGGATTATTTTGTTTGGGAGTATGGAACCGTAGCTCGGTGTTGAAAGTCCAGGTTTTGGTGTTGTGGATGAGAATGAAATTCTTTCGCCAATCGGGCACTTTTGATGAAGGATTCACCAAGAAGCGTGGTTATCCGAGGCGGGATGAAAATTAAAAAGAGTTCTTTTTGTATTTCACTTGAAAACAAAAATGGAAAAATCCTGGGTCAGACTGGACATTATAATATGTACACAAGATCATATATCCAGCCATAAACCTTATTGTGTTTGGGGTCAGCTGGAGGAGAGGGATTTTAAATATATTTGTAGTTCGGATAAAATATTGGTGAGCAGGAAATCTTAAACCTGCTCTGAGGAGCTCGTCAAAAAACACGATGTGATCAGGAGGGGGATTGTTTGGGTCAATTTGAAGGATATTCGGGTTGACTAAAGTGGCAGTAGCAGGAAGGTTAAGTTCCTGCTTAAGTTCTTCAAGTTTTTCAGGGCTTGGGAGCAAATAATATTTATCTCCGACTACCTTAGTATCTTGGGGCAAAGGAAGTAGATCGGCGGCGGGGCAGAAGGGGGTATAACAGTTACAGGATTGTTAAGAAAATGTTCAGGTTGGGAAGTTGAATGCACGCTGGCTACTACTAAAGGGATGCCTTCGGGGATGTTTCATTCTCAGGTTGAGCTAAAGAAGGGTCCTCGGGAATGTTTTCAACTAAGACTCTGGCCTCAATGTAGGTCCTTGTCTGGGCTTCTAGTTCGGTCCAGCTGACATCACCTTCTGGTTCATCATACAAACCAGGTCGAGGTGAAGGAGGTTTTTTTCGTCTTCTTTTTATGATAAGGGGGTTTTCAATAGGATCGGAATCGGGAGAGAGTTCTGGGTTTTGAGAGTCAGGAATGGAAGGTGTTGGATTCATCATCAATTAATTGCTGGGAAGAAAATAAATACAAAATATACTCAGTAGATGCAACAATTACAGGACACAATTGAAGTAATTACTGTTATATAAAGATTCAGGGGACTTACCCATTTTTATGGCTGTTGATTTTGGTGTGAATGCTGGAGCGCTGTGAATTTTTTACCGAAGTTTGTGAGAAAATGATTTTTGTTGCAGAGGAGAATGGTGTTTTGCTTGAGATTTTGAATAAAGTGAAACAAATGAGGAAGACGAAATGTTTTTGGGGTAGCGTAAAAGAAAAGCTGAAAGATAAGAAAGGAGTTTTTCGAAAGGCGGGAAGTTGGTAAGGTTTTTTCGGATTATTTTAGGCCTTTCATTTCTGTCCCATTACATTTATTATATTACGAGAATATGGGGAGATGACACGTGCCTGACATGATGTCAGGGGGCATTTAATGATCTTTAAAGAGATGTGATGGAAAGGGATGGCGTGTTTTGACTTCTTGAAAACGCATGATTGCATTTTGCTGGATTATTGTGCACGCTTACGACTGTAGGTCGGGTATGGATGGCTTTCGTGATTTCAGGTCGATGGATATTTTAGGTCGGTAAACATTTAATATGGGGACTTATAAGTTACCTCTTCTTCTGGGAGGAGTATTCTTTTTGGGGGCTGAGCGAGCTACTTTTTTGGAGGTCGCAATTTCATGTGACAAGATCTTGTTGAGTGAATAATGTTATAGATCGATATCAAGAGCTGGGTTATCGTAAGTTAACATAGTTATTAAGTGAAGTTTTATGGTTAAGTTTTCAAGTAAGTGTTCGATGTCTTTTTTTTACTTTTTACATACTCTACCTGATTTCGTGCCCCAATCAGCCAGAGTATTGGGGACTAGCTGATACGACACTAAATAATCATTTAATTTGGTACGCGACCTAGTTTCTCGGAAGGAGCATTCTTTCTAAAGTTGGGTGAGCTGTTTTGTAGAGTAGCGACCTGAAGAATGGGAGTGGTGAGTCTCATATAGGGTAGCGACCTCTTATGGTTTTACAAGCTCGGCGCTGGGTGTTGGGCTTTATAATTGTTGGGCCCGAATGGGCTAACATGGATGGTATTGTGGGGTCCCGGTGGACTATATTAAAAGAATCACAGGCCCATGCCTATTCTGGTAATTTAGAGAGAGATCCATTATTTATCGGAACTTAGCATACAGGAGAAATCCTAATTCTAACTCATGATCTAACGTGATCAATAACTCACCTAACTATTCTAATCACGAAGCAATGTGCTTCACCTCATTCAAACGAAAACTCACTTAACTCTCATAACATAGCCTTTATACTTAGGTTATTTTTCAACTCGAAACCCAAAATCGACTTCTGAACAAACCACTTACATAATATAGAAGCTCATGATACGTTTCTTGTTTCAAACTCAACATTTGCCTCTTAAACATTAGGCATCGTAAAAAAATCAACTAAACTATATACAAGCCTTTATAAGCCTTTCAACAACTTAACAAGATTCACCATCCTCTTTATTCTTTTCTTTTTATCTTTTTTATTTTTGTTCTCTTTTTTTATATATTTTCCCTTTTTTTTTTTTTTTTTTTTCTTTTTGAAGGGTGGTGATCCTTATATTACAATCTTTTCATAAATCCCTGATCACAAATCCAAAACACAAATAACCAACTAGAATAACTAACTCTTACCTCACTCTATTAATGACGTAAGAAGTAACTCATAAACACTCATGGCTATGGGAAATGGATATTTTGGCTATGAGGGGCTCATTTGGAATTTATAGTGGCTAATATATCTGGATATGGCTGAAATAACGGTAATTTTTGTGCCTAGTCGTCATATTCAAAGTTAACTACACACTGCGATTTCAAAGAAAATCTCAAAACAAAATCCACTCAAGTACATGGAAAGATGATAAACACTCGGGCTACTCACTGGCTTTTGCAAGAAGAGATTTTGAATTGACGCTTCTTTTAAGGTTTTACAAAATTATATGCATTCAAGTACCATTTTAAAAAATATATAAATAATAACTTTGAAAAAATTATGCACTTATACATGCTCAAAGACAAGAACCTCAAATTACACATAGTAAACTTTGACAGGATAAACCAGACAAACATAATTAAGCGCAAGAATAACAATTAATCACGTTCAATTACTAGTTATTACAAACAACGAATTCAAATTGCACAAGTATAAATTACAAATCACACTCGACTATCCTCCCCCTCTAAAAAAATCTGGCAATCTCCGAATTGCCATAAGTACATATAAAAATCAAATTAAAAGAGGAAAGGAATAAGAAAAATATTCCTGAAGACTAAATAGTCGAGTGGCTCCGAATAGAACTGTGCAATCATCCAGTTATCTCGAATCGCATGATATTGATTGTCCTGATTAACAAGCTATGAAAACAAATAAACAAACAAAACAAAAAACTAACTAACTAATATTTTTGGATTTCTTGGTTTTTCATTTTTTTTTTTTAGAAAAACAAAGATAAAAGGCGATAAATATATATAACAGCGATCAACTGGCCCGTATCTATCAAGTTCCCGGTGGCATGTCATCAAAGGGGCCTTGGTACTGAACGATGTCCATCGGATCAGGAGGAGGAGAAGCTGGCCAACGACCCATCAATCCGAAACTGGACAAAATTCGTCGTCAAGATCTCGTGGTTTCTGTCTCCAACCGCACAATCTAAGAGTGCATTCTCACACGCTGCTTGAGCATCCTGGCTAGACAAATGAACATCGTCTTCCATGATAGAAAGTCGACCATAGACGTTCGTCATAAGTCCCGCATAATCGGTCGAATAAGCATTGAACTCGGCCTTCAAGAAATGTGATGACTAGGCTGCTCCCTTGTCATCAGACTCAGCAAGGGTCCCAGTTGTAGTCATGGTAGCCTCGTCTGTCCCAGCATGGCTACCATCATCATCCTCCTAATTGCGCACTATGAGTTCCCATAATTTCGCCACTCGCTTCGAAATGCCCTTGGCTCGCCCCCGGAGACGCACTATTCTCGTCGCTAAGACCAATGACTGGTGATCAAAGCTGATGTCGTCCTTCTTCGGCGCATATCCGCACATCGTAGCTAGCCCAGTGATAAAAGGGCCATGGAAAAGTGGAACGGGCCTCTCTCTGCCCATTTTTTTGACGTTCTTAATAATGCGTAGGAGGAGGGGATAAACCAGAACCGGCTTCCCCCTCTTCATGCACCACATGGTATATATCTTGTCCTTGTTCTTGAGTGTGGGATCTTCCTTGCCAAGCACACATCTAGAGAAGAAGCGGTAGGCCGCGTAGAGTGCGTTGTCTTGCAGAAGCGTGAGTGGGTATTAATTCGTCGCCTCCACACTTTGGATCTTAATCTCCCCCCAAAAATGCCATTTTTTATACTCTTTGTCGTGTTCATCGAAAGTTATCCTCCTGTCAATATCCAAATACGCCTCAATTGCCTCGGTGCTGAAAACGTGCTCATTACCCCCAAAACGACACATCAACGAGTAGTCGGCCATGATCGTGTAGGATGTGTAAAATTCGAGCATTAGTTTCTTATAAGCCTTTACGCAGAGTCAAGCCCATTCAAAAAATCCTAGGGCTCGGATATAGTGCATGAATTGCTCGGCGAAAGGGTCATTGCTTGCGGCTAAGCGAAGCCAATGGTCAATGTCGATGAGCACTGGTCGAATAATTTACCGAGTTGTCAACGATTTGTACAACTCGAATTCGGAGTCGTAGACCTTCAATTTAGCCCCCACGTTCTTCTTCAAGTTCTTGCATTTATTCGAGGGTTGGGAACTCGACATACTACCAGACGTAATCGAAGCAGAAGAAATGTAAAGGTTGCAGATTGCGGCTCACGATGAAAACTTGTCGGATTGCTGCTGGTAAATAGTTGCCAGACTGCAGCTAAAAGTTAGTCATATTGTGACCTCAGTTAATGGGGACGGATCAGTATATATAAAACGGGCAGACGCTGCTAATGGTTGATTAGCGGTAGGTATCACCATTAGGTTACCGCGGAGGTGCTAACGGTCTGCTAGCGATATGATCGACCGTTAAACTACCGTTAGGCTAGAAATTAGTCGAACACCTTGTGTGTAGAATTCACCACCGGAATCTCAACCCAAGTCCAACAAATTCCAACTCAACCCCTGCAATCTCAACCCAATAGTTCTAAATCGAGTTCATAGGCAAGCCACGCTTACCCGATTGCCGGGAAGAGGGCCGTTGTATTTCTCCTTGGTTTTCGTGACTAAATTCGACCAGAATGTGGCCAAGACATCCTGCTCGTTTATTCGAAGGGTCCGAATGTGCCGGAATGCGGCTCGTACTCGATGGGATGCGGTGGGTTACAATACGTGGATGTTGGCGATGAATTGATGAATTTGTGTGTTTTTGTTTCTAGTTCGTAGCAGCGTTAGTGGTTGTGGAAAATAGACAAAAGACCCCAAATTTTCGATATTTATAGTTTCTGTATCGGGCTGGGATTTAAACGTGTTAGCGGTAGCTTAGCGGTAGGAGCTACCGCTAAGCCCTCCGATAAGTAATCTCAATGCCACCAACGGCGTCAAAATTTTAATTCAAACTTTCCGTACCTAATTTTAAAATAAGTTTGTCAAAGCTTATAAGTTCGCTCGCAAAGTACGAGTTCGCTTTTAGGTTAGTAAGTTTAACCGAGTCGAATCTCGAGGAACTGACAATCGGAATTTTAGATTTTTATTTAATCACAATTTCAAACACGAACAAGTATAATTGGGCTTTTTGATTTTATGAACTACTAATTGAAAAGCAGAATAAATTATTGAAAACTAATTAATTAAAATAATTAAGATAAAAGATTAAAAAGCTAATTATAGTAAGAGTTATGAACTAGGGTTTTAAAAATAGAAGAGCAATTGAAATACTCTAAATTACTACGATGATTACCAAGCATAAATGAACGAAACAAAATTTAAAGAGAAAAGATTACAAATTATATTATCAACTAAATCCAAAGTACTCGAGCAACCAATAATTCGAAATCCGAAAAGAAAGAATAAATTATCTAAATCAAGAATTAACTAACAACTAATCAAGAAAGAAATTAAAGAGTTTAGAGTACTTATGATTATCTAGAAAGCAATAAATCACCAGTTATTCCAGAGAAGGAAAGGATATGTCAATCGAATACAAATCACAAATCGAAATAATGGCGCATAACTTGTGATGTTGGATCTTCTCTATTGATCTTGTATCTATGTAACGGAGGATGGAATCGGGCTCTCTCTATGTCTCGTAACCTTAGGAATATTAAAAGCATAACCCTTGTTGAAGTATGGAAGGGTATATATAGGTTTCCAAAACTTGGAACAAAAGTTTCCTTAAAAATTACGATTTTGGGCCCATTAACGGTAGCTTAGCGGTAGGGGACACTGTTAAGGCTACCGTTAATATGTCTCTAAAAATCTCCATCATTTCTTAATGGTAGAGATAACGGTAAGGCTACCGTTAACTCGTCTCCGAAGCCTCCTAACGGTAGCCTTAGCGGTAGCATCCACCGCTAAGCTACCGTGAAATCTCTCTATTTGCAGCTAGTGATAGCCTTAGTAGTGGAAGCTACTGCTAGGCTACCGTTTGAAGAGTCTCTGTTTACAGGTAGTTGTACCCTTAGCGGTTGATCTTCATCGTTAAGCCTGAGCAGTACGCTAACGGTAGGAGCTACCTCTATCCTACCGTTAGGTATCCGAAAGTGGCATATTTACCTAATTTTCTGCACATCACCACACGCATCAACGAACTACAGAAATTAACTCAACTAAACAAAATATATACAAAAAATTAAATAAAGAATGATCAATATAAAATCTAAGGAAAAATAAAAAGAAAACAAACTCTTGGGTTGCCTCCCAAGAAGCGCAACTTTTAACGTCGCTTGCTCGATGAGATTTCATGCGATCAGTTTTCATCTTGAGGTGGGTCCAATAACTCCACCACTTCATGAGCTTGAGATGTACTTTAAATGACTAGGTAGTAGTTTCAACTCCACTTTCCGCTCGAGCTCAGGTGCATTAGATATCTCGCACATTTCAACATCAATATCTTCAAGGCCAGCTTCAATTTCACAAAAATCAACCCCAAGTAATTCAGCTATCTCCTCCACACTCAAAAGATCCTCGTCGTCCTTGACGTCTGTCTCATCTAATACAGTTATGCATTTAAACTCATGGATGCAAGAATCAATAGGATCAACAAACAAATATTCATCTCGCATGAATGAAGGAGTATTATAGATATCCTTACGTGAAAATGTAACTAATTTGCCAAAACTGACATAGTCATCCTACCCTTACACACATCTATCCCTGCATGAGAAGTAGACATAAACAAACGACCCAGCAAATAGTTTGCTCCTTGATCTCGGTTGTCACCTCACCAACATCAAAAATAACAAAATCAACCGGAACTACTAACACACTAATTTGTACCAAAACAACCTCAACAATACCTAGAGGGTACCTGATCGATTGGTCCGCCAATTGAAGTCGCATGGTGGTCGTTTTCATCGTCCCAAGATCAAATTGCCTATAACGAGAATATGGCATCAAATTAATGCTAGCGCCAAGATCAAGAATTCCTCGCACTGTCTGCCCATTACCAAGCGATATAGTGATGCAGATACTCCCGGGATCTTTTTCCTTTAGTGGCAACGCCTTCTTGCAAATCGCACTAACCTCTTTCGTCAACTCCACTCGCTGATCTGCTGCCAAGTGCCTATCTCTCGAGGCAAGCTCCTTGAAAAACTTCACATATGCTAGCATCATCTTGATCACATCCAAAAGAGTAAGGTTAATATTCACATTCTTCAGCAAATTATAAAGTTCCATGAATTTTTTATTATCTTTGGCCGGACGTAAGCGACTGGGAAAAGGAACCTGATCACGAATCGTGGTTGTTGGTTGTGCTGGCTGTGTCTTTGAGGATCGAATGGGATCGTCAATTGGCGTCTGAGTAAGGGCTCGGTTCAGGATTATCCCATTAATGGATCCCGGAATATAGCGATTCGGTGACTTAGGCATTTGGTCCACCGGTTTGGTTGCGCTTTTTTCTGTGGAGCTGGCGTCGGAATTGTGGCAACCTCTTTGATTAACACGGATTCGTCTTGATTTTAGTTAGTATTTTATTTAGTTTTTATTGTTGATTTTGGTAAAAGTTGGATTGATTGAGCATATCTCCAACTTGTTTTACCATAATTTAATTATAATTAATTAAATTTATGTTTATTTAGGTATTTTAAAGTATTTTGGTTTGGACGTAAGTCAAGAATGGGCCTACGAGTGGAGTTTTAGTGAAAATGGGCCGCGATTTGAAGTATTTAAGCTGACACTGGGTACCAGTCCGACACTGGGTTACCCAGTGTCCGAGTCCTGCTGACACTGGCTGCCGAGAGCTGTCCACGTCGATGCCGAGAGCTGCCCACGTCGATGCCAAGAGCTGGTCGCGTCGACCGACGCCTTGCTGACACTAGGTATGCTGATTGACACTGGGTTACCCAGTGTCCACATAGAAAGTCTCTGTGAGCGTCGATCCGACATGCGTCGGTCAACGCCTGTCGACGCCAACGCGCTAGAAACGCATTTTTATGATTTCTTGGGCACCAAGACATGGAAAAACTATAAATACCCTATGTATTTTGGATTTTTACATACATTATCATATTCATAAGGTTTTAAGGCCTTTTAGGGGCTGACAACCCCAACGAGTGCCCTTCGATTTCTTAGTTTCTCTTCAAGTTTCTTAGTTTTAAATTCTTAGATTTTAGATTAGAATAGATAGTTTAGATAATTTAGATTCAAGACTTCGCTTGGAATGCTGCAACTTTCTTCGTTTAATTAGTAAGTATTTATTCCTTCCCTCTTTAATTTATTTTGCATGCTTTTGATTAGTTTAATTAATTTTCTTAGAATAATTATTGCTTCCATGACGAATCGTTCTTGTGATTGCTTTGAGGTTGTGAAGTTGAGATTGATGATAATTGTTTGCTAGACCTAATGGGTCTAGAGTCTAGATTCATTTAGAACCATCAATTGGGTTATCCCAAGAGATCGTGGAGACGAATCAAAGCTCTAGAACCCTAGTTTTCTTAAATCATTTAAAAAAAATCTTAATTAGTAAATTCTAAATTTTATTGCTCTTGGATAAAATAATTTAGGATTTAGATAATTAGTTCTTAGTTTAAATAATCTTAAATTTAATTAATTAGATTGTAGTTTAATTAAATCTTAGCTTTAACTAGTTTAATTAATTTCTAGTTCTTAAAACAAATCAAACAAAACCCCCTTCATGTGTTATTTTCTTTAACTTCTTATTCGTAAAATGCAAAAATAAAACGAACTTCTGAATAAACTTTCCTTGAGAGATCGACACGAGTCAACTTCCCACCCTACAAGCGCCCTCGTTCTCTTGCGAGCAAGCTTGTGTGTTTTAAATTAAAACATATATAAAAGGGGTGCACAAAAGTTTGGTTCAAAATTTTGGCGTCGTTGCCGGGGAAAGCTAAGTAGGTTGTGAATTTTGTGTTTTCCCTTCGTGATCCCTATTTATATTTATCTTTATTTTATTACAATTTTTCTTTTTGTTGGTTTTATTATTTTTATCTGGTACGTTTAATCTTTTGTGTTGAGTGTTGTGTATGAAGCAAGGTACATCTCTTGAAGCCTCGATTCAACGTCCGAAAAAAATTAAAAAAATAAAAAATTTAAAAAAAAATGTATTACTCATATGATGATCCACCACTAGATTGGCGTCATGCACCTAGACCGGCTATTCAATTGAGCGACGCAATGAAGAATTACTTTCCTGACAGATACGACCAATTGAATCTCCCAATTTTTCATGGGCGTCGGAACGAAGATGCGCTAAAATTCATTCAAAAGTACGAGTTCATCACCGATAGTTCTCCTCTTCACGGGCTTAAAAGGGATCAAGTGAAGATGCGACTCTTCACTTTTGCACTGAGGGAAGAAGTAATGAAATGGTTTGAAACGCTAGAACCGGATTCTTTGTGTACATGGTATGAAGTAGGCGATAAATTCATGAGGATGTTCTACGTACTTAGTGTAATATGTGATCGTTGTGGATGCCGAGGACATATGACGCATGAATGTTTGGTAACATTTGATGATGAGCCACATGAGGAAGTTGTCGTCGTCCGAGATTGTACGAGCCATGAAGAATATACACCAAACGATCAATTTCTGGTGAGGCAGCAAGATCAAGAAGCCGAAACCATTCACCATCAAGACGAACTTGCGCTATCGACCATACGAGATAATTATTCTAAGTTTAAAAAGAATATGGAGGAACTGTGTGGTCAAATCGAGGATTATTTAGCGAAAAGGTCGAACGAGAAAGACGAACTTCCAACTCAGTCTGAGATGCCGATTCTTGTTGCGATTAAGCCCATCTTAGAGGTTTAGAATACGAGCTTGAATGATCATTTGGGAAAAATTTGTGAGGAGGAGGTTATTGAAGATTTGGTTGAGATCGTTCCGCCTTTGCTTTATATTGAATTATTGGATAATGATATAGGAGAGTTGCCATTGGAGCTTATTGTGGATCTTACGAATTCGAGCTTTTCCAATGTTTATGTGGATGATGTGATGGAGCCGAATGTGTAAGAGATGTGTACGGAGGATGAGATTGGGGATGTAGTGGAGATCGCCCCTCTTGCACTTTTCAAGGATTTCATGGATGATTATGAGGAGGTGTTGCCATTTGAAAACCCAAGCGACGTAGGAGATTCACGGCCACTGGAGCTCAATGAGAATGGAGGAGATGCGATGCCCAATGTAGAAAAGGTGGTGGACGAATTTATCAAGAAGGATGCGATCATCGAGCCTCTTATTGAGCCACCCATGATCGAGGATGAGAATGAGATAGTGAGTAATCGAGCAAAATTCCCCTCCCCTATGCCATTATATAGATTTTAATATTTTTCTGGGTGTTGAGGGAGATGCTAAATATTTGAAGGAGTTCGGAGTGTACGAGGGATTTTCCGTTTGTTAAACGGATTACCTAGTTTTTAAGGAAGTATAGGATCACCCTATGCCGCAATTTACTTTAGATATGTTCGTGGTTATCAACCAGCAGTGCTTTTATTATACAATCAGAGTGCTTTATTGATATTTTAGTTATATACACCAACAGTGTTTTTATTACACAATCCTAATGCTTTTAATCAAATAAGGAAATACACCAAAAATCTGATCCATCCATTTAATTATATCTAAGGCCCATAATTGACCCTAGGTTCACATATAAGGACATGGTTCTCATTTGAACCTAATCCTATATATATATTACATCTCTTCTTTTCACACCACATGCATACATCAATTTTTAGATTTGTATGTGTAATTGTGCTCTCTTCTCTCTCCGACTTTTTATTGATGTGTTGTCTTGAAAATATGTATAAGCTTTTATTAGGTGTCAAATCACTTTCATAAGTCCAATTAAGAGCCCACCAACTTCTACTACCGTTCCTCGGTCTCATTTATTGGGTACTCGTCCCCCGTGTTCCACCTATCGAACGTCCAAATTTGTTCAACATCATCGCTCATGTTTTAAGTCTCAAGAATTGCCTTATGGATATTCTAATGGTATACACTGACGATGATAATGAGTATTACAGTTCTGATCCTGATACCCCTGTTATGTTGCCCCAAATTCTGCTTCGAATGTTGTCGCAGATGTTGAATACATCTCAGCTGCCATTCTCGATTTCACAGTTCCTGAGCCAAAAGTGCCTCATTCGTTTTTACAGGAACAAGTGCAGTATGCTACCTTAGATATTGCAAATTTCACTTATCTCCACTCCTATTACCTCGGCCCGCTTCGTGTTTCAGATCTTTATGGCAAAAAAAGGGGGAGTATTTGCTGAGAAAGTTGGTGCGCCAAATCAAAGTGATGATGCTCCCAGACAGGATGTGCACAATTTAAGGGGAGTACATGTTTGTGCGGATGCCGCCACGATGACACTCGTATTATTGCATCGCATTCAGGGTAAGTTGATCCGTATTTAACTCATCTGCCTATGAGGCCTCTTGACGAAGATGATGGTGAGAAGGATCTCGATTTTGAAGCTTCTACTTTTTCAAAACAAAGTGATTCTACTTCGGAGTTCATTGATCTCTTTTCTTAAGGAGATATTTGTTTCTTTTTGTAGCTCTATAGATGAAAAACAATGTTAATGATGAATGGTTATTTTGGATATTATCTATTATTGTTGTTGGGTTTATATTACTTTTTGCCTTAATTTATTATGACTATTTTTTGTTTGCTTTCAATAATATTGCCCCTCGTGTCATTGCATTCTGCATAACCGTTTAATTTTTTATCGCAGCATTTTAAGGGGAGTTTGGTAATTATACAAGTTTCAAACTTGGTATTTTCATTACATATGTTTTGGATAAGAAATACAAAAAGGGGGAGATTGTTGAATTTTATACATATGTGATACGTATAAGAGACAAAAATATCTTCCTTAAATTATTTTGTCTAAATTATTATTTTGACTTTCTTTCTAATACTTAATTATTTAGGGAAATTTTGACATTTATCATATCATGTATATTATTTAGTAAATGATTTTGTAACTCTCTTTCCTTATTATAGAATTCGTATATGGCTAGTTAATATTATTTAGAATCCTAAGATTTGATCGTGTTTCCTTACTAATGATATTTACTTGCAATATACTATGTGTGTATATATTTTTATTTTGTAGGTCTCTTTTATAAGTAAGGTTTGCCTATATAAATTTAAGGGATTTCTCACAACCTACACACGAATTTAGAGAGAAGAATCAAAGTAAGAAAAGTTTTGAGCATTTTTATTCAAGTTGTACAATTTTGAAATTGGCAGATGCGACTACGAATGTTTTTGGCATCTATGATCACATCTTACAATTTGAATTATTTCCTTCTATTATTTTTTCAATTTTCGTTAAATCGAATCTTGTGATTGTGAATCTTAGCTTTTAGAAGAGCTATACTGATTTAGTTCATATATACTCTTTAGGAGGTTTTAGTTTATTATTACTTAGTAGATTATTATTCTTTGTAATCACTAAAATGCAAGTTTTAACTAATAAATTTTTTTACCTTGTTGGCTCGACTATAAGAATAAACATTATTCTTATAGCCAAAACTTTAATATGTTATGTAAATTTTCATTGCTTTTTACACTGTGTACAACACACACATATTTTATTGTTTAAAAACTGTAAATTCGAGATCTGCCATTCTTTCACAAATCATTAAAAACTAGGGTTTGAATCAAATATTCACATATCGATGTTAAAAAAACAAACGTGGTGTAAGAAAATCAAATGAAATTAGGGTTTGAATCGCGTTGTTGCACCTCTTGAGCATAACGATGAATATCGAAACGAGTCAGGTAATTGAATTTAGGTAAATAATTTTATATTATGAAACCGGTCTCACAAGAGACCTACTATTTTCAGAATTTACGATGGTATTGATAATGAGAATTATTTTTAGTATACTACTATAACAATTAGTTGGTGACACCGCATTACTATGAATACTAAAACTGGTCAATTAAAATCATTGCACTTGTTTACTTGGTATTACTAAGGGCATGGTTGGCTGACAAAGTTGATAAGTTAGGTGAAAGTTAAAAAACTAACTTATAGTTGATAAGTTAATTAAGAGAGCTAATAGTTGAAAAGCTAACTGATACATATAATAGGATTTGGCAAATATATCTAATAAGTTGGTTAAAAATATAAAATTAACAAAAGTACATGTTTAATATAATAATGTTCATGTTATTTTTCTTATTTAGTTTTTTAAAGACTTTGAGCATTGTACATCTAATTATTGTTGTCTTTATCACATTACAATAATAAATAAAACTGTTGATTTATTTTTTTAAAAAAAATATTAGCATTGTAAATATAACAGTGTTCATGTTATTTTGTTAATTATTTTTTGAAAGAATGTTAGTATTAACTTTAGCATTGCAAATCTAATTATGTTATTATTTTTGTTATTATTATATTATTATTATTAATTATAATTAAAAAATAATAAGTGCAAAATATAAAAATGAGTACAAATATTCAAGTAATAATTAATAATGTGATAAAATATTAAAAAGAATTGAATTGCCTAACGACATAATAGTGTAGTTTTACAGAAAATTAAATGAGTTAAAAGAGAAATAAAATCAAAAGACTCCATGAGTTTATTTAAAACGTTTGAAATGGTAGCATATGAGATAAGTTCAAACTTTTTAAATAATCTCGTCCAACCAAACAAGACTTATATGAATTAAAAAAAACTTACTCTATAAGTTTTATAAATAAAATATGAGTTCACTTATTTTACTTATCAAACATACACTTATTAAATATTTCTTTAAAAAATTTATTAGAGTTATTTAATGCGCGAGGCATTGTTACTTAGACATGATTTCTTTAAAACGTACACTTGGTATTTTCTCTTTATTACTATTAAATTGTAGGAAAATTTACATGTACATTGATTTATATGCAAATTAAAAGGAAAAAACAACCGTCTCATTTTAATATTGGGTTCGGGTTTCTTCGTGTCAATTATTGGATTTCGCGTACACTATTTCAAAGTGAAGTAATCGAAATCAAACAAAAGCAGAGTTTGCCAGAAAGTACAGTCCCTCCCGTTTGCATTCATATTTGCTTTGAGATTACAAGCTAATTATTTACTTAATTAATTTCAGTATTAATAAATAAAGTGTACCCGACAAAAGTTCGTAGCATTAAATAAATAAGGACTTAATTACTGGATATGACTGCAAAGCCCCACTACAAAAACTTATGTGTGATACATTCAATTTTTTTTTCATATTCTCATTTTAATTATAAAAATATAATTTTTGTTAAATTATTATTTTATAATATAATATTTACAATTGATATTTTTAATATAAATATAATATTTTTATAAGTAAAAGCGATAATATTAAGGTACAAAATGAATTCCTTACATCGTGTGACAGTTAAACAAAAAATTTACTCCAATCCCAGGTACTAATCTAATCATATATATATATATATATATATATATATATATATATATATATATATATATATATATATATATATATATCAGTGAGAAAGAGGGTAAAATTAGAAATTTGAAAATTAGAATTGATATAACCGCTGATACGGCATCGAATATGCATATCAGTATGCATGTGGGCTTTAGGTCTGAAAGGCGGCCTCTTCTTTAGGAGAGGCAAACTCTTTTATAGGAGGACGAGCTATGAATAAGAGTGGCAAGCTCTTGTATGGGAGTGACGAGCTCTTGTATGGGAGTGGTGAGCTCTTATGAGGTAAATAGTATTAGAACAGCTCGGTAAAGTTGGGTTGTGTGGTTAATGGAACCTTGGGCCCTGGTGGGCTGATATGGAGGTATGGGGCGGTAAACTGAGGGCATGGTATGGTTATTGGCTACTGGTTATTATGGTAATTTAACAACTACGAGAGTTCTAACATCTATTGTAACTTAGCATATATGAGGAATCCTAATTCTAAGTTAGTGGTTATTTATGGTATTGTGGTTTAAATAGGAAACGGGAACCCTAGATTGGGAACACGTTTCTTGTCTATATAAAGAGGACACGGGCCTCACTTCTACTCTAAATTGATTTTTATCCTACTAAGGGACTGACTTAAGCATCGGAGGGCCTACGCCGGGGTTGTCCGGTTTGGATTCTGTTTTGTAGGTTGATCAGGTCGCCAAGAGTCATCTGGAGGTCAATTAGGTCGGCAAGAACAAATTTTAGATCAGTACTCGCTTTTCTTAGTGAACAATCTTTTCGGTCGCATCAAGTGGTGTCGTCTGTGGGAATAAAGAGGCATCGAGTCCTTGAGCAAAAGACGTTAGAATTCCAAAAGGCAGGCATGAAGGAAAGATATATCATACCTCAAACTTTGGATTTCGGTTCTGGCACAAACTAAGCCTATAGGCAAGGAGAAGAAGGTTGCGGAGGAACAAACACCACCACAAGGGAAAGCAGCAGATCAAACGGTTATGAAAACACCACCACCACAAAAGGAAAAGGCGGAAAATTCGAGAAAGGGGAAAAAGAATAAATCCCCAGAGATAATTAGGCAAAGCACGATCAACATTGAAACCAAGGAGTGGGACAAAGGGAAGAACTTGTCATGTTGACAAGAGACTCCTTGAAAGATTGATGGAATTAGTGCTCCGAGCAAGTTGAATAAGATTTTGGTAGCGAAGATGATAGTGAGGAGGAGGAGGCTAGGAAGATCAGGAGTACAAGCCAGAACCACTATCTTCGGTCCAGAAGAAGAGCAAATAAAAGGATCCATGGATGCCGGATCCCGAGCTGATTCAAACCACAAAGAAAACAAGGTGTTAGATACAATACTCATCATCATCTGAGGAGGATGAAGAAGAGGACAACGTACAAATCTTGGGTAGCAGGTCTCATAAGAGAACCTATCAGCTTCACTCCCAGCGTGATGTAGAAGAAGAGGAAGATGAGGTGTTACCGACATCCCGTGCGATGAGGGATATGCAAGAAGCGGTACGGGCATTACAGAGAAAGGTCGTAGGAGCAGGAGGAGAAGATTCAAGGTGCCACCCGTTCTTAGAAGGGATATTGAGAGCAGCTTTGCCTCAAAGATATAAAGAGATAGATTTCTACCATGAGGGATTGTCGACCCCACACGTCATGTGCAGAGCTTTGAGAACGAGGAAGTTCTACGGCAATACATTGATGCAATGGAGTGCAGGGCCTTCCTATCCAATTTAAAGGGGTTGGCACAAGATTGTTTCCATCAACTAGCTCCAGCGAGAATCACTAGTTTTAAGGTCTTGAAGTCGGCCTTCCTGAAACATTTCGCTAACGCTAAGTTGCACACAAAAATGGCACAATCTCTCTTCTCGATGGTGCAACGACCTGGAGAGACTTCAAAGAGTTATGTCTCTAGGTTTTACTAGGGCTACTCTAGAGATACCTGTGGCCACAGACGATATGAAGGCAGGAGCTTTGCACCAAGGCTTAAGGATATGAGGCTTGAGAATATCGTTGGCCACGCGATCTGCACATATATTCGAGGAGGTCCTGGATAGGTGCATGAAGTAGATACACGTGGAAGAGGCCGGAGAGGAGGATAGAATACGCTTTAAAAGGGAGTTTGGGGAACCGAAGAGTAACATCTATGAGGTTGGAGCCTAGAAGGGATACAAGGTAACCTGCGCGGGCGCTCTTGACTTTGGGAGCAGATGTGCAAGGATCAGCAAGGAATGAGGGAAGAGTATGGAAGGAGGACGCGGACTTCACACCCTTGGATATGCCAAGAGTGAGGGTGTTTATAATCATCGAAACCCAAGTGCCTGATGCTACAAGATTATAAGACAATTCCTACTAACTCGAGATCTCAGTTCTTTTATAGGTTTCGCAACAATTATGGGCATTCCTCTGAGCGATGTCGGCACTTAAAGGAGAATATCGAGAGGCTGATCAAAGCAGGACACTTGAAGGAGATGGTATGTAAGACCATCTCCAAGAGACTCCCTATGTTGGCTCCTTAGCCAATTTAGGGAGTCAAAATAATGAGATTTGCTCCAACAGCCTCCTTATAGGGACTCCTAAATTTTAGGAGCTCCCTACATTTTTCTTCCAACTCCCTACATGTAGAGAGCCAAACTTGGCTCCCTATTATTATTATTATCATTATTTTTTAAATTGACTCCCTATAAATGTATGGTAAAGAGTTTATTAACAGGGAGTCTGTTGGAGTAAGATTAGAATAGGGAGTCCCTAAAATAATGAGCTGACATAAATAGGGAGTCTGGTAAAGTAAAGTGGGATAGAGAGTCTAAAATAATAGAGAGAACTAATTTAGCGAGTTTGATAGACAGTCTGTTGGAGTTAGTCTAAGGACAAGGAACCCCAAGAACAAAGGCAGGCTCTACCAAGTCCACCATCAGGGGGACCCCTGTAGGCACATGCAGGGGGGATGATCGAGACAAGAAGGATAAAGTAGGGCAGAGCAGGGGGAGCTGCTGAGAATAATAGAGGATAAACATGATATCGAGCGTGCCAGTGGACGGTGGCTCAAATAATGCGAGGAAGCAACATATGAAGGCAACTCATCGGGGACCATGTGAGGTTGCTGCAATTAACAGGCGACCCCCAGTGGCAGGACCGGTTATTTCTTTTAGCCTGGGAGAAAGATGAGGTTTGCAGGTGGAGCATAACGATGCACTCGTGATTGAAGCTGAGGTGGTGGGGTATGACTTCGAAAGAGAATTCGTAGACAATGAGAGCTCGGTCAATATCCTCTACCAGACATGCTTGGAGAAGATGGATTTAAAGGTAAACATAACGACCTGTGCAAATGCCTATCTATGTTTTTAATGGAGCGCAGGTCATCACAGAAGGAAAGGTGGTACTTTCGGTCGCATGGGGCAAAGGCGAGCTGCGGGTGGAGAAAATGGTGAAGTTCCTGATAATCAATGCCACTTCAACTTATAATATTATACTTTGGGTGACCTGCTCTCTATGAGTTTCAGGTAATCACTTCTACTTACCACATTAGTGTGAAGTATCCAACAGGAGATGAGGTGGGCGAGGTGATATCAGAACAATAGGTCGTCCGATCATGTTACCAGATGACTGTGCGGAAGGGAATGGTGAAGGAAAGCGAGAACGAAGCGGTGAAGTGCAAGAGGGGTTACTTAGCGCCAAAAATTTGAGGGAGGAGGAGAATTTTGTCTGACCACGTGAAGAGCTTATGGAGATTGAACTAAAATATGGCAGAGCAGAGTATGCCACGCAGATAGGGAGTTAGATGACGGAGAACATAAGAACATAGTTGATTGCTCTGATAAGGGAATTTCGAGATATCTTCACTTTTAGAGAAGGGGAATTAGCAGGAGTATCTCCTAAAGTAGCACAGCACCGCTTAAAGTGCAGATCTGGAGGCGCGGCCTGTACGACAAAAAAGGAGACACTTGGGGGCAGAGTTAGATAAGGTGATTGAAGAGGAAGTGCAAAAGTTGCTGAGGGTTGGCCACATCCGAGTTATCCAATTACCGGAATATTTATCCAATATTGTGATGGTGCCTAAACCAAGAAGCAAATGGAGGATGTGTTTTGACTTCCACGAGCTAAACAAGGCCTTCTGAATCAAACTTTTTCGCGTTTAAAATAATGAAAAGCTCGTCCGCAAGAGAACGGGGCTATTGTAGGCGATAAGCTGACTCGAGTCGAATCACAAGGAAGACTAATCGGAAACTATTTCGGTGTTCGATTTTACGTACATTACTACGAAATTAAAAACTAAACTAAACACTCGATCCAATTTAGTTTGAGGTTTTCTAACATCTACAAGCAATAAAATTAAAAGCTTTAAAACCGATTAATGAAAACGAGGGTCTAGTGCGCCGGAATCGTCTCCACGATCGGGGTTGTCACTCCTGATGGTTCTAAACGACCCTAGGCACACTAGATCGATAAACTTAGCCAACAAACATAATCATGATCAAATCATAATACCAACGCAAAGCATGAATATCATCATGATCATCATAAACTTAGCCACCAAGCATAAACATCATCATGATCAACTCCATAATATTAACGCAAGCAAATAAGCATTAAGCATCGAACGGTAAAAACGAACAACTAATCTAACGAATAATAACAACTAAACTACTCAACCAAAGTAACATAAATTACCAACTAGGAAAAACGTTAAAAGGAAAACGACTAAATTAACGAAACTAAAGTACATAACAACATCAAAGCGAAAGTTATTAAATCCAAATACATAAAGCAAATAAAGAGGTGCAGAAAAACCTATAATCTAGAAAGCAGCAGCCATCCATCGATCTTCAGCGACGAGAAATGAATTCGAACGACGGACGACGTAGAAACTACGAAACTACGAATTATTGAACTCTTATCTTGCATGAATCGAATGGTGGCATGAACCGAGGGCTCTCGACATTATCTGGACCTATCCCCCTCGTCCCAGCACACGAAAAACGAAGAAACCACCGGCTTTATATAGAATTTCGAAAATAACCGCTCAAACTGCCGGAGCGTCGACGGTGCGTCAGTCGACGCGAGCCAGGCTGCACGCGTCGACCAGGCAGTACGTCGACTGACGGGGTTAAGATCGACGCTTCAGAACATTTGCATCGACGGTGCGTCAGTCGACGCGAGCCAGGCTGCAAGCGTCGACAGGCAGTGCGTCGATCGACGTGAGCCAGGATCGACGCAACAGAACATTTGCGTCGACGGTGCGTCAGTCGACGCGGGCGTAGCGTTGACAGTGCGTCGACGGTGCGTCAGTCGACGCACCTGCATGGCTTCGGCTCGTCGCTCGTCCCATTTTCCTCGTTTTGAGCTGAGATATTAACATTTAAATAAAGTTAGATTATTTCATACAAAATAAAGTAAAAACACATTAAACACCATAAGAAACGAAAAACATAAAAAGGAAGAAAAACGATAAAAAGATAAACTTAAAACACATAAAAGCACATAACAAACGATGCAAAAACACATGAAAATCACATACAAATATGTACAAATCAACTCCCCCACACTTAGCTTTTTGCTTGTCCTCAAGCAAAATCTAATCTAGACGTAGACAAGGAAAAGCTAATTACCCGATGACTTAATGACTAATGCATCCATATGATTCAAGAAGTTAATGCATTAGATCGACTAGAAACTCAACTAAAAGGACGACACGATAACGTTGAGATAAGAGATTTAGACTAGCTTCCGAACACCTAAAAGTAACGAGTTGACCTCCATG
>BMAC01000017.1:614078-629362 GCA_014905375.1 Phtheirospermum japonicum | reverse complement strand
TCATAATATGGTGGAGGGAACTTGATAATCATAAGTTGGAGCGCAAATGTCATCATATGGCGAACTAACTCGATAATTCGCCATCTTCAATCAAAATAATCTCGAGTCTTCAAAAATGTGGCTACAAAGCACAACACTCAAAAACCGAGATTAAACGTACCAAAAAGAACAAAAGAAATAAAATAAAATTCACAATCGAACAACACAAACAACAAATAATAACACAATCAAACTAAATAAAAGCAAACACCACAAATCGTAGCCTTTAGCCTTCCCCGGCAACGGCGCCAAATTTTGAATCGAACTTTTTCGCGTTTAAAATAATGAAAAGCTCGTCCGCAAGAGAATGGAGCTATTGTAGGCGATAAGCTGACTCGAGTCGAATCACAAGGAAGACTAATCGGAAACTATTCCGGTGTTCGATTTTACGTACATTACTACGAAATTAAAAACTAAACTAAACACTCGATCCAATTTAGTTTTGAGGTTTTCTAACATCTACAAGCAATAAAATCAAAAGCTTTAAAACCGATTAATGAAAACGAGGGTCTAGTGCGCCGGAATCGTCTCCACGATCGGGGTTGTCACTCCCGATGGTTCTAAACGACCCTAGGCACACTAGACCGATAAACTTAGCCAACAAACATAATCATGATCAAATAATAATACCAACGCAAAGCATGAATATCATCATGATCATCATAAACTTAGCCACCAAGCATAAACATCATCATGATCAACTCCATAATATTAACGCAAGCGAATAAGCATTAAGCATCGAACGGTAAAAATGAACAACTAATCTAACGAATAATAACAACTAAACTACTCAACCAAATTAACATAAATTACCAACTAGGAAAAACGGTAAAAGGAAAATGACTAAATTAACGAAACTAAAGTACATAACAACATCAAAGCGAAAGTTATTAAATCCAAATACATAAAGCAAATAAAAAGGTGCAGAAAAGCCTATAATCTAGAAAGCAGCAGCCATCCATCGATCTTCAGCGATGAGAAATGAATTCGAACGACGGACGACGTAGAAACTACGAAACTACGAATTATTGAACTCTTATCTTACATGAATCGAGTGGTGGCATGAACCGAGGTCTCTCGACATTATCTGGACCTATCCCCCTCGTCCCAGCACACGAAAAACGAAGATACCACCGACTTTATATAGAATTTCGAAAATAACCGCTCAAACTGCCGGAGCGTCGACGGWGCGTCAGTCGACGCGAGCCAGGCTGCACGCGTCGACCAGGCAGTACGTCGACTGACGGGGTTAAGATCGACGCTTCAGAACATTTGCATCGACGGTGCGTCAGTCGACGCGAGCCAGGCTGCAAGCGTCGACAGGCAGTGCGTCGATCGACGTGAGCCAGGATCGAAGCAACAGAACATTTGCGTCGACGGTGCGTCAGTCAACGCGGGCGCAGCGTTGACAGTGCGTCGACGGTGCGTCAGTCGACGCACCTGCATGGCTTCGGCTCGTCGCTCGTCCCATTTTCCTCGTTTTGAGCTGAGATATTAACATTTAAATAAAGTTAGATTATTTCATACAAAGTAAAGTAAAAACACATTAAACACCATAAGAAACGAAAAACATAAAAAAGGAAGAAAAACGATAAAAAGATAAACTTAAAACACATAAAAGCACATAACAAACGATGCAAAAACACATGAAAATCACATACAAATATGTACAAATCACCTTCCCAAAGGACCATTACCCACTGCCACGCATCGATCAATTGATAGACTCAACTTCAGTGTGCGAGCTACTAAGTATGATGGATGCATCTCATGGATATCATCAAATCCCACTGGCAGAAGAGGACCAACCTAAGGTGAGCTTTGTCACCTTGATGGGTACGTATTGCTTTGTTTCTATACCGTTCAGGTTTAAAAATACAGGGTCGACCTATCAAAGATTAGTAGTCAAGATTTTCAAAGACCTGTTGGGGTCAACCATGGAGGTCTACGTGGATGCAGAGTATTATGTGGGAGATATAAGAAAGGCCTTTGTTATACTGAGGCACTATGGCATGTGGTTGAATCCAAAGAAGTGCGCTTTTGAAGTCCGATCAGGTAAGTTCTTGGGATATGGTGACGTAAAGGGGCATTGAATTAAATCCAGAGAAAGTGCGAGCTGTCATGGAGATGCCCTGTCCTCGGACTGTAAGAGACGTACAAGTGCTAACAGGTTGTATTGCAAGACTTAGTCACTTCATATCTAGGTCGACGGAGAAAGGTTTCCCATTTTTCAGAACTCTGAGGAAGGGGTCCAAGTTAGAGTGGACTAAGGAAGCATCAGAGGCCTTTGACAACCTCAACGAATATCTAGCCTAGATCCCAATGTTAACAAAGCCCATGTTGGGGGAAGACTTAATCCTTTATATATCTGTCGGAGAAGTCGCGTTGAGTTCGGTGCTAATCAGAGAGGAGGCTGGAGTTAAAAAGCCTATTTACTACATCAACAGGATGCTTAGAGGAGCTGAACTGAACTATTCAGAACTGGAAAAGGGTTGATTTGAACTGATCTATACGGCGAGTAATCTACGACCTTACTTTTTAGATCACAGGGTCAAGGTACGCAAAAACTTAGCACTCAAGAAGATATTGAGTAATCCACATATGTCGGGAAGATTGGTAAAATAGGAAGTCGAACTCAGTGAATATAATGTGGTATATGAGCCGAGAAAGGCAATCAAAGCACAAGTGTTAACGGACTTCTTACAAGAGATGGTGCATTATGTGGAGAGGAAAACTGAGTAGAAAGCATGGTTATTACATGTAGATGGATCGATCATGACGACGGGCATCGGACTAGGAGTTTTTTTATCTAGTTCAGAGGGGGAAAACTTGGATTTCGCGGTTAAGCTATGGTTTAAAGCCTCCAACAATGAAGTCGAGTACGAGGCATTATTGCAGGGGATCAAGATGGAGAACGAGTTAGGAGTAAGATGGATAAGGGAATACACGGACCCTCAGCTGGTAGCTCGCCAGCATGATGGGTCTTTTAAAGCAAGAGAAGAACGCATGCAGGAGTACTTGAGAAAGCTTAAGGAGGGAGTAACTCAATTTGAGGAACTTAGGTTAGATCATCTACCACGAGCTGAAAATACAAGGGAGGATTAGCTCACCAAGATGACAGAGGCATTAAGTACTTGCAGCACAAGGACAGTTACTTTAATGGAATTAGCTCAAAGCAGTTTGGAAAAAAGGAGTTGATGGATATAGGGGAAGGATAAGATTGGCGAGCATTGATTCGGGAGATTCTCGATATGATGGTCACCAGTAATATACAATTGTCTACCAAGGAGACCAAGATGGCGGTGCAGTTTTGTTTGATGAATGTGCATCTGTATAAGAGGTCTCACTTTGGATAATACTTAAAGTGCTTATCACGAGAAGAGGGACTATAAGTGTTACGGGAAATACATGAGGGATATTGCGGAGATCACGCCAAAACTAGGGAATTCGTCGTGATGGCCTTGTGTGCTAGGTTTTTCTAGACAAGAATGAAGGGGATGCCTGGCGAGCTCGTTATGACTTGTGAGAAATGTTAGATGCACGCACACATAATCCATGTGCCTGTAGAGGACATGATGGTGATGAGCACGCCTTGCCCATTTTCACAATGGGGTATCGACATAGTGGGGACATTACCTAGGTCGCCCTGCAAAAAGCTTTAATTGGTGGTCGCTGGATTACTTTACGAAGTGGGTGGAGGTCAAGGCTGTGACCAACATAGCCGAGCAGATGATAATTGATTTTATTTTTAACAGTAGTTTTTGCAGGTATGGCATGCCACGAGTGTTAATCTCAGATAATGGTGCACAATTCAATGAACACATGATGCAGGATTGGTGCAAGACAATGGTGATGAAATAGTATTTTGCTTCGATAGAACATCCCTAAGCTAATGAGCAAGTTGTGGTTACTAACAGGATTATTGTGTAGGGAATTAAGTTGTAGTTAGAAAAAACAGGGGGACTATGGCTTGAGGAGTTATCCTCCATTTTCTGGGCTTATCGGACTACCTCGCGAACTACCACAAGTGAATCACCCTTCAGCTTAGTTTACGGCATTGAAGCTGTCATTCCAGTAGAAATAAAGGGGTCGCATCGCTTGGAAACTTTTAATGACGAATAAAATGAACGGTTGGCTATGGGATCTTTGGAAGCAATTGAGGAAATAAGAGATAAGGCAGCAGTACGCGTGGAGAAATACAAGCAAAGGATTCGGGTGGTATATAATAAACAGGTGAAAAGGAGGCATTTTTAGGCCAGCGATTTAAGATAGAAGCTTGCCGACGCAATATATACCACAAAGAAGTTGGATCCTAACTGGGTGGATCCATTCAAGGTGCTCAAAGTATTAAAAGGGGGTGCATATGTGTTGGAAGATGAGGAGGGAAAGGCATTATCAAAGAGCTGGGATATTTGCCATCTGAAGAAGTACAATGCCTAACTCCTTGGGTGATGGATTATGGTTTATATTTTTGATAGTTTTTTATAATTATGGGTAGATGCTTGTTTAGGTCGGTGAGGGTTCTGGGTTATTTTAAACTTTTTATAATTATGGGCTGATGCTTGTTTATGACAGCGATGAATAATCGATGAGGATTATGGTCTTATGATTTTATAGATATGGTTTTTATGGTTATGGGCTGACGCTTTTATAGGTCAGCAATGGATATGGTTTTTATGCTTATGGGTTGACGCTTTTATAGGTCGACAATGTATAAGGTTTTTATGATTATTGGTTGACGCTTATATAATTCGGTGATGGATATGGTTTTTATAGTTATGGGCTGACGCTTTTATAGGTCGGCGATGGATATGGTTCTTATGAATGATTATCTATGGGTAGAAAGATGGAAATAGAGTTGAACATTTTTTTATAGAAATAATTAGAAACACAACTAAATAATATTTCAAGCACGATTGTATATGTAGAAAAACATTTTAAAAACAATAATTAAATAATTATCACTACAATGACGCAGATTTTGCCGAAATATACTTATACCAAATATTATATTTTCTTTTCCGAACATGGAGAAATTAGAAAGAAAACATAAATATATTTTCGAACGGAGTAAATTTTTCAAAATTTGTTTTTCTAAGAGCTAAAATTGGACAGGAAATACACCTAATACCTAAAACTTTTTTGCCCCACCTTCACCTAGATTACTAAATTGCATTTCATATGTGAAAGTGAAATTGCGCTTTTGCCTATTAAAATATTCAAGTATTTGGGGGATGAAGGAAGGGATTCTTCCAAAAGTGTAAAGAGGGCCCCAAACATTACTTTTGATTCTAGATTTAGTAATTTAGAGAGGATGGGTTATTTTTAAATTTTTTATTTTTTGAGTTAAAAGGGAAAATAAAATATACAAAAAGTATACATGGATTAATTTTATCTAGTTTTTTCTTTGTGTTTCTTTAATAAATAAAATATTGCAACTTCGGGGAAGTTGGGTTAGGGAATCATGAAAAATATCTTTGTAAGCTTTCATCGTGATTCGTTAATTGGATAAGCCCAGCCCAGAATGTCTATAGTGAAACTGAGTTTCAGCCCATTAATTGTTATGAACGAGACCAGACCAATTTAAGGTTTTTTGCTTTGTCTATTTGGCTGCCCAATGACGTTTGCAAGCATTTTTGTAATTTTTGGTTTTTTTATTTTAATTATTATATGAAACTCATGAGCAAAAGCACCAACTTCTGACAGTTTTATCCCTACATTGGTCGATTTTGTTGATTTTACTTTCACAAATCTCATGCAGTTGAAATATTGAAAAATTAATTACTGAATGTTGTCATCCATTTTACTTTTACCACATCAGGAGAAAACAATGTCTTGAGATTGGGGTCCCTCTCAAGTTTGATTTCTCACCACACACTTATTGGTGGAGCTTTTCGCATACGACTTGATTTTAATTGCTAACTTTATATAATTTGTAGGCCATCGCATCAATTAAACTATGTATGCATTGATGGGTCGTGACTGAGATTCACCATAATCAGAAGAAAAAATAAATAAACAAGAATACCTATAAATTTTGTCGGGAAACTAAGTACTAGTAATGAACACAGTTTTATAGGAATTTTAACTAAGATCTTATACTCTTTTAGCTCTTATTTTGGCCAACTTCAAGTTCATTATTTAATGGATAATGTCCAATAAGTGGTCTTCCATCTTTCTTCTAATTTTTTAGCTCATTACGTGCAATCTTAAACTTTTTTTGTCACCAACGTTTTTAAGCTCTTTCTCATGACAATTTTACCTTTAGTTTTATATAAAAAGAGTTTACCCTTAATTTTCTACCGGTAACATTCATAAAGTTATATTCTTTATCGACACCAATAATAGGATTACCACTTAGTGATAATTATCGTAACATGTTCATCAATCTTGTTTTCAGTGATTACTAGCGCAAGTAAGTCATTTATTGTAACTATTATTCTAAATCGGGCTAGGCAAATCGCTCCCTTAGATGCTCATGCAGTTTGGCGGCACCTAACAAGGATAAGCGGTTAGGCAGTCGTGATGTTAAGTGGGCTGGTCGTGATAATTTTATTTTTATTATATTTTTTATTTTTAAATAACCATATTTTTATGGAATATGTTAAATTCCAAATGAGTATAGTTAATAAACCAATGTTGGTGACTGGAGATAACTCTCTTCAATTATTCCTGATGAATATAATAATAATTACTGTTGGAAAAATATATAAAATCTTGATCAAATTTAGGCCCAGATCAGATCTCGCCTAGGTATCTAGTGTCTGTCTAGCGATTTTTATAACATTGAATGTAACACACAGATCATAATACACATTGCATCAATCAATCATGTGTTCAAATAAGCTTTCCAACTCAATTCGTGAAATATATGATTAGATATAGTAAAAAGTTTAGCTGTAGTAAAAAAAATAACACAACCAATAATAAATTTTAACACAAGTAGTAATCATCTTAAGAGTGACATCAACCTTATTTTCAACGATTACCAATATATGTAAGTTATATATTTATTGTAACAGATTAATCATTGTACATTGAAAATATAATATTTTTAGATATTATTATACTAGTAATAGAATTATCACTACATAATTAAATTATCAAAATTAGTAATCACGTCACAACTTTTAATACATTATTATTAATCATAATAACAATGAATAATTCCATTCTAATCAATGGAGGGGGGAACCGATCCTCTAACTCCATTCTAATTCATGAACAAAACTATCATTATGGCCCTAATTAATAATTTCATCTTCTAGGATACGATTTCAAGCGGAATAAATGTGGCTAAGCCATAAGTTTGCTTTCTTTCGCTTGTCTGGCTATGCGGTCGAGGAGGAAGAAAATCATAATGGACTAGGGTTTTAATGGTAAATCGATTTCATAAAGATGATATTCGGGGAAGATTGGTTGGCATAGTGGAGAGAAATTGAAGTGAGGTGAATGTGTATGATGTGACATGATAACGATGGCGGTGGCGGGTGAAAACTATGTAATTGCAGTATTGTGGAGATGGCATGGAGGAAGAAAATAATGGGTATAAGGTGGTTGTATGAAGTCAAGAGAGCAAAGGGAGTTTGCATGCCTGAGATAAGATGGTGGTGGTTGTGATAGAGCGGCAGGGGAGGATCAATTACGTGGAGGCTTAATTCTTTAGATTTCTGTTGGAGAAATTGAGTGAGTTGATTTGTATGACTTTTAGAGCGAGAAACTTTGTGGTGAATAGGTCTACAGGCAAAGTGAGAGAGAGAAACTGAGTGTGATGATAAAGAGAGAAGAAAAGTTGAAGAGAGTGGGAGAGAGTCTGAGAAAAATAGGGTGCGATTAGATATACTTCCACTTCTTTTTTCATTTGACTAGAAAATAGTGAAAAACATATGTATGAGATTTTTTTAGAGATGGTGATTGAATATAATTTGTGTATTTGTGGGTAAGTGATTACATGTAAGATATTTTAAAGAAATATTTGTAATGGGCCCACTTCTAATAAAGATAAAATTAACAACCATAATACATTTCTTCATATAATTCCAATTCCAAACTACTCATTTGTTTCAATACATGAATAATGACCAAATACATCAAGCGTCACATATTCCCCACTTTAGTCCTAGTGCTACTCCCGAGTAACTGTCCAACCAATATTTTCAAATAACCGTAAATCTTTATCACGGTCCATTTCCAAGAAATTTATCTCTTTTAAATCATCACCGCCCAAATGACAGCCTGATAACCAAGAAGAGGAATAGAAAGATGATGGCAACAGCAGCATCTTAGTCGCTTTGTAGAGACCATGAACATCGATGGATGGTATCCAAGCCGAACCAAATACCATGAAACCTCTCGGTCTCGAATTTTTGAAATCAATCGTCTATATCCATCACCCTCAACAAGTTTTGAAGCCCAATTTAGATATTGTTGTCGGAACCCACACAATTTTTAATCCTGATTACACAGGAGAACTGAATTCGAAGCCCACAAGTGAAAAACTTAGTCCAATTAGCCCATCGTCTCACGCCGATGAGACAAAAATATGAAATGAGCTTCCATACTCTCCGGAGTTAAACCCCCTCTCATTTAATCACCTCATTTGGCGTACCATTAAACCCATCAGAAGAATCCAAGGCCAACTTCGCTCCTCGCCATTATGATGTTGAAGTCGTGGGTATCACAACCCGTAATGTCGATCATGCACAGTCAACCCCAAGAGCCCTGTACCTACTTGGTCCATTGTCCCATACGCTGCTTTCCCCATCGCTAGTTTGTCATTAGTGAAGAAGGTGTACGCGACGGTTGACTACAAAAAACCAACAAATGCCAACTGGCCCACCCATCGGCAAACTCATTGATATCGTGTTTAACAACTAGATGGCTGATGGGTTATATCCATAGGCATTTCCGATGTTAGTAAATAAATGTCAATGAGCTACTCCTACCCATCGGCATTTTACTAATACAATACTAATAGTTAAGACCCGTCGAGATACCCTTGACTGTCGATCGACCACCATTGACATATTGATGGATAACCGAAGGGTATGCGCATGTCAGTAAATCCTAGTGGATATTCGAAGCCGGTAAATGACGATGGGGGACACCACCAGTGAATGTCGATGGGTACAACCATCGATGAATACCGATGGGTTGTGATTGTCGGTAAATGCCAATGCATTTACCCGTCAGCATTTTTAAAAATATGCTGGTGGATTGTTTACTATCAGCACTTGTAATTTTTTAATATTTATTTTTATTATTATTGTTTTATTGTACCTATTCATTTCATACTGGAGGTTTCAAAATCCAAAATCAAATAAAATTTGCAGGTACCAAAAAATTTAGAAGCAAATATGAAACATAATTAACATCCTGGAATATATAGTACGGTCTACATCAAATATCAAACATAAATATTAGAATAAAGTATTTGTTAATCTAACACTACTACTCTACTGAAGGATCAAATGGAGGTTATTGAGGCCGAGATGCTCTCATTGCTAAGGTGACCTCCTCCATCAATTGTTGTCGGAACATCACCTGCATCTCAAGTCGTTCATGCGCATGCACCTCCCGGAGCTCTTGGAGCTTCTCCTAATAGGCCCGATCATTTGCCTCAATCTGACTTTTCGAAGTCTGCAACTGAATCTACAGTTCTATGGCATAGCTATCTGGAGTACAGAAAGCACCGCCTCTAGGAGTGTTAGAAGTCACAAGACTCCCGAAGCAGCCCATGACAAAATGTCAACCCTTCTTCACCCCAATGAGCTCTAGATAGACCTCGTCCTCATCAACATTGTTAGAGTCCTACGATGCCTCACGTCTCTCCTCTAGACATCTCTGATATTCCTATAAGAATATTTTGGTTGATATATAACCTTAATTAGTATTAAAAATGAAATATATATATATATATATATATATATATATATATGTGTGTGTGTGTGTGTGTGTGTGTGTGTGTGCGTGTGTGTGTGTGTGTACTTACAAATGTCTATGGTTATATGGGGTCAATGAATTGTCATCAGCTTTTTGGTGCATATTCCAAAAAACTCGTGCGTAGTGGGTTCCCTACCCTTTTCCTCATGATATATTCAATAATTAAATTATATTTTAATTTGTCATTAATTATCAAGTAATTAATTACTTACAAGGCAAATTTACAAACACAAATTTAAATTTACTTATGAGCTGACCAACAGGGTCGACATGTAATTAGAAATCAACATCCTCCAATTGTATTGAACTATGCATTTTATAACATCCTCTTGAAATGATTGATTAGGCAACATATGCTCAATAAAATCTATTATTGATATAGCATTAATTTTACACGTCGTCAACCATTCCAGCTTGTCTCATTTCAAACTCGAATATGAGAAGTAGTAAGCTTGAACAGTTTAGGCATCATGTACAAATGGCTCATAGCGATTGAGTCTACGCTTATAATTAACATCAATGAGTTTATATTGAGGATGAACCCTTGTGCCTGTGGGAGCTAGATCAAACCACTCACATTTGAACAAGAGTGTGCCCCTACAATAAAACCCTATATAGTCGAGTATAACAACTTCTACGAGACGACCATACTAAACACACTCATCATCCCCATAATTTGTTCCTATTACACAGGCACCACTGATCAAAGTTGATTTATTTGATCTGCATGCAACTGTGAGAAACCTGCAGCCAGTTATCTTACAACAATGATATGTAGTCACACATTGTGATGGACCTACTATTAGACTTTTAATGTACTCATCGTTAATATTTTTCAATAGATCTGGTGCTTATAACGATAGAACGTAAAAGAACTTGTTATTTATTAAAATTCTGATTGAAAATACATATTTATGATAACTATTTATAATTATTTTAGAGGAGCTCACATATTCCTAGAATCAATCTGCAAATTTATGTTCAAATTTTTTTTGAGCCCATCATCTGTAATGTTTGGTTGATGCGTATTACAGCTCCATGAAAACACTGCATATGAATAAAGATGAAAAGGGATCTTAATTAATTTAACAATCAAAATTTTATTAATATATTATTTAAAAAATATTATTCTGCACCTAATAAAATCCTAGATTTCTTCACAATTCACTAAAATATATTTCTTGCCGCATCGAATTCTTCTTGTTCAAGAATCATTTTCTCAATGTTGCGTAAAATTTCACCATATTTTTTAAACACTGAAAGAACTTCATCTTCATCGTCTTCACCATTTTGAGCATCATCATTAAGAGGCATATTTGTTCTTTTCGTGGAGACATGGTCTTTAAAATAGTACGAAGTCAAAGTTGATGTCTCTTCAATAAGATATGTGTTTGCTATTGAGCCCTCAACGCTCGCCTTGTTCCTCACATTGTCCTTCTGTTTGCGAAGAAACCTTTCGAATGGATACATCCACATATATTGCACTGGACTAATAATTCTCGCCTCATATGATATGTGAATTGGCAAATGCTCTATGGAGTCAATAAAAACTATGTGGAAAGGTCTTTTCAAGTAAACACAAGATTAAAGGAATATCATGCTCCAAATGACTCATATCATTTGTCCTAATTACTCTGATATTAAGATCCTCGAAGAACAAACTCAGCTCTGTTAAAGCTTTCCACACTGGATGAGGAAGCAGTTCTAGGAAGGCAATTGGTATCAACTTTTGCATGAACACATGAGAGTCGTGGCTCTTTATTATGAACAATCTCAATCCCTTCATATCAACACAACTCCCCAGATTATATGTGTATTCATCCAGAAACCGAAGAGTTTTCACCCACTCACACAAGGTAACTTTTTATGACTTATCCATTGTTTAACAAGTTTTAAGACACTTTCGTGATGTGTCTTGTTGTACACCAGTATGAAGACAATATTCCTTCAATTCATCTCTTCACTTGGGAGTTTCTTTTATCTTCCCCTTGACATTCATAATCGTATTGAACATGTTATCAAATACATTTATCTCAATGTGCATAGCATCTAGATTATGCCAAATCAAATTTGTACTCCAGTATGTCAAATCCTAAAATATACTTCTTTTCCTCTAACCATTTGATTTGGCTATGTGTACATTGACGTGCACTTTATCAAGATCAGTATCTTTCAAAAGACCCAAGCTTTCTAACTCTTTCAAAACCTTAGTTCTTAATCGGATGCCCAGGGATGGAGTCTCCACCTTTCTGTTTTTTAAAAATTCATTTGACTCAAAAATGATTACCACAATCAAGAAACTCCCAAATATTATCAAACCAAGATTTCTTCCCGCTACACTTGGAAGTAAATGCATCCAAACATTCCATGTAATATGTACAATATATTCTCATAGACGTACTCCAACCTGACAACGTGGAGTAGGTGAGAAAATTGCTTATTGTCCATATAAGGACTTCCCGCAACTCAAAATTCTATTTTTAGAGATATCATATGAGGGTGCACTGACCATCCGTAGTTGATTCAAATTGGTGATTCGAGGTTATGAAAAATATCCAAGTTATACTTAGCATTTTTGGGGCCTGGAACAAGAACACTTAGAAACATGTATTGCTCTTTCATACACATCCATTGAGGTAAGTTTTATGGTGTGACTATCACAAGCCACGGGGAATACTGTGCCCAAAAACTTTCAAAAGGTTGAAAACCATCTGTGCAAAGGCCCAATTACATTTTAACTTTCAATTGTAAACTCTAGATGAGTTTGATTGAAATGTTTTCAGGCCTCTGAATCTGACAGGTGACACATCACACCATCGACAACAACGTGTTCTACAATCTACCTCATATCCTTTGCATTTTTTGTAGATGCGTACAACCTTTGCAACAAGGAGTTAATGAAAAATAATACATCTTCTTGTACGCAACGCTGGCCTTCTGTCATTTTACATCATCCTTCTTAGCATGTTTAAACCGAGGGTGGTTACAAAACTTGCAAATAATCAAATCAGAATCATCTCTTTAATAGATCATACAATTGTTCAGGCAAAAATCTATCTTCATGACCTATAAGCCCATACCCCTCAATAAATTCATCCTATTATACAAGTGATCTAGCACATGATTATATTTTGGCACAACCTCTTTGATTAAATTAAGTACTTGATCATAACACTTCTGAGACATGTGGTTTTATAACTTCATATTCATGAGACCGGCAACTAGAGATAACTAATAATGTTTCTCGCAATCAGGATACAAAAGGTTGATCTCTAGCTCTCAACATATCATAGAACTTCTAGGCCTCAAGATTTGGCGGTTCTTCTAAATCACCAACCACATCAAATCTGAGACCAACTGCATCGTGAACCATATTGATGTACGTATTTGAGGATTCTTCATGATTGACATAAGATGATCCTCCAACTTGAACCTTAGAGTCGACATGATACGTGGAGCCAAGATTTTTCTCACCATTGAATGGCCAGATATAGTAATCTGGTATGACTCGACACGAGATGAAACTGGATCTCGTTTACATCATGGTAACTATAATTCCTACATTTAGTATGACTATAAGGACACTTCAATTTTCCCCTATCCTTCATTGCATGATGCGTGAGTTTAAATTGAATGAAACTCTGCACTCTTTCCACATATACATTGGACAAGTAATTGTCCACCCTTCTTTTTGTACATCTACCTGCAGTCAGAACTCATCCTATGATATCCTAATTATGATTAATTAATATAGATGATTGAATTATAGATGGGTGAGCAATATGGAGGTACCTGTAGAAAATGATTGAGTTTTTGGTAAGGGCCCTATCCCATTCAATAATGTGATTTTCAATAATAAAATTATCTTACTATGTATTTTGAGGACCTGGATATTTCGACAGCACCTCCTCTTAGTTCTCAAAATACACATATATTTTGCACCCAAGAACAAAGGAGAGATAGAAATCAGAATTTAAAAGTCCACAATATACATACGTATTAAAATAATCATATTACAATCACATTCTCAAACTATCCAAATAAGTGGGCAATTTAGAATTTAGTATCAAACTCTTTATCTGATATTAAGTTCTAAACGTGTCTAAGGTAAAGTGTTTGAGTGAAGAAAGAAAGAATATAATCGATCTATTAGTAAAATTTTAAATGTTTGAGTATATATATTAAATACAAAAGTCACGTCATCACCCACATATACGCCAACCAATCACATCACAAACTAATCACAACATGGATATATTATTCACAGTAACATATATATTAAATACAACATTCACGTACCAATCACCACGACATTTCAAAAACCCCCACCATGCACATTTTAAAACAATTTAAAACCACCATCACATTTAACAAATTTTTAAAATCTAGTATTGAGGGACAAAACCTCCTGGCCGGTGTCGTACACCACATCATCACTAACGTATACACCAACCAATCACAACATGTATATACTATTCACAAGTCATAATATATATTAAACACAACATTCACGCACCGATCACCATGTCACTTCAAAACCATCATCACATTTAACAAAATTTTAAAATGCGTTATTGGAGGGACAAAACCTCCTAGCCGGCGTTGTACACCACGTCATCACTGACGTATAATTAGAATGTTACATAAATCCAAATCTCTAAATGTACTTAATCTCTAATTTTCAATATAATTCCAAATCAACCTCTAAATGAATCCTAATCTCCGAAAACAACCCTAATAAATTAACTAATTATTCCTAAACCCTATATATCTAAATAATTACAATAAAAACCCTAATTTTTTAAACAATTACTAATAAACCCTAAACTAAACCTAATTATTGAAATCAACTTTAATTATTTAAATAATTATAACTCAACCCTATATCTTGAAATAATTTCTAAATAAACCCTAAACTAACTCTAATTTTAAAATAATTTCTAAATAAACCCTAAACTAACTCTAATATTTAAAATAATTACTAAATAAACCCTAAATAACTCTAATTTTTGAAATAATTTCTAATTAAACCCTAAACTAACATATTTTTTTGAAGAAGTTCTAATTAATACTAAATTAACAATGAAATCCCAATTATTTGAACCCTAATTTAAAATCCTTAGAAATTAAAATTAAAACTTAAATTTCGAATTGATTGCTAGTTAAGAATAACAATAATCATAATTTTTGAAATGAACCCACAATTATATATCTAAATATTTAAACATTTCAAAAAAAGAAAATTTAAAAAAAAAAACTTGGCGGCTAACATCGAATTGGTGGTGGCTGGCTTGTGGTGATGG
>BMAC01000017.1:534893-603978 GCA_014905375.1 Phtheirospermum japonicum | reverse complement strand
ACACATAAAAGCAATAAATTGATCTAAATGAAGAATAATTAAAAATTAAGAGTTTTGAAAAGATTTTGAAAACAAGGGTTCTAGAGCTTCGAATCGTTTCCACGATCTACTTGGGAAAAACCCAATTGATGGTTCACGACGATTCTAGGCTCTAGACCCGTTAGATCTAGCCAATCAATCTCATCATATCATCATAATAATCCCAACACAATCATCAACATACTCAAGATCATACAATATCATCATACATGGGGGGTTTGTTTGTTGGAGTTGAATTATTCTAAATTAACTAGCAAGCATAAGAATTTAATTAATCTAATTAAACGAAAGCATAAGAACTAATTAAACTATATTAAAACGAAAGTAATTAAAGACTTACTAATTAAACTATGACGAACAAGCAGCGTTTCGGTGTCGAGATCTTGAATCTAAGCTATCTAATATATCTAAGAACTAATCTAAACTAATCTTAAGCTAGAGATTTAAAACTAAGAAATTTAAAGAGAAACTAAGAAAATAAAATGGCACTCTTGGGTTGTCAACCCCAAAAAGGCCTTAAAACCCTAGGAATAATGTGTATTTTCGAATGTGAGGGGTGGGGGGTATTTATAGGTGTAGGTGGCTTAGAAAAGGGGTCAAAATTAGGGTTTCCGCCCCTTCTAGGACGTTCAGCACTTTCCATACCAGTTGAGCCCAGAAACGCCCTTCTAGAAGGCCCAGAATCAGGAGGTGCTGCCAGCCCAGCTTTCTATACCGGTTGGGCCCAGAGACATCCCTTCTAGAAGGCCCAAAACTGTCATTTCTTCAAATCGCGGCCCGTTTTCGCTGAAACTCTACTCGTTTGCCCATTCTTGACTATCGTCCAAACCTAAATACCTCAAAATACCTAAAATAACATAAAATTAATTAATTAAATTAAAATATGATAAAACAAGTTGGAGATAAGAAAATACGAAAATATGCTCAATCTATCCAACTTTCACCAAAAACAATAATAAAAACGAGACTAAAATATAAATCAAAAGTCAAGACATCGATTGTATCACTACCCCACGCTTAATTAGTTTGTTCGTCCTCGAACAAACGATAGATTCAAAGTATAACAAGAATGAAAATAAGCTCAAACAAAGAGTCGTGTCGTGCTACATACATAATTTTGAAAATATAGATACATGTCATGCAACTTCAAACACTCCACCCTTATTACATTGTCGCTCCAAATCAATTTCATGCATCCTCTCAAAAGGGAAATATATAGATGTACGCTCAAAGCACTCAAGCATTGCTGCATAGGACGTGTATACACTCAAATCATACAAATACATGCACAATAAATAAGCACAGAAAATCAATCTCTTTTCAATCGCAAATTAAGTGTGTTATCAAACTAAGAATCGGAAAAGGTCTTTTCGGGTTGTAATGTAAGGCTCTTTGGACGGGTATGGAATATATAAGTCGTGTGGGCTAAATAACTCACCCAACCTAATCTAATCACGAAGCAATACTTCACCTCGTTCAAAAATAAAAAACCTCACTTAACACTCATAACGTAGCCTTAAAATATAGGCTATTTCTCAACTCGATACTCTAAAACCGACTTGAAGCTCAAACCACTTAAACACAATTGAAGCTTATAATGTGCTTCTTACAATTACACAACTCTTGCCTTTAAACATTAGGCTTCAAGAAAATAAACAATAAAACACAAGCCTTTATTAGCGCGTAGGCAATGACTAACAAAAATTCACCAAGACTCACCATCCTTATTTTTCTTTTTCTCTTTATTTATTTCCCCTTTCATTTTTAATGGGGTATTTTTTTTTCTTTTTTTTTTCTATTTTTATTATTATTATTTTTTTTAGATGGTGGTCCTTAATTACAAAAACTCATAAAATCATAAAATCCCTAATAAAATTCTCCAAAACACTAATAACCAATAAAATAAAGAACTCCTACCCCACGCTTTTAATGGGTTAGTAGGGGTCTCAAAAACACTCATGGCTAAAGGAAATGGATTATTTGGCTATGATTGGCTCATTTGCAATTTATAGTGGCTAAAATTTATAGATATGGCCGGAAATAGGGTTTTTTCTATGCCTTAACGTCATGTTCAAAGTCAACTACACACAGCGGTTTCAAAGAGATCTCAAATCTAAAACTCATTCAAGTATATGCAATGATGATAATCACTCAGGATACTCACTGGCTTTTTGCATGAAAAAGTTTTGAATTGACATTGCTTTTAAGGCTTTGCGAAATCAATTGCGTCCAAGTACCATTTTACAATATATAAATATAATTTTGAAAAATATTTTTATGCACTTATGCACGCTCAAAAGACAAGAACATCAAATCATACTTAATTAACTTCGACAGGCAAGCCATACAAACACAATTCAGCGCGGAAATAGTAATCAATCACGGTAAAGAAATTTAAAAATTGCACATTTTTTAAGAATATAATATAAATTACACTCAACCATCCCCTCCTCTAAAAACTCGGCAATCCCCTGATTGCCATAAACGAGTATAAGAAAGTAAAAGCAAGGGAGAAAGGGAATAAGAAAATGTCCCTGAAAATAGTCGAGCTACTCCAAAAAGTTATGCGCAATTATACCTCGTCTTGAGTCTCGTGAAGGAAAATGCCTTGAATAAAAACCTAAAAAGAAAAAACAAACGAACAAAAACAAACTAACTAGTAAAACTTAAAGAAGAAGAAAATAAAATGAATACTTGGGTTGCCTCCCAAGAAGCGCTTGATTAACGTCGGAAGCTCGACGTCTTCTACGAACGATGCTATCCCAGATCCAAAAACAAGTGACGATCATGCCACGCCTTAGTGTTCTTCAAGAGTAAATGTAGGCAATTTAAGTCACCAAGGCGAGCACGGACAACAAATCGTAGAATAAAAATACCAAATTGCTTCGGAGGTCGAAAACGTGAGTAATTTATCACCACGAATGTGTCAAAAGAAGATTGTGGCATAGGGTGATCCTCGAACTTCTTAAAGACTAGGAAATCCGTTGAACAAACGACAAATCCCTCGTACGCTCCGAACTTCTTCAAATCTTTAGCATCTCCCTCAACACCCTGAAAAATATTAAAATCTATATAATGGCATAGGGGAGGGAAATTTTGCTCGATTACCTCAACCACCATTTCATTCTCATCCTCGATCATGGGTGGCTCGATAAGAGGCTCGATCATCGCATCCTTCTCGATAAATTCATTCACCACCTTTTGTACATTGGGCATCGCATCATCTCCATTCCTATTGAGCTCGATTGGGCATGAATCTCCATCGTCAATTAGGTTCTCCAATGGCAACACCTCATCCTCGTTTGACAATTCCTCCAAAGAAGCCATTATTTGGGCACACGACCTCTCCATATTTGCCATACTTTGTTTCATAGACTCACAACTTCGATGCATAGACTCAAAAGGGTCATCTTCGAGTTCGTCTTGAAAACTCATGGTCTTAGCTTCTTGATCTTGCTGCCCGGCCAAAAGTTGATCGTCTAGTTTATATTCTTCATGTCTCGTACAATCTTGGACGGCGGCAATGTCCTCCATAGTAGGGACATAGAACTTCCACATGAACTTATCGATTACTTCATCCCACGTTTGCAAGGAATCAGGTTCTAACTACAATAACCATTCCTTTGCCCGGCCCTTTAGCACAAAAGTGAAGAGTCGCATCCTCACTTGATCCCTAGTAAGCCCTAGAAGAGGAGAATTCTTGGTGGTGCCCTCGTACTTTTTGATGAATTTAAACGGATCCTCGTGCCGAAGCCCATAGAAAATCGGGAGATTCAATCGGCCGTACTCGTCGGGAAAGTAAGTTTTCATCGCGGCGCTCAATGGAATAGCCGGTCGAAGCTCACGATGCCTATCGAACGGTGGTTCATCGTACGAGTAATACATTTTTTTTATATTATTTTTTTTAATTTTTATTTTTAAAACTTTAAATAAATAAAAATATTTAAAAACAGTTTTTGATTTGATTTTTATTTTTTTGAAATTCGAAAAATAATAAAAAATTTAATTAAAAATAATATTTTCGATTTTTTTTTTTGGATTTTCGATTTTTTTTTTTTTGAAAAACGGTTTGAGAAATCTTTGGTTTTATTTGTCGACGTACCTTGCAAACACAACACTCAACGCACAAGATTAAACGCACCGGTGGAAAATAATAAAAATAAAATAAAACGAAGAACACAAATAAACACAAAAGATAAACGAAACGAAATAAGAAACATAAATAAGAATACGAAGAACAAACACAAATATCACAACCTTTAGTTTTCCCCGGCAACGGCGCCAAAATTTTGATTCGAACTTTTGTGTACCTACTTTATAAATATTTGTCAATTATTCAAAAGCTCGCTCGCAAGAGTACGAGTTCGCATGTAGGTTGGTAAGTTGAACCGAGTCGATCTCTCGAGGAAAACTAGATTCGGAAGTGTTTCTTGTGTTTGTCGTTCACGAATAAGAAATAAAATAAAATCCTAATCTAAACACATAAAAACAATAAATTAATTTATACGAAGAATAAAACAAATCAAGAGTTTTGGAAATAATTAAGAAACTTGGGTTCTAGAGTTTCGAATCGTTTCCACGATCTATTGGGATAAATCCCAATTGATGGTTCACGACGATTCTAGACTCTAGACCCGTTAGATCTAACCAAGCAATCTCATCATACCATCATCAATAATCCCAATATCATCATCAACAATCTCAATAATATACAAATCATCATCATACATGGGGGGTTTTGTTGTTGAAGATCAATTATTAAACTAACAAGCATGAGTTGAAAGCATAGAATTAATTGAGCTAAATTAAACTAAATTAAGCGAAGGAACTAAAGACTTACTAATTAAACGAGAAGAAAGTTGCAGCGTTTCGAAAGCGAATCTTGAATCTATATTATCTAATCTATCTAATAACTAATCTAACTAATCTAAACTATGAATTTAAAACTAAGAAATTATAAAAAGTAACTACGAAATCGAAGGGKATTCGTTGGGGTTGTCAGCCCCTAAGAAGCCTTAAAAAACCTAAGAATATGATAATGTTTCTTAAAAATCCGAAATACATAGGTATTTATAGTTMTAGAAAGTCTTGGGTAGCAAGAAATCATAAAAACGCGTCAAAAATGCGTTTTCTGGGCAATCGCATCGACCGAGCGTCGACTGACGCGTTTCGGATCGACGCGACAGAGAGTTAGTGAGCATTTCGCGTCTGCCAGGGATTCTATAACGGTTCTTTAAGAAATTCGTTATAAACTGTCAGTGTGGGCATGGCTCGGCAGCGCTCGGCAGCTTCGGCAGGTGTGCGCAGCGCTTGGCAGGACTCGGCAGGGCTGGTCGGCCGTGGATACTATAACTGGTACAGCTGAAAAACCGTTATAGAAAGTCAGAAACTTCTAATTCTTCAAATCGTGGCCCGTTTTCGCTGAAACTCCACTCGTACGCCCATCCTCGACTATGTACAAACCAAAATACTTTAAAAATACCTAAAATAAACATAAAATTAATTAATTATAATTAAAATATGATAAAACAAGTTGGAGATAAGAAAATACGAAAATATGCTCAATATATCCAACTTTCACCAAAAACAATAATAAAAACGAACTAAAATACTAAATAAAATCAAGACAAATTCGTGTTAATCAATCGCTAAATTGAATCAGTTGTGGACAGTTGGGGCTCCCTCGTACGATATATCTAAGAAACAAAATTTTCAATTGCGAGCAGCCCTTATGTGGAAAATCAGCGATTTCCCTGCGTATTCTATGTTGTCCGGATGGAGTACGGCTGGTCAAAAAGCTTTTCCTTACTGTATGGAATGGTCAGACGCCTTCACTCTTAAGTGCAGTAGGAAGCAATTGTGGTTCGACAATCACCGAAAATTCCTTGAGCATGATCACCGTTTTTGAAAAGATAAACGACGATTTCGAAAAAGAAGATCTGTCGAGACTCCACTGCCAGAAGTGCGCTCAGGTCTAGAAGTTTTGGCAGAAATATAAAGATTGGGGCTTCTGAAAGTCACTGAACTGGATGCAACACTTGTTAACGCGCAAATATCCCGAACATCTAGTTGGAGAAAACGAAGCATTTTCTAGGATCTGCCATATTGGAGAACAAATCTAATTCGTCACAATTAGATGTTATGCACAACGAAAAGAATGTGTTTGACAATATTTTCAATACGGTGATGAATATCAAAGGGAAGACCAAGGACACGCGTGAATCTAGGGAAGAGTTAAATGAGTATTGTAATTGCCCAGAGTTGGCGCCAGATGGGTCAGGAAAGTGTCCTAAAGCCTGTTACACACTTGATAAGCCATCGAAAGCTGCTGTTTTCGATTGGGTGAAATCTCTTCGATTTCCAGATGGGTACGCATCAAATTTGGGGCATTGCATCGACAAGAAGTAATCTCGTCTGATCGGGATGAAGAGTCATGATTGTCATATATTCATGCAGAGGTTGATACTAATAGCCTTTCGTGAACTGCTTCCTCCGAACGTGTGGAAGGCTCTAACCGAATTGAGTTTGTTTTTCAAGGATCTCACATCAACAATCATTCGCACCAAAGATATGAGTCGACTTGAGCGTGACATTCCGTTAATATTATGCCAACTGGAACTGATCTTCCCTCCAAGTTTTTTTGACTCGATGGAGCATCTGCCCGTTCATCTTGCGTATGAAGCGAGAATTGCTGGCCCAGTACAGTATAGATGGATGTACCCGTTCGAGAAGTATCATCGCAAACTAAAGAACAGCGTGAAAAATAAGGCGAGTGTTGAAGGGTCGATAGCAAACGCATATCTGGTCGATGAGGCATCAAATTTTAGTTCGTACTATTTTAAAGATCAAGTTTCAACTAAAAGAACAAATTTGCCTAGAAATGACGACGGTCAGAATTGTGCGGATGACGGTAATGAAATTCCCTCGGTGTTTAAGAAATGTGGAGAGACGTTTGGTACAAAGGGAAAAAGATATCTAAGCGAAAAAGAATACAACGACGCAAGGATATACTTGTTGCTAAATTGTGTGGAGGTCGAAGAATAGGTTAGGTATGAATACTCATTCCAATTTACAATGTCAATTTATACATATATATAAATGTACTAATACTTTTTTCCTCAATTGTGTAACGTTATATGTAGTATTTACACGAAGAGCATTCAACGTCTCCACCCAAACATTAATGATGGTCGGATCAACGAACAATTGGAAAATGAATTTGCCAATTTGTTCAAACATTATGTAAGACGTTCGATACCGAGATGCATATCATATAATTATGGTATCTATTTATATAATATATTTCCAAAATTAAAAATAATTTATCAATTTCATAGGCTAGAGATCATTCGAACAATGTGATCGACGAGAACATTAGGAGTCTAGCTGAGGGTCCATCAAGATGTGTGAAAATGTATACCGGATGTAAGATAAATGGTTATAGATTTCACACATTGGAGCATGGATCTAACAAAGCAACATCGAGCAGTGGAGTATGTTTTAAAGGGTCAACTATTGGGGCAACCGAATATGATTATTACGGTCGTCTCATAGAAATTGTGCAGCTCGAATACACCGTCCGAACAGAGAAAAACACACTATTGTTCAATTGTGAATGGTTTGATCCAACAACTGCAGGCACAAAAGTCCATCCAAATTATAAGATTGTCGATATCAATCATAAGTGTAGGTTCAATCGATATGAACCTTTTGTACTTGCTTCCCAAGCTGCACAAGTATACTATTGTGCGTACCCAAGTTTGAGACGAGACAAATTGGACTGGTGGGCAACGTGTAAAATCAATGCATGATCAAATATTGAGTTTATCGAGCCTCTACCAGAAGAATCATTTCAAGAGGAGGCCATAGATACACGCAGTCCAATTCAACTCGACAATGTCGATTTTTAGTTGCACGACCTCAATGATAATTACGTGGAGGAACTTGGTAATAACGAGACAAATGATGATACAGAAGAAGAGTTACTTACCGATCAAGATACGGATGAAGATGAGTTTGATGATACATTTAATAGRGAAAGTGATTAGTTTGGTTGAAATATATGTAATTTATTCTTATTGTAAAACACACTTTTTTTTATAACTGCTTTTTTTAATTTGGATTTATTAATATGTTTTTTATATAATATATACTGGTATTTTGTAAAATGCTCGTATTATTATCTAATAATTTATCAGATTCCTTTGCGTCGAGGATCTGATAGCGTGGGTCGATCAGATATGGAGTCGGCTAATCGTTTAGTTGATTTCGACACCGAGTATATGGGTCTCGGTACTGATCATCCAGCGACGCAGACCCCGTCCGACGCGGGTACATCACAGACCCGACGGCAGTTGGTCCCACCGCAGAGGGGTATGGTTCAGGTTTATATTGAAGGGACGAAGTAAGTAAATTAATAATTTTAAAATTATAATTATCATTATGATTAAATTTTATTCGTAACAAAAAAAAACACATTTGAATACAGGCTGCACAGCATAGGGGGCAAGGTGTCCACTATACTCCGTATGATCTTTGAGAAGGATCTTCATCCCGCCGGGTGGTGCTATAAGGCGGTACCTAAGGAGACTAAGGTTTTCTGGTGGGAGATATTTAAGGTAATTATTATTTTATGTCCAAATTTGTTCATATTTACTGTAAACACAATCATATGTGTCAATTAAATTGTAATTATTATTTTATTTTGCAGGAGACTTGTTATTGGGACCCGGAGGTGTATGATGATAAACAGATACGGGATGTATTTTTTCCGATGATCGGGGAAATTTACGGGAGGCAGCTTAACGAGTATAAGCGGTATGCTGCCTCCCATGGTGGTAATAAGCCGGACTACATCCCCGAGGACGTCTATAGGTAAACAATTATGTTATATGTTTTCTTATTAAATTATAATTTTTTATTTTTAACATATAATTTATACCATCTTATATATCATGCATCTCAACTAGGGCTTGGAAGGTTGAGTGGGATAAGCCCGAGAATAAGAAGAAATTCGAGCAGTGCAGCAAGAACAGGAGGAGCGAGCCTGCTGGGCCGGGTACTGGGATGTCGAAGCACACGGGGGGTGCTAGATCTACTATCAATTATGCTTTGGATATAGTAAGTAATTTTAGAATATAATAATACAAATATTTATTTGTTTAGTTTTAATGTTAATTATTTGAAAATTCTATTTGAATACAGGAGCGGGAGACGGGTGTGTCGGCTACGTGCTATGATCTTTTTAAATGTACGCACCAAAAGAAAGAAGGCGCGTGGATCGATACGAGATCTACTAATATTAATGTGAGTCTCTTTCTTATTATTAACTTATTCTTTGATTTTAACGTAGAATTTTAATAACGAGTTGTATTTCAGGAGGAGTACGAGTGACAGCTAACCCAGGAACAGGAACGTGCGTCTTCCCAGGAGGAGAGTAACGCGGTTGACTAGAACCGGGTTTTCCTCGGCGTCGTCGGGTCGAGCAAGGGACGACATTACGGCACCGGCGCGTATGGGAAGATGGTGGCTGCTGCGAAGGGTTTATTCAAGGGCCGCTCTTCTTCCACCCTCCTCCCAGGCTGATAGGACCCACGTCAGAGAGCTCGAGGCGATGCAGCAGCAATACGACGAGGAAAGGTGACAACGTGCGGAGGAGCACCGGAAGCAGGAGCAGCAATAGGACGAGAAAAAGCGACAACGTGCGGAGGAGCGCCAGCAGCAGGAGGAATTTCAGGCGCGGACGGATGCCCAGATGGCACAGATGGCTGAAATGTATGCTCGTTTCCAGCAGCATTACCCCCCTCCCCATCCATAGGACAATTTGATTTTCATATAAACTTTGTTAATGTGTCGAATGCATGTAATTGTTCTTAAATTTTCAAATATTTTTACAATAATTGGTTTATTTATTTGTCTTTTCATTAATGATTTTTTTCAAATTTTTGGGAATTTTAATAATTAAACAGGAATTAAAATTAAAAATTAATAAAAAAAATTAAAATTGAGGGGACAATTCCTCGGTAATACCCGAAAAAGTCATAAAATAATATATGAAAAAACATAAACCGAGGGAATATTCCCTCGGAAATATCAAAAATCCGAGGGACTATTTTACCCTCGGAATTCCGAGGGAAAGCACAGACCTCGGTTTTCCAAGGGAATAATTCCCCTCGGTTTTCCGAGGGCATAATTTCCCTCGGAAGTCCGAGAGAATAATTTCCCTCAGAAATCTGAGGGAATACAAAGCCCTCGGTTTTCCTAGGGAATTTATTCCCTTGATTTTCCTAGGGAAACATTCCCTCGGTTTTTCCGAGGGTTACACGGAGATTTTTCCAAGGGAATATTTCCCTCGGAAAAAATTCCCGAGGAGGGTTTTTCCGAGGGAATTTTTCCCTCGATTTTTCCCTCGCTTTTGCCCAAAACCGAGGGATTTTCCCTCAAAACCGAGGGAWAAATCCCTCGGAAATCTTTTTTTTTTTTTTTGTAGTGTAAACTATGCCTAAATTCAACAAATCGTAACCTACATTTCTAGTCAGAAACGATTGTACCCTTATTTTCTAAATAATAACTAATTAACCCTTAAACTATGACTAAATTCGAAATTGAACCATAATTATCCAATAATATACGATCAAATCCTAATTTTTTAAAAATAAAGTTAAAAATAGATTTTAATATTATTTTTCATTAATTTGAAACAGGAAATTATTTTTTTATTTAAGATAATAGATTTTAAAGAATTATAAAATAAACAAAAAATGAAAAATAAATCAGAAGATTTAATTTCTACATTTATTTAATTTAAAATTGTTTTAAACAATTGAAACAAATTTCAAAAACAAATAAATAATAAACATAAATTTGAATATAAGAAAAATTAAAAAAAATCCATCACTAATTCAATTAAATTAAATCCTAAATCTAAAATCATTCATAATTGCATAAATCAAGCCTAAATTCCTAAATTGAACCCCTAATTAAATTTTTCAAAATCTAATTTCTAAATTCAAACCTTAAACCCTAAATTGAAGCCTAATTCAACCCCTCAACCATAATTTAGAACCATAAATAATAAATTAAATCAAACACCAATTACTAAATTGAATTACAAACCAAATTAAATCAATACCCTAAATTAAAAAAAAAAACATTCAATTTAAATTGAAAGGCTAACATACCTTAATATATGACAGTGGCGGTACTCGTGCGTGTGGCGGTGGCAGAAATTCCTCCCTTCTCCCTTTCCTCTCTCTGGCTCAGACGAATTTTCTTTGTTTGTTTGTTTGTGTTTTTTTGTTTGTTGTTGGTGGAAATGAGGGAAACTGCAGCGGGCGCTGCAGTTTTATGAACTTTACCGATGGACGTAGAGTCGTCAGTAATTTTGTCGGTAAATATACCCGGCATTGCAGACGAAAGGAATCCGTCGGTAAACAGAAATCGGTATTGCCAACGGCTTTGTATTCGTCGGCATATAAAAATCCATTTTTTTTTAAATTACCGACAACTTTGTTTCCGTCCATTTTTTTAAAACTTGCCGACGGACATCTTCTGTCGGCATATTCAGCGGGCTTAGTTGTCTCCAACTTCCCGACAACTTACCGACGGACATAACAGCTGAGGGGTTGCGTCCGTCGGTAAGCCGTCGGTAATTCTGGCCATCGAGAATGTCGTCGGTAAGACCAAACTTTTACCGATAGAATGCTACCCGCCGGTAAATTCCATTGGCGTTTTTGTGTTCTTTTGTAGTGGGTGTTGATAAGTTTAAAGCGCATTTGGTTGCTAAGGGACTTAAATAAAGAGAATGTTATAATTTCTTTAACACATACTCACCAGTAACGAGGATATCATTCATTAGAGTATTTCTTGCGATTGCTGCTTTGCACAATCTAGAGATTCATAAAATGAATGTAAAAATTGGGTATATGTATGGGGTGCTGAAAGAATATATATATATATATATATATATATATATATATATATATATATATATATATAGGGTTGGGTTCAAATGAAACCTTGTCAATATATGTGAACCTAGGGACCAATCCTGACCATTAGATTGGATAATCTTAATGGTTGAGAACATGACACGTCAGCAGGGTAATTATGGAAAATATTGAATTAATTTAATTAAAAGGGTATTTTGGACATATATCAGCAATTCGAAAAGAGCACTGCATTGCTCTTTAGAAAGAACATGGGTAAAGAAAAAGCACTACGACTGTATACAAAAAGTATCACAAATTTCGTTTTATAAATAAATGTAATTAAATTTAAAAACCTGAATATTAAAAAGCATCGCATGTGATTAATTTTAGCACTACATTACTGTATAAAAAAACACTGTTAAATTACGAGTAAGAATTTTGAAATTTTACTATATTTTAGTTCTTTTATAATAACGTAGCAATGCTTTTCTTAATATTATTACAGCACTTTTTTACTACATTATCAATGCTTTTTTCGATTGGCGAGACCAGTCCAGCCATCCGCGGAGGGTCAGCCGCTGCCTGCGCAAAGCCGGCACCTGCGCAAAGCCACCACCGTCCAGCACCGTCGCCATCACCCATCAACAACCATCAAAAACCCAACGGCGACAGCCTGCCTACCACCAGACGAACAACGGCAGTACCATCATAAACCCAACGCCGAACCACCATCACAGCTGATCGCCACCCCAGCGGCCCGACGGTTTCAACACCGCCGCCGTCCGATCCATCCACGGTCAATCGGCCCGGCCTCAATTGGTAAAGCCCAGCCACGACAACCTTTAACCATGGCCGCGCCACCCATTCAATCCGCCACCACAGACCACCAACCACTTCACGCCTGACTGACCCATCGCCACCCCCAATCACCAACAGCCGTACACAATCCGGCAAACCCAAAAATCCAAACCCCCAAACCGCCACGATCCGAAAACCCAGCGGCCCCACATGTTCAAACGCCGCTGCCATAAGCCCGAAGTCACATCTGCCGTCCAATTGCCGTCGCCGAGCTCTTTTCGCCGGCGACCGAAGGAGGAGTCCACCACCGCTGCCAAAACGCTGCGGGTGTGCTTCATCGGCGGCCATTTCCTCGCCTTCGCCGCTGCCAAACGCCGCCTCCGCCAATTTTGGATTTTTTTATGTCGATATCAGGCGGCGGATGGTGGAGGTCGATATCAGTGTGGCGGCGGCACGGATGGAGGTCGATATCAAGGCGGCAGCGCGGATGGAGGTCGATATCGGGCCGGTGGCGGCGACGGTGGCGAAGGGGTGTATGTCGCGTTGGAGGTACGGGAAGGAGCCGGAGATGGTGATTTTGGGAGTAAATTGGTAGGGTTCTGGGCGCAGGATTGGGCGGATGCTTTGTCGAGCGGCGGCGCCGGTGCCGGTGCCGGTGGCTATGCGGAAGCAGGCGACGAGGAAATCGGGATTTCAATTTGTGGATTGGATGGGATTTGGGGACGGGTCTTGGAGAAGAAAGGAAAACCCACGTCAATAATAAAGGGTGCAGAAGGGAGATAGAAGAAAAGGGGCTGAGTTTAGGGTTATGATTTAAGGAAGGTATTTAATGTAATTAAGAGCTTTGTAAGATTACATTAAGGCCCTTCTCCTTCTATATTTATAATTTAATAAATTTAAAAAATAGAAAAAATCTGATCCGCACAAATTATTAGATCTAAGGCCTGGATTGGTCCCTAGGTTCGCATATATTGACGTGGGTTTCATTTGAACCTAATCCTATATATATATATATATATATATATATATATATATATATGTGTGTGTGTGTGTGTGTGTGTGTGTGTGGTGTGTGTTGTGTGTGTGTGTGTGTGTGTGTGTGTGAGAGAGATTAGGTTCAAATGAGAACCACGTCATTATATGTGAACATAGGGACTCATCCACACCGTTGATTAAATAAGATCAATGGTTAATATTAAAAGGAAGTTTTGACTCTAATTCAAGCATAATAGGGATATTTTTGTCTTTTTCAAATCTTTGCTATTAAGACAGTCCCATAATTACATATATTCCTTTTCCATAATCACATATATTCATTTTCTATAATAAGGAATTAATCCATCCCCATTATAATCATTCTAACCAGATTGACGGGATAATTCAGAATTAATCCTTCTCCATTATCATCTTAATTACAAAAACGCAATTGTTTGAAGAAAAAAAGGAAAATCTTTTCATTGTTTTTTAAAAGCACTGTCCAATCACTCAAAAAGCACCGATATATTTTTTAAAAAAATGACAATTCTTCAGTTTTATGCTGCAAATTTTTTTTATTTTTTTTTTGGAAGGCTGTCAATTCATATACGTTGTTTTGTTGAAAGCAACATCCAGTTCATATATGTTTTGGGTGTATACAATATTGCGAGGGTACACGATAGCCCAGATTTGCAATCTGGATCGATGATGGCATTCAATCTCACCATCGGGGATGTCTCCATCAGTGGGGCTTCGATCGCAGTGGTGGTTGTTGAAATTCTCTTTTTATTTTTTCGGTATAAAACCCATGGGCGTGGCGGCGTTGAAGGTTTCATGCCGGGGGTTTCAATTTTCAAAGCCGAGTTTGAATTTTCGTCCATGAAATTGGTGCTGCCACATCCAATTTCTACGCTGCTTTGAGAATACTTTACACAGTGCTTTTTTAAACATTACACAGTGCTTCTGCAAGTATTTGTTTGTGCTTTCGTTCAAATGTAATTGTGTTGGTGATAGTGACAAGTACTTCTAAGAAAACTGTTGGTGCTTTCTTTTTCAAATTATTATTTTTTTAATTACATTGGTGGTGCTTTTTATACATTGGGACGATGCTTTTCTTGTCTAAGAATAATTTTATTTCAGACCAAAAGTTAAATCAGATTAGTGCTTTTTTATTGCATTGGAGGTGTGTTTTCCTTGAATAAGAATATTTTATACTAGGTCAAAAACTAAATCAAATTAGTATATTAGTGATTCAATAGTAAAAATATTGTTAGTGTACTAAAAAAAACACTGCAACTACATAAAAAAGCACTCTTATTATATTACAATATTACTAATACAAGATTAATTTACTTAAGAACATCATTAGTTTATTTTCAACCTCGTCTTTTAGTAAATTAGTATTTTATGGAAAATCTTTGTTTCCTTTTAAAAGAAAATGAAAGTTAAAATACAATCTTCTTTTTCTTTTAAAAGAAAAGGAAAGATAATATACAATTGGTAATTAGTCTAATTTGCTCCTCTCAATTAATAAACCAACGTTTGGATTTCATATTTTCCCTTTTTAAACACAAATTCTGAATTAAATATAACCCTTAAACTAAATGAATCTATGGTGTAGATGAGTCCCTAGGTTCACATATAATGACGGGTTTTCATTTGAACCTAACCATATATATATATATATATATGTGTGTGTGTGTGTGTGTGTGTGTGTGTGTGTGTGTGTGTACCTGTCACGGGCTCACGCCTTGGGCAGGCGATAGGCAGTGGAAGTCGCCGGTGAGGCGCCGGGGCACTCGCGTCGGCCTTGGAATTGGCCGTCGTCGACGGTACCTCGGCAAGCCTTGGTTGTGTGGCCATCGAATATAAAAGAAAACAACAGATGGAGAATAATAGGTTTTATTAAACTCCAAAGGACTCGTAGCCCTGTTCTCGCTTTCATTGTACAATAGGAGAGCAACTTATTTATAGTACACAAGGTGCTAGGGTTAGGGTTAGCTTGCCCCTCCCCCAAGCTACACGGTTAGCCCACCTTCGGCCCATAGGCGCCGCTAGGTTGGGAAACCTTACAACGAACCTAGACACTAGGTACAACCAAATCCATTCGGCCCACGCATATATGGTAACCTGTCCGATAAGGTAACTACCTATCTTTTCGATTAAGACATCTCCTAACCCTAGAAGTCTCGGCTGGGCTGGACTCCTGACGTCTCTCGGCCCATTGGTCTGCCATCTCATCCCGCATGAGCGCCCTTGGGCTCAGCTCATGTCGGTCCTCGTCTCTAAGTCCACGTCCGCACCTGCCCGGCATGTCCGAATACCATGGGCGGAAGGACTCGGGAAAGTGCCGGTCGTGCCGCCCTTCTCGCCCGTAAGTCCACCCAAGTGGGAAGGCCCCGCGCCAAGAGTCTTGTTCTAGCCCGTGCACGCGCGCGTATGCTCGTCGGCCGCGCACAATCACGCGCATTGTCCCACGTCCCGTTGCAAGTCGGTCCGCACAGCTTCGGCTATGTAGCCAAGGGCAGTACCGCCGCCAATGCACGGTCCCTCCCGATCACCCACTCCGCGCCGAGCGCCGAGTGATTGCACCGCAATGCTGCGCGCATGACCCGTCCTGCCGAGTCACATATCGTGGTGCGTGACATCCTCCCCCACTCGCACTTGTATCGACCCCTATACGAACATCTACTAAGACTAATGATAGTTGGTAAGTGAGGATGGGTCGGATACTCAGTGTTTCCCTTTCCTCCCAGGGTCTTGGACTCCTTTTGCATTTCTCGAACGACTTCCTCAGTCAGGGGTCCTCGTCCCACTTGGCTTGGGTAGCACCTTGCCTGTGCTGATCTCATAAGGGTTAGCTCCGTCCGGCTAACTCTTTGGTTCAGGGGCCCCTCTTGGGTCCCGGTACTTTCCGCTCGTACCATGGTCCGTCCGTCTCGATCACCGCCATGCCCAATCTCGCAGGCGTGTTGGGCTCGACTTGGCATGTCAGCCCTTCCAGTTACTTGAGGTGTCGCCCAACCCCTAGGACTCGTTATCGCCGACTTTGCTCCAGATGTGCTTATCAAGGGGAGCATCTTGCACACTGGTTGGGATCCAGCTGCCTCAATGTTCCCTCATTGACTTCTCCCAGGCGCTACGCCTGTCCGTACTAGCACTGGGATCGCCCCGCCTTTGGCCGCAGACCTTGATCCTATTTCTGTTGCGCTAGTTGCTTCGCTTCGTGACAGAGTCACTCCGGTCCACCGTACTTGCTTGGCAAGTACCCCTGTCTTGCTCGTCATAGTGGTTTTCCCCACTATTTCAGCCCGGTCGCAGGCTTCCGCTTCCACGGTCCTCTCCGCCTTGGCCATGTTGTCCATTTTCTCAAGGGATGCGCAATGCCCCTTCTTTCCAAAACAGGCCTTGCCTATAATAGTGGTTTCCACTATTTCGGCCCAGTTATGTGTGCCCGCCTGGACGGTCCCCTTCGTCTCGACCATGCTGCACACTTGCCATTGGGACGCGCAATGTCCCCAGGCTGGGTGGTCTGATCAACCATGCTCAGCCTTGCCCACAATCTTGAGTCCGTGCGGCGACTCTAGGTGCCTTGGGGCATCCCCCGAGCGTCTCCCCTTTGTTCGGTCGTCGCTCCGCTGTGGTCCTTACAAGGTTTTGATGCGTTCGACTGCCTCGGCGAGTTCGCTTGGTGTGGTGCCCTTGCCGTAGTACTACTTCGGTTGGCCGTCAAGGTTCACGACGCCTTGAGGCTTCTCGGGGTGTACTCTCGCTCCTTCCATTCCCACATAAGTACCCATGGTACTACTCATTAAACCGATCGAGAAATCCAATGAGACTGCCAGCCCTCCCCACGAGCTGATTACTTGTCCGGCTGGCACGGAGGCTTGCCCGTTCCTCCCCAAGCGACTGACTCTCGGCGAGTCACCCCTTGCCTTGCTAGCCCTTTCATCATGGTCCGGCTCCCAGGGTTTCTCCTTGGCTTGAGTGTCCCAGCTGCACTCGTTGGCCGCTCCCCCACTAGACTCATCGTCTACTTGGCAAACTCGAATGGTCTGTCACATCCGTCTGATCCGTCTCGAGCGCTACTTCGCGCCCAGCACCAAAGCTGCCCGCTACTTCTCCGCCCGGGTCTTAGGCCCAAGAGTTTGGCAGTCCCTCGGCCGCTCCTTCTCGGGAAGGGATCGATCTTGACACCACTCACGGATCCCTCGTCTCGAGTCACAAGCCCAAACATCAGTGACAACTCGTAGCTCTCGGCCATCGTTGTGGTCAGCGTGCCTTAAGGGCTCTCCCGCCTTGCGTAAGGATATGTCCGATCCCTCGCAAGCTCCTTCTTTCCCAAACCAATCCTGAGCCAGGTTTGCACGTTGGCGCCGTGCTACCTTTTACTGCTAAGGACCTACTAAGGTCAGTTCTGCCAATTAGGGTCCGAGTCAGCACCTCCATCTTCGAATAGGCCTGGACTTCTTTTGAATTTGAGTCATCGACTCGAACAGGGACACTATTGTGCCCTACCGCCATAGATCCGCTCCAGGGATGCGCCAATACCGGCCCACATTCCTCGAACGTAGCCAACAAGTGGACTTTCTCGGATCCACTTCGCCTTGCCCGTTTCTGAGATTTGCTCGATCTCGTTGCCGATAATACCAACAGGTCACAGATATGGGTATGCGTCCAGATACGGACTTCCTCCAAGGCACTCTAGACAGAGTTACCTGCAGGGCACCTAGCCTTGGCATGGTGCGGGTCATCCCTTCGGTCCTGATTCTCCGTGAAGGGGCCTCGGTTCCCCTCGCAATCTTCCCGAATGACCCAACAATTCTGGTCATCATCTCGTCCGAACACCGCCACTAGGATATCTCCGATGAAGAGAGGTTCAAGGGATGGGTCGACAGCCGTGTCAACTTTAACGACCCTCTCGCCTATGGATCTCTTCGTGAGATTGGGAACCAACCGCTTGGACGTGATGCCGTTGTTAGCATTGGCAGCATCAAGAACCGAGGTGGTTTTGATAATACTTGGTGTCAGAGCTTCGTCGTGCGATTTGGCTCGGATACCACCTGTCACGGGCTCACGCCTTGGGCAGGCGATAGGCATCGGAAGTCGCCCGTGCAGCACCGGGGCACTCGCGTCGGCCTTGGAATCGGCCTTTGTCGACGGTACCTCGGCAAGCCTTGGTTGTGTGGCCATCGGATCACATGCGACAAGAATATAAAAGGAAACAAGAGATGGAGAATAATAGGTTTTATTAAACTCCAAAGGACTCGTAGCCCTGTTCTTGCTTACATTGTATAATAGGAGAGCAACTTATTTACAGTACACAAGGTGCTAGGGTTAGGGTTAGCTTGCCCCTCCCCCAAGCTACACGATTAGACCAACTTCGGCCCATAGGCGCCGCTAGGTTGGGAAACCCTACAACGAATCTAGACACTAGGTACAACAAAATCCGTCCAGCCCACGCATACATGGTAACTTGTCCGATAAGGTAACTACCTATCTTTTCACCTAAGACATCTCTTAACCCTATGAGTCTCGGTTGGGTTGGACTCTTGTGACGTCTCTCGGCCCATTGGTCCGCCATCTCGTCCCGCATGAGCACCCTTGGGATCGGCCCATGTCGGCCCTTATCTCTCGGCCACGTGCGCAACTGCCCGGCGTGTTCGAATACCATGGGCGGAAGGACTCGGGAAGGTGCCGGCCGTGCCGCCCTTCTCGCTCGTAAGTCCCGCCCAAGTGGGAAGGCCCCGCGCCGAGCGTCTCGGCATGGCCCGTGCGGATGTGCGTCTGCTCTTCGGCCGTGCACAATCCCTTGCACCGTCCTGCGTCCCATTACCAGTCGGTCCGCACAGCTTCGGCTATGTAGCCAAGCTCTCGGCGACATGCGTCGTTATCGACATCCGCATGCGCCCCTTGTCCCGGCAGTCCCGGTGCCAACGAACGGTCCCGCCCGATCACCCGCTCCGCGCCGCGCGCGCAGGACCAGTCCCGCCTTAGATCTAATATTACACGGTGCAATTATATGTCCAGGTTCATTGTGCTTTTTAGACAGTACTGTAGTGCTAAAATCAGTCTAGTTTTTTTTAATTTAATTATATATTGTTTTTTTACGTTTTAAAACATGCAATATGTATCTTAAATTGTGGATCTTGAGAATGTGGTTAATTTGATGTATATTTCATTCAAAACGAATAAAATTTGAAAAAATTATGGTTTGTTGAAGATTTGAGTTTCATTTTAAATTTTTGAATTTGCAGTTTATAGACAAAGTTTGCGATGCTTTTTGTATACAATCGTAGTGTTTTTTTTCTTAATCTATTGTGCTTTCCAAAGAACAATATTGTGCTCTTTGTAAACATTGATATATGTCCAAAATACTATTTTTAATTAAGTAATGCATTTTTTTACATTATTACCATGCTGACATGTCATGATCTCAACCATCAAGATTATCCAATCTAATGGTCAAGATGAGTCCCTAGGTTCACATATAATGACGGGTTCTCATCTGAACCCAACCCTATATATATATATATATATCAACCTGAAGGATTTAGTGCCTCGTGAAGAGGAAAAGATGTGCAAACTAATTTGATCGTTATGCGGATTTAACCAAGATCTGAAACAATGGCATATGAAGTTTGACGAAATTATATTACCAAACGGGTTCAAAATTAATGAATGTGAAAAAATGTGTTTATGTTAAAGGAACATCAAACGCATATGTTATTATATGTCGATATGTGGATGTCATATTTATTATGGGCAGTAATCATGATGTGATCATGAATACTAAGAAAATGTTAAAAAGATATGGGAGCTGCTGATGTAATCATTGGGATTAAATATAATAAAACTCAATGTGGAATTATTTAGTCACAACCTCATTACACTGAGAAAGTACTCAAGAAATTCAATGCCTATGATGGTTCGTCTAGTAGGACGTCCATTGATCTAAAGATAAATATAGTAGCTTACAAAGATGAACCAGTTGCTCAGTTAGAGTATGCTCGAGTCATAGGAACTCTAATGTAATTCACGAATTATACACTAACAGACTTAGCCTATCCCATGAATAAACTGAGTAGGTATGCAAGCAATCATAGCCACGAGCATTGAAATTCATTGAAAAGGGTATTGATGTATTTGAAATACATAATGGACTATGGGTTATACTATTCTAGAATACCCATCCATACTTTAAGGATATTGTGATGCTAGTTGAATTTCAGATTCAAAAGATTCGCACTCCACTAGTAGAAATTTCTTCTGTATTGGAGGTGAGGCGGTTTTGTGGAGGTCTACAAAATAAACTTGTATACCTCGATCCACCATGGAAATCAAGTTTGTAGCTTTAGATAAAGCTGGTAAAGAAATGGAATGGCTTTATAACTTCTTAGAGATATTGCATGTTAGAGTAAGCCTGCGCCACCTGTGTTGATACATTGTGACAGCCAAGAAGCTATTGGAAAGGTACAAAGTTGTATGTATAACGAGAATTCTTGACATATTCGTAGAAGACATAACACTGTTAGATAATTTCTCTCGAATGGAGTAATATCCATCGACTATGTTAAGCAGGATAATATTGCTGATCCACTCACAAAAGAGTTTAATCGAGATCAATTGAGAAACTTGCTAGAGGAAATATGTTTAAAATCCACAAAATTAAAAAACGACCATAGCGGTAACCCAACCATGATGAATAGAGATCCCACAAACTTGGTTCAGTGGGAAAACTACACTATGGAAATACAATTGAGTACTTAGAACAAGTTGAATATTAGAATCTCACATTGAAAATCAATCCAAGTGAATTTACCTAAGAATTGTGGTAAGGTTAAAGTCTTTGGGACTTTTTAATGAATTCCAAACCTGTGAAGGTGAAGTATATCAATATACTTTTGATGGGAGGTCACCAATATAAGTGTGAAGCGAGAGCCGCTTCAAATGTAAACACTTATGAATCCAAAGTGACTTCGATGGCCAAAACGGACAAAAATTAATAACAGAGAGGTGTTAAGGTTTTATTATGTAAATATCATTGTCTTGATATACACTACAGAATGATAGTTCAAGGCATTAGATCCACTATGCCACTAGTATATTCAACGATAGTTACTGTGGAAGGTTGAAATCCACAAACTACCTACCGGATGCAATAACATCTTCTAATGACCGCGCACAAGATTCTGCATATATACATGTATTGGTTTCCAATCATGTAGGGGGTTGTTGGAAAACTAATATTGTTATGACTAATTTAATAGCTAAATATTCGATTCATGTAAATTAAATAGAATAACAGTATTCTACGTGTTGAGTAGATAATCGTATTATATTTATTTTCTCAAAAATAAGTTTCGGTGAATGAGAAATAAATATTGTAAGTTATTCATATGAATTGGGAAGTGTATAAAATCTCACATTGAAAATGTAAGCGAGATTTATACACTTTATAAGTGAATGTTAAGTTATAATGAGTATTATGTGATTCAACCCTATGCACTAATTGTTGTTACATGCAACTGGAGGTTTGGGGATAGGCCTTGGCCTTGGCTGTAACTTTGGATCTTGCCAATTGATTTAGAGTTTTGAACTCTTTAGGTATTTGGGTCCTGGGCTACTCTTGGACGATAAGAGATTCATTTTCGACCAATCCAGTTTATTTTTGGATTTTCAATCGGCCCATTAAGATGCTCAAGTCTATTTGTTTGGTCAAAAGAAGATGGCTCAACCCGTTATCTTCAACCCAATAGGGTTATAACCTTTCAACTTTATCAACAACATTTGAGAAGTCTCAAAGTTGTGATGATGGAGGTAGTGGCTGTAGTGGGGAGTTAAACCCAATAATTGCAGCAGCTCAACCTTTTTCAAATTCGCAAACCCTACATGATGAAACCTGTAAATAAACTTATAAGTTATACGCAAAATAACACACATAACCGATTCATTCTGCATTTTTTCTACACTAAAAGTCTTACACAATTTTTAAAAGTGTGCTCAATTTTCACACCATTTCTAGTTTGTTGGGACTTTGAAGTCTGGTGCTACAAATTCAAAGACGTTAAGTCGTTATATTTTTTGCTCTGTTAGCACTACATGAGTCTTATTTATCTTGCGAAAAGAGATTTTTTTCACCTCAACTTGTTGATCAACCTTGTTCGATTCAATAAGGTGTTATTATTTAGTTTCATTTTGTTTTCTAGTTAATTTTTTATTTTATCATTTTTAAAAGGTGTAGTACAATTCAATAGCATCTTCTTCTTTTTTTTTTTAATTGTAACAGTTTGTTGATATTCTTATTTATTTATTTTCAAAATGACTCGTATTTTCTTAGCTAATATCATAAGAAAAATGATTCATATCAGTCCCATGGTTTTCTGGTAATGGTGAATATATGTTGTTAATGAAGATACTAACTTCTTGTAAAAGATTTAAGTTAATATTGATTTTGTATTTCCAAATAAATTTATGTTTACTCAGTAATCCAAAATTCAAAGATAAATGATATCTTATTTCCAAGTTTTGACTCATTTTTTAAAGATATTTTAATCTTGGCGGATAAATGAAATATTAGTTCGAAGCTTTAGTTCAATTTATTTAAGAATTATTCATCTTGACGGGCGCATGAAATTTCAGTTCCAAATTTTGATTTATATTGTTGAAAAAAATTAATCTTTGCGGGGGACATGATCTTAAGGCAATTGCAGGTAGAAATTTTGAGTCAAATGTTGTGTATAGCTTACAACTCACTTTAATGAATTAATGAGGTATTGGTTTTTACATAAGGGTATCTTTGATTAATATAAGGAAACTAACCACACATTTGGAATTGCACAAAAAAGACTGCAGACCCCTCTGATTGCAAAGTATAACTTCATGCAAACACAAACACAAACACGAATAAATACAAATATCATTCATTTCACCATTTTGATGAGTCTCCAAATTCCATTTAATTCTCATCCGAATCTTATTTGTTCCATGTGTCCTCATTTCAAAACCGCCACGTAACTTCTTTTTAAATGAAGTGATTGAAAAATTGATCGGGCGGCAATGAGCACACAAACCGTATCAACGCTCAACTTCCATCTAAAAAGATCCCAATAAATTTTGGTGGTTGTTTGTTTAGAGGTTGTTCCAATAATCACATTTATTGCCGACTTAGAATTTTCGCTAAATTTCCATTTGAGTTCACATCAAGAACAATAGGATGACCATCCTCTATTCATGGCCAAGGCCATTATTTTATTTCCCTCATTAAATCCCAAGCCCCACCCCACCTTAGCACGAGATTTATTATTATTATTATTATTATTATTATTATTTACATTGAACAAATACAACGTGTGTAGTATCGTATCATTTAGTGCACATAATATTTATATAATGTATTAAGAAAAAGAATGTCAAATAAAATAGAGAACGAATTGCAAAATCGATGCACCCCATGCAGAAAAAGATACATCGAATCCAATACTCCAATAAAATATTACTTCAGAATGGAAGTGCCATAAATATCACCTTAAGCTCATATTAATTAGAATAAATGGAGAATGAAATAGAAAAATAGAAAGAAACAATTTGGCAGAACGAATCGCGTCCTCTTTGATATAAAATTGGGGTACTTTAGACAGTTTTCATTGCAGTAATTATCTATTTCATATGAGCATCTTCGATTCTTAAAGCCTATTTTCACTTATTTGGCATAATATAGATGTAACTCTTGGATAATATAGATAAATAAGTTCAAATAAAAAATATACTAGAATTGTTTTCGTGCATAATTAAATAAAAAACAAAATCCACAATCATAATAGACCTAATGAAAGTGTGATGATACATTGATGTGGTGATTTTGTTTGTTGTTATACAGTGAAATGGTAGATGTGAGCCGGCTGTTGACAATAATGTGATTGTGTTGTGATAATACTTTCTATGAGTTTTAAAGTTTATGTTAATAATTAAAATATATAAATATATAAAGTTAACTAATAATTCTTATTTAATTAATAAGCCTTCTTCTTTTCTTTTCTTTTCTTTTTTTAAATAAAATAAATCTTCTTCTATTTTATTGCATTGCAGAGAGTTTTTGGTACGAAAGTCTATTATTCTACGTAGCACTAGAGATGCTCCTAAATAGACCTTAGCATTGGAGTGTATGGTTTATTATTGAATTTTAAGACTGCTTTATTTTGAGTTTCTAAGTATAATTTGTGTAGTACTTAAGGTTTCATTAAGTTTTATCTTTGGAGGCAAATATAGTTGGAGTGAGTAAGTAGTCATAAAAACTTAGGTGATGTGTGCTTTTCTCAGACATGCTACAATCAAGAGTTACGGACCTATAATGACACACACACACACATACACACGTTTGTGTGTGTGATCCATTTATATATATATAAACCTGCAACTCATCTCATTTCTTCCATGTAACAAAAGAAAAATATATAAAGCCCTCTATTGTTTTGACCATCAACTCCACATTTTCTGCTGCAGTTTGCTGCCATGGAGTCCAAGTTTCAGCACATTTTAGCATTTCTTTCTGTGAGTCATAATAGATTAATTATTGCACCACACCCAAGAAAAAAGGAACACTTTTAAATTTTATATTCTTTATTTGGGCAAATTAAGGAGTTTTTTTTTTTAATTAAAATCAATTTATTTCAGGTGGCATTAGTACTAGTGGGAAGCCATGCAGGTTTGCCTTCAGAAGATTACTGGAAATCTGTGCTCCCTAACTCTCCAATGCCTAAAGCTGTAAAAGATCTCCTGAAACCTGGTACTCTTTTTAACTCTTTATTGCTTTTAATTTCTCTTTTATTTTAATTTTGTTTCAAAAACAAATTAACAAGTAGAACTGAAAGTAGCAGATCTTTTTTCAGCTGCGACTTATTTTCGGTGCAATAATAATAATAATAATAATAATAATAATAATAATAATAATGATGATGATGATTATATGAATAACAATAATAATAATATAATGACCAGAAATTAGAGAAATTAGGGGTGACAATTCTGAGTCAGTTATTTCTGAAATTAGAGTGAACTTTAATTCAGTAATTTCCAATTAGATCAGAACCTCAAGGTAACGTATGTAATTATTCTTTAATCCAAACTCTGTATATGATCACTTTTCAAATCCGAGATTCATTATAGCTTTTATTACATTGTTCCTCACTTGTCCCTCCAGATTGGCTAGAAGACAAAAGCACCAGCGTCGGTGTAACCAAGGGCGGAGTCAACGTCAACACAGGCCGGGGCAAGCCCGGTGGCACCAACGTCAATGTTGGCCACGGCAGTGTCGGGGTCCACACTGGCAAACCCGGCCGCCGCACAAACGTAGGCGTCGGCAAAGGCGGTGTAACCGTCGGAACCGGCACCCGAAAGGGAAAACCCGTCTACGTCCGGGTCAAGCCCGGCTCGAATCCATTCCAATACTTATACGCCGCCACCGAAACTCAGCTGCAAGACGACCCAAACGTAGCCCTATTCTTCTTAGAAAAAGACTTGCACGCAGGCAAAAAATTGAACTTGCAATTCACCAAAACCAAAAATAAGGCCACATTTTTGCCTCGCCAGACTGCCGACTCAATACCCTTTTCATCAAATAAGTTGCCGGAGATATTAAACACGTTCTCGTTAAATCCCAATTCGGATGAAGCTGAGGCTATAAAGAGAACCATAAGAGAATGCGAGGAAAAAGGCCTAAGAGGAGAAGATAAATTCTGCGCAACTAATTTGGAGTCCATGGTCGATTTCACTACGTCCAAGCTCGGAAAAGACGTAAAAGCACTATCAACAAACTCCAAAAATGAGCAGAAAAAGGAGTACACTATAGTCGGAGTCGAGAAAATGCCGAACAAGAAAGCTGTGGTCGTCTGCCACAGACAGGAGTACGCATACGCGGTTTTTTACTGCCACAAGACGGAGAAGGCTGTGGCATACGAGGTTGCGATGGCGGCAACCGATGGGTCTGAGGCGGCGGCAGTGGCGGTGTGCCACCAGGACACGGTGGCATGGAACCCTAAGCATTTGGCTTTTCAGGTGCTTAAAGTGAAGCCAGGGACTGTCCCAGTTTGCCATTTTCTTCCTGAGGATCATATTGTGTGGGTTCCTAAGTATTAGAAGAATAATGAGTTTGCTTGTTAGTGTGGTGTTTTGTGTGTTTTGAAGTGTTTTTAGCATTCGAATTGCATGGGTGTGTCTGCTTTATATATGCATGATGTAATATGTATGGATATGCGTGAGTGAAGGAAATGCTGTAGTAGTTTGAACTTTCACATACATAGTGAATATGGGTCATTAGGAGTGCCTGGAAAGCAATAAAACTCAAGTTGACAAAAAAATGGTTGGGAAGAATCATGTTATATATAAAAAAGGGGATCGTCACAAAAACAACCTTACATTTGACCTATATTATATATATATATAAATAATTACATACACCCTCTTGGGGTTTGCACTCTTCGTAACCAATAACTCTATTGAGTGTGCAATTTGTAAAATAAAAACAAATATCACTAATAATTTTAGAAACAATGGGTCCTTTGTAATTAGACTAAATCTGAAGGGTGTATTTTGCAATAACCGTTGAAAGAAAGTTAAATGCACCACTTTCTCACCGTATCAACTGTGGAGAATTTAGTGCTGTGTCGGGGAAGTAACAGGTTTCATGTTGATCAAATCATATGCATTTGTCACTACAGCTTCTTTTAAGCTCCCTCTCAATCGAAGTCCATTATCCTTGTGTATCAATGAGCTCCACACACCTGCAAAACACTCTAAAGTTCTTTAGTAATAAAAACTTGACATAGCATATAACCAGAATAAAAACATCGAAGTAACAACAAAATCCACTAGGCCATTTTTTTTAACTAAACTTTATAACTCATAAAAGACTTGATGTTTCTCCTTGTACAAAGTTGAAGAAACAGTGCTTGATTCTATTACAGTGTTTTTAATTACTAAGGATTATATTCTTTAACAAGCTTAAACTTTTAGATTATGTAGTCATCTTATATATTAGAAAAATGAACTACGAAAAAATAGTTTGCCGTGTAAGGGGCGTGTTAAAATTGTTAATATTGAATGATTTTCCTCTGTCGCAGTCAAAACTTTTGGATGAGTTGGTCATTATTATACATAATTCCAATTAAAAGAGATGGCAATGAGCTCAAAGTTTCAGCACCACGAAATTAAAATGACACATAGTCAAACACTCCCTCCGTCCCGTTCTATTTGTCGCAATTTTAAAAAAAAAATTGTCGTCTTCTATCTGTCGCATTTACATTTTCAAGAGAGAGTAATTGTTACTTTATACTTTTCCAATAAGAGTTAAAGGTTACTTTACTACTTTTACCCATACATTTATTATTTCACACTTTTAATTATTTTAAACAAAAGGATATTATGGTCATTTGCTACCGATAATTATAACATCAATCATCTTTCTCAATCTCCGTGAAATGATCAATTGCGACAGATAGAATGGGAAGGAAGGAATACTTGTATTCCTTGCTCGAAATATCCATTAAAAAAAAAGGTCATGTCAACAAAATGAAGATGATTCCTCCAAACAGTTGTAATTCAAGGGAAATGGACACTTTGAGATAATAGTGACAGCACATGCCTGTCAAAGTCAAACAAGCTCCAAAATTTTAACAAGAAATAAATTAACATTATGATTGACGAACCTACAAGAAGGCCAATACACCAAACTTGGCAACTGTTGTTGTCTCATTCTCGTTCCCTCTTCCACTGAAGGTGAAACTGAGTATCTGTTAAACCACAACCACGTTACATATCCATAAACGAATTTTATATATATATAAAATATGTATATACATGTCAACTGCATCATTAATATTTTAAGCAATATAGGTTGGACCATATTTAACACATATTTAACACATTACCTTTAGACTGAAATCTGGGTGTGGCACACCCAGGGTTCCTTCCATAAGTGCTTTTTGAGTATAGCTCGTGGATATCTAAGAAATATGCTCAAAAGGTTCCAAAGATCCCCAGGTTTTTCCAACTTTCATTTTGACAGGCAAAGGAACTGTAATGGAGGCAAATGAAGAAATATTACTAAGACTAGAAGTCTAGAATACGTTGCCAAGAAAAATCCTGTGTACTATTCTCTTGAGATGATAACAACAATATGTATAAAGGAAAAGCAACTTGGATCATTCTCTCAGTAAACTTCAGCCGAATACACCATTACCAAATATGATTAAAAAAAGAAAGAAGACTATTTTAAATTTTCTCCAACAGTGAGAAAATTATGCACCAGTCATGATTTATAGTATTGGTGAGTTCAGAGTCATAACTAAATAGTAGGCAAAGGGATAGAGGAGATAGATCGACTTTCTTTTGAGGAAACAGCAAAAGGTAAAGAAAGCCCAAAAAGGAAAAGATAGTGTAGCAGAATCTTATAGAAAGCCAAAGCTTGGTTGACATTCGAAGAATTAAATTATTATTTACACATTTTCAGCTTTTTCAGCACATTACCAAGGAGTGACATAGAGTTTTCCATGCATGCTCGTAGCAACAACCCAGCTTCTTTTACAACCAAAGGATCAGCTTCCAGGACAAGTTCATCATGTACCTAATGATCAGAGGTTAAAGCACGTCACGAATAAAAAAAAAAGCACAAGAATCAAAGAACAAATTATTTAGAAATAAGAAAAACCGAACCCCATTAAAAAAAGGCGTAAACCACTGTTTAACAAATAAAGTGCTAGTCAATGTAGAGGATTCATCACTTTCAAAGCACAAATATTTTTTAAAGCATCTTGCTATTACTTCAACGGAAATATAGCCATGAAAAACCCATCAATTACTTTACCGCCAGTTACCTGTAGAAGGATTCGGCAGCGACCTTTAAGGTTTTGAAATTTTTCAGCATCTATGAATGTAGGACAGGACGCCTCAGTATCCTCACCAATCACATTGTGCAAGCATATCATCGCGATTTTTATTATGTCAGCAGCAGATCCCTAGAAATATAAATTTCAGTACAGATGAAAAAATTACTCAAATGGACATTCATAAACAAATAAAACTTCACCATCCCCATATCCCTCTCTGCTCCCAAAAATAGAGCCCTAAAAATATTAATAATAATAAAATCTAAAGTCATTATAAACAAATCACTAAAACAATACTGATCGTAAAACAACCTGACATATAGAATTCACAGCTTGTCTCTGAGCTTTGGACTTTTCTTTACTGTTCCCAAATTTAATTTTTGCCAAGAAACGCTTTCGCCCCTTTAATGTCTCTACATAACTGCAAAACCGGGGATAGTGTCATTCCTAGAGTGGAAAATACAATGACAAAAGGTGTAACAAAAAAAAAAATGTATAAAGAGAGTGAGAGAGAGAAGAGGATGCCAATGCTGTGTTACATGTGTCCTTATAAGAAAAGGAATATAAAATTCTCAGAAGACGTACTCTTTGGTAAACGAGTAAATTTTTTGCAGAAAGCTGATAAACAAACCACCATTCTTTGCTTCAATATTTAAAATATTTAACAGAAGAGTATTTACTCAAAATCATGGAAACAGTGACCTCTGAGTAAAAACTTCTATAGCTATTTTGACCAACGTTTCCTTTGTAAAGAGACTCCCACATAAAAGTTGAAGTTCTCAAAAGGGACTGGAAAAAAAAAAACTGAAATCTGTGAATTGCAGCCAACTGTACAAATTTAAATGAAGCATAAAAATGTCGACATACTTCTCAACATTTCTTTTAGCAGTATTCATGAATTACAAGACTAAAATGCAAACATTTCGAGCATTTGGGCTATATGGACCTCACCCTTTTTTATGACAAGATGTAACTGCTTCCTGGAGCCAAGAAGCAACACCAGAGAACGATTTCTTAAAGTTTTGAATTCTTTCTGCAGCTTCATCAGGACTGCAGTCCAACTGTTCTGCCAGTGTGTTAGGTCCCATCCCATAGAGAATTCCATAAACCAGTTTCTTTGTTTGATCTCGCTCTTGCGAGCTCACACTGGACTCACTTTTCTCACTCCATTTTGCAGCAATCATGGTAAAAACATCAGCCTGGGGACTAGTTAGGAGCTTAATTAATGAGTCATCTTTTGAGAAATGGGCCATAAGTCTCAGTTCTATCTGAGAATAATCTGCAGTTAAAAGCAACCAATCATCCTGCAACAAGAAAATGAAGTAGAAGATATAAATGAGTATACGCCAAAGCGCCTCTCGACTTGCAGAAAGTTGGAGCTTTTTTAGTGTAAAAATGAAATATTTGAGTTTGAAAATCTAAAGCATCTTCACCTGAGTAGGGATGAAGAAATCACGAGCATTTATCTTATAGTGACTATCACCCGATTCCCCATCTTCATTCATTTTGAGCTCAATCATATGCTCAACACACTGTCCAGATCATTCCAGAAATAGGACGCCATTTAGTTTTACGTGAAAAAAAAAAAACAAAAAAACAGGCAAACCAAATATCAAGTTAATGCAGACGGGACCTGAAGATTAGGCTCTTCCATGGAAAGCCGGCCAGTTGATGTTGATGTCTGGAGCCAATGGCCATGCAGAGTATATTTCTGGGTCCTCATAGAAAGCCTGGCAAGTGAACAAATTGACCCCAAAGTCGAATTCAAGAGTTTAGCCAGTGAGCGATGCTCTTTAATTACTGGGACAATAGGGTGCTCATTCCTGAAACACAGCAAAGTTTTGTTAGTCCAATAAACTCTGAAGCAAGCAAGATCAATGAGTGGACATCATTGATGCACCCTAACAATGAGAACATGGCTTGAATGAAATAATAAAAAAGCTGCAGGCCGAAATAAATGATCAGTGTCTAAAATATAAAATCCAGAGAACAATTTTAGCATCAATATGAAGCAAAGGTACAGAAGAAACAAGAGGAAAAATCTGCCTATGGAGGGCCAACACTTGTTAAGGGAAAATGATAACTATCAACTATTGTCGAGCCATAGCGATGAAACATATCACAAATGTGCAAGTAAAAATCCTTTAAACAAGAAGGCTATATTTGACATACAAAGACTTAAGTCAACACCGATGTGAGGGACAGAGACACCCTACTTCAAGTTAACCTTTTGGATTGCATGCATAAATTGTTGTGAATAACAGATACCCACACCCTCATATTTTTGTCAAATTTTTTATAGACGTAGCCCATAGGTGATAGAGAAACTTGACCTTGTCAGAAGATTATACTGGAAAAATATTTGTACATTATCATCAGCAAAAGGAACAATCTGCCTGGTGGTAATCAACAAATGGAAGAGCAAGATATTTACGGAAGCAAAGCTACAAGTTGTTACTAACGAAAAGCTTTTTTCGAAGCCTTCAGATTATACTGCGGGCTTCTGGCAGCAACATGCTTGGTCCCATAAGTACTTTAACAATAGAATAGACATAAGGGATGCAAAATTTTGGGATAGGATTTGATCAAAAAACTACTTAATTTATTCATTAGAGGATTTTGTCAGGCTGTGCCTTGATATTTAATTTTTTTATTTAAAAGAAAAAAAATGTATTAAAAATGCATAACTGGGAGTGATACACCAGAAGGTTCAACGCATATTATCTATCCCTCTTAGTACCTGAGCACATCCAGACAATGCTTGTCAGTGCTAGGGTGTTGCTTCCCTTTAATCCCTTCTGGCATTGGCAGCTTCAAGTGTTCATAGAGAATATTTGCTATGTCCGCAGGCATGGATAATGAAAATTTCTTTCCTGCTAATCTGTAAGCTTCCTTCTCAAGACACCTGAGTTTTCTTCCTAGGACATGACGTGCTCTAAGACACCCTTCCATGTCAACACCTATTCCCCAGATCTCCATATCAGCAAGAACATTGGCCTGTATAACATCCACAATTTCAGTCTTCACATTGAAACACCATTTAAGAAATAATAAATGAAGGCCAAGAATCTGCAGATCAGAGAAAACTTAGGAAGGAAATAAAAGAACAAAAAAAAAAATTAATAATAATAATAATAATAATAATAATAATAATAATAATAATAATAATAATAATAATAATAATAATAATAATAAATATGAAGGATCCTCTGATCAAAATAAGATTCCTTACCAAATGAATTTCAACCGTCATAAGTGGTTCAACCAGTATTTCAGATTCCAATAATTTCCACAGGGCAGAAAATAAAGCTCGAGTTTGTGAAACTCTGCGGCAGCAACCATTATGTGCAGCTCTTCGCATCTGATCCTTCCATCTACCACTCCGGTTAGCCGATGCAGCAGCATCACTAGATAACCTCTTTTTTACTTCCTGTCAAGACTGACTTGAGAGACTATTTTTGATAACTAAAACTTTAAGAGGTATCAGATGGAGTGACCCTTGGGGAAAAAAAATCATAACATATATGCTTATAATGTGTTTTAAAATTACCCATTTTTGTCTACGGGCTAAATGGTAATGATGGTTTCACTTAAAGTGCATTCTTGTCTCAAACAAAGACGGGAAAATTTTCTGCACCTTCACCTAAAAATTCTTCAGAAAATAGTTAAAAAGTAGAACTAAATGAATCGTAGCATTACCTTTTCCAGATTAGGATAAGAACTTCTCTCCTCGTCAGGCGAAAGGATCCATGCTACAACACACATATCAATTGCAATCCTTACATGAACAGGAGTAAACATAAAATAAGAGTTGTCGATAAGATCCAGGCCCAAACTTTTAATTCCACCATACACGCTGCCAAGTTTGTGAACAGAAACAGCAGGACTCTTAAGCACCTGAATTTGAACTTTTAAGTTCCAAGTAAACTTTCTAACATTCTTTCTCCCCATGATAATTCCAATCCTAGTCCATCGTTTATAGGCCATCTCCACAAGCAGGTTTGATGGTAGAACATCCTTGCTGCCGGTAGATTGATCCTTTCCTTGGCTACTGCAGCGGAATAAGTCCTTTGGAATATTTAAGTAATACACAGGAGAATTTTCCCAACAAATGGCTATGCCGTGTATTTCAAATGGAGCAATAGAGTTCAATTCAGATTTTTTTGTAAAATGAATATCAAAAAAGAACTCTCTAGTTGCATCCCACAGATCCAAGAACGAATCAACTCCCCCAGAAATACTAACAGCATTGACAGGACCTTTTTCCAATGTATTTTCTCTGCTTCCCATACAAAGATTTTCAGTTTTTGGCTGCCATTGCGCAACATGATCCAATTGCTCGTTTGAGTGACTTCTAAAATTGCCAGCATCTGCTAGTGGATGAGAGGTGGGTCCATTTGTATGACTGTTATAATTGTTAGTAAGACTTAGCTTGTAATTATGCGTATTAGAACGTTCTTCGACTAAAACAGGCTTTTCGTCTGGAGACTCACCTCGTGCATTTCCTGCTGACTTTTCCTTCACTGAAGATACAAGGTCAGCTGCTGGAGGTTTTATAGATTTGTCGTCCTCAGTTTTTGAAACTACTGCAGTGGTCTCACTCATTTCCCCAAGCACTGGTGCATCCAAAATATGCTTAGACCTACTTGTAGATTCCTCCCCTGAAGAGGATGCAGACTCTTTCTGAAGGGCATTTCCAGTAGCAATGTGTAATAGTGGACGAGAAAACTGCGTGATATCAAGCCCTAGAGATTTGAAGGCTGAGAATGCAGCAACTCTTGCCTCTTCAGCTTTTTCAAGAACGATTTTGCGAGCACCATTTTTTATCTTCTTGGCAACCCCAGCTTGGACCTTCCTTTGTCCCTCTTTCAAGATCATGGAGGAAAATATCCATATTAGTTTACAACGAATCATACATATTTCCATAGTCTATTTGGACATTCACAAACACCACAGAAGCAGCAAAAAAGAAAAGAAAGAAAGAATGAAAATCTTACCATGTGCATTCCATGAAGAAGATTCAAAGAGCGCTTTGACAATTTCAGGAATTGATGCTTCAGCAATAGCTTGAGGTGTTCGCAAACCAGCCTTATAAAGCGCTCTAGCTCGTGAAGCCTAAATATTCAGCTTGCGGTTAGGATCTTCAATCTAATAGAATTCAGATTCACAAGAAAACAACAATTCACACCTTAATATAAGGAATAGAAGTAAGTTCTACAATCTCTGCTCTAACTCCAAATGAAACACGGTTTTGGAATTTGGCGACTAGAACTTCCAGATCATGCCAACCAAGCCTCTCACAGAATACTGAAACCATAGATGCAAACCTTCCAGCATTTTCTTGTAAGGCCTGAACCATGCCTCTAGCAACTTTAAAACCTTCGCATACTTCTCCCACTGGTACTTCCTGTATTCCAGGATTGCAAATTTCTCTCAATAGGGTGAAATTAAACACACTAGAAGGCAACTTGTCGATGCGAACAATACTGACATAATTGACGTAAAACAAACTCAACAACATGGGCTGTTCTGATCATTTTTAAGAAAATCGTAAGACTGGAAATGAAGAGCTACAGCTATTCTGATCATATTTAAGAAAATTTTAAGACTGGAAATGAAGAGCTACATTACATAATAGTTGGCTGGAGAAAGAGATTGTGGTTGGGAGAGAAATATTTAAGCATATACCAAATGAAAATGCACCAAATACCAGATAATTATACACATTTACCACATCACGCCTAAAACTTTCAAAAAATGCAAAAGCATAAGAAGAATGGGTTCCACTAAAACACTGAAGACCGGGGTTTGTTTGTTTGTTTTCCTTTTTTTCGGTGTGCGAGGAAGGTTGTTATCGTTAGGGAGGGGGGTGGGGTGGTGGGTGAGAATACCTGCACGAGTCGTGACAAGATAAGAGCAACATAGAACCGTTTACAAACTCTAAGCATTTGTTCATCTGAGAGCATGCCAGGGGTTGACATCCCAGGTTTGAGATCATATTTTCCCTGAAAACCCTTGGCATTATCCCTTGATCTGTGGAACCCTCGAAGGGGAGCGCCATGAGCCATCCGCATCAGGAAGGGTTCTTGTACTCCAACTCGATTGCCAACAGACTGCACTCATGACATAGGTTAGAACAACAAAATCTTATAGGTTGCTTCAAAGTATGTCCTAACAGATATCCACCAAATCAATATAATAATAATCTTTTTCAACAATAATTAACTAGATCCTAATCATTCAGGCTGCGCATGGATATCATTTCATTCCGAAAATTTTCAAATGACAGAGAATGGAGAATAAAGAAAATTTAAAAGAATGAAAAGTTTGAAAGTGAAAATGGATATGAGATGGAAATGTAATGATTAAATGTTAATTTAATATAAAAACAGTAAAATATTGATAAGAAGTTATGTGAGTGAGAGAATAGTAAATTTTATGGGAAAATATGAAATAATGATTGATGATTAATAATTTGTTTTAACAAAATAGATTGAAGAGATTGGTGGGAGGAAAAAAAAAATGAAAGTTGGTTATAAATATAAATTCTGAATATCTTCAAAAAACTATCAAAATAAAACCCAAATTAAAAGAAATCTTGAAATAAAATAATATCCAAGCCTTTCACAGTAATCCAGTGGTATTGCAATTTTTCACAGTGCCAAATCATGAAAAGCCTTTCAACCACCAAAAGCCAAAACCTTTGCAGCAGCACGAAATTCAATAATTAAGACTTCAGAATCCTGACAAACATTGCACGGTAAATATGCAAAACAAAACAGGCCTCCACATTTCCATCTCTACTGGCAGTTATTCAGCACTAGTCGCGTGCTCTTTTAACATCTATTAGTTAAGAGTTTAATGAGGCTAAAACTTATATCCCTCCATTGATAGTTGACTTCCAACTGAAGCAATGATGAATAATAATTGTGTCTTAATCAAAGTTGCACCTCCGTTTACATAACAGAAAAGGATATAATAAAGATAAGAGAACAATGGAAAGGTATTAACAATATAAACGAATCAAGTAACAAGAGTATTAGCATACATATGACTCAAACACTCAACAGAAAAAACTGGTAAATGAGGAAAAAAAGACATGCATATAAAGCAGAGCTCTAACACTTCCATTTGTCACAAGCATTCAACAACTAACTAGATTTCAAGATGGAACATCATAAACAGAAAAAAGAGACAGAGCAAGAACCTGGTCCAGAGAAGATAACTGCATGTATCTCTCATAGTATAGTTCCCAGTCTGGTTCCACGTCAACATTAATGGGAGTAACCAAATACACCACATGCAAATCTGACGCTAGGACAAAACCTTCTCTCGCCCTAATGAGATCATCCAGCACAATCTACACATTGTTCAAAGTTCAATTAATAACCTAAATCATCTGCTGCATAAAGTAAGCTCATTTCATAAATGTTGAGACCCACAAACACACGCACGCAGAAAAAAAAAAAAAGTGCAATGACATGGTCAAAGAAAGTGGTCAACAACTAATAGAAATAGAATTATGAATTTGCAGTGTGCATGTAAAAAGGATGACAGTCTGAGATATTTACAAGTGATTCCTCTGGACACAGAGAACTGCCAAAAGACGCACGGCCAAGGGGGGTACTGGTGTATAACTTAGTCGCTTCACTCCACTCCAGGAACTTTTTATGACATAACCATCTCAGAGAATCTTGAGCTGATTTCACAACATCTTCAAAGGGTTTGGTTGAATTGAGAAGAGTACATCTCACATATCGGTGAATATCACTAGCAGTTTGAACAATTCCTCCAGCAACTACCTCGAGTATTGCATGGGTCATACCATTCCTATCTTCTGACAAGCAAGAATTAAGGGGAGGACAACTGTCATTTAGGAGTGCCAGTATTTTCTTGGTTTCCTCTTGCCTGCAAAGTATCACCTGTTGGATCATTACAAAATTGTCAGTGATGAATTTCATGTACTTAATCAAGAAAGACTAACTTTATAGGCAATTCCCAAATATAAGCAACAGCGACGACACAATGGCTTGACCTATTATATTTATAAGGACAAAAAAAAGTAATTGGCTTAATTAGGAAGGAATAACAGTAAGTGAAAGAGGAAAGTGGTACAAATACGAAAAACTATGCTCACACTCTCTCCCTTTGTGTCTATGCCAGTCCGACCAGCCCTTCCTGCCATCTGCTTGTACCTTGTCCCATCTAGAAAATCACGACCAATGCGTGGTTGTCTGAATATCACTCTCCGGGCAGGCAGATTAACCCCAGCTGCCAGAGTTGATGTAGCAGTCAAGACACGTACGAGTCCTTTGCGGTAACATGTTTCAACAGTCTCCCTTTCCTCGACCTTTTCAAGAAATGATATACTTTGTTAGTATTGGATATAATAAATAAGAATAGCCATGAGTTCAATACATACTACTGAACAAGAAATAACCCAGTAAGATGCATACTGTGAGCCCAGCATGATGGTAGGCAACTCCAAAAGGAAGAGTTTCTTCCAGTACAGGGTCCAACCCAGCAGGGGATCTTCGCAATGAATCAATAGCAAAAGCAACATCAAATGAGTCACCTTGCGCACTGCGAGGGCTAACAGAAAACCTTTTGAGATACTTCGCAATATGCCTAGCAGTCGATTCACACCCTTTCCGACTGGAACAAAATATTAGAACCGAGTGACCTTCTTGAACAACCTAATATGATTCGAATTCTCTCAATAATTTGACCAAACAGCAACTCAAAACTTAATGAAACACAAAGAGAAAACCAAACCTCATCGCAGAGTTCAACTATATGGTCCGGATCTTTACCACCAAGTTCAGCTTTTTTAGGAATTGTCCTCACAATTTCCATTTCTTTATTATAAATTGTGCTACCAATTTTAATGTATTCCTCCAATGGAACGGGCCGGAAGTTTGTCTCATAAAGAGCTGCCTACAGGAATAAAATTAGATAGATAGAACAATTAAAATAAAAACAAGCCACCTTGCGTCTTCGACAAGCTCCTGAAAACTTACTTGAAGCCAATTAGCAACTGCAGACACATTCGGCAGCGTTGCACTCATACCAACAATTTGGAGACCACGAGCAGGATCAGATCTCCCACTACTCGTCCCTGAACTTTCTCCACTAGAAGAGGCCACATTGCCTTCACCAGCTGCATAACGAAGCTTAGTCAACAAGAGTTCCAAAAGATAACCCCTACTCTGATCCCCAACCTGCCAACATTGTTCCAGAGAAGAGTGAGAAACGGGAAGAAAAAAAATAAAATAATAAGAATAATAATAATAAGTAAGTTGACACGCAGCTCAATTAAAATCTAAAGCAAGTTGATTACCATGTGCAGTTCATCAATTACAATGGTACCAAGTTCTGATAAACGACCCTCTTCTAGTAACCTGTTAATCAAAGAATTTGCTTTCTCGATAGTGCAGACAGCCACAGATGTGTCCTTGGGAAGAGTGCTACCACCTTGATTTCCATAAAAACTACGGACATGCTTACCGACAGGTTCTAAAATAACTTCAAGGTGTTCTGCCTGCATGTTTCCAGCCAGAGATTGAAGCATAAGACATGAGACAAAGGGTGTCAACGGACCTCTAAAAGAAAAGTAACCACATCACCTTTTCTGCGCAGATAGACACATATGGAAGTACAAGAAGTGCGATTTTTCCAGCTGCTAAAACCCTCCGTAGCATTAATATTTCAGCAACGAAACTTTTACCAGCACTATAACAACCAAAGTAAAATATAAATAGAATGAAAGAGATAAGTAAAGAAGTGGTACATAATAATAATGCAGAAATCAAACCAGGAAAGTTCTAAATGATAAATTAGATTACCTTGTAGATGCACAGTAAACGAGATTTCGTGTGTGCAAGACACCTTCCACCTGGAGGCAGTCAACCTGAAGTATGGGAAAACTTCATTGATTAAACAAGAAAACAATTCATACTCACACTTCTGCAAAACTTAAGCTGCCACATTATTGCTTAACCACTGTCCCATATTTTAACAAACTAACATAGTGCTTCCTGTCCCATATTTTAACAAACTAACATAGTGCTTCCTTCAAACTATGGTTCATCCTAGGTCACATAATCCTCCAACTAGGAGAAGCTCTCATGCTTTGAACTCACTCTAGAATAAAAACTGGCTTGGCTGCACTATTAAAAACATCTCACACTAATAATGGATGAATAGCTCTTCGAATACTTAATTCAAATCTGTCATTTAAAAGACAAATTTCATTGAGAGATCTATTTAGAACAAACTATGTAGTAAAAACTGATCCAGTCAGAATTTATCTAAAAGGCGAAAAAGATACCTGCCAAGGGTACAGTTTTGATATTCCCTTTTTGTTGTATATATTGCATATTTCAAGAGGAAGCCAATTACTGAGTTCCAAAGAATCCTTTATCGAAGAACTTGCAGGGGTACAGTTGCTTTTGGTTTCATGATTTGCAGCAAGCTTGCTAGACTCTCTATCCGGTGTATTGGTTATAAGATGGTGGCTACTTTGATTCAAACGCTCCACACTCATTGTGAAATTCATGCATTGGGTTGTTTTGGGGGCATCAGGAGGAACTTCATCTATTTGATCTTTTGGGCACATTTGCATGTGATTAAATCTTTGCGAATTAGTACGACCAATTGAGACGGTTGTATTCTCTTTACTCGTTAAAATGCAAGGTTTAATATTATTAGCATCAGCTGATGTCTCCTTGTCAGAAATTCTCGCCTCAAGACTGAAGTCAAAATGCTTCACAGGTAACGGTGAGACTTCTTTCTCCAAAACATCCCCATGCATCCCAGTCCCAACATCACGAAGTGTATCCAGAGAATTGTTTAACAGATTGACTCGGCCTTCCTTTTTCACATTGTTTGAACAATGAGTTCCATAATCAACCTTCACAGCTTCACGATTTTCAACGACATGAGAAGAAAAATCATCCTTTGGACCTAATAGACCATCAGCAACTAGAATTGCTTCATTCCAAAATGCTTCCCCAGGAGAAAACAAGGAGCTTCCTCGTGTTGACTGAGGCGTTACTCGAGCTCCGGGTCTGGTGGTGACAGAACCAGGTGTTTCACATTCAGCTGTACCCAGGGTAGCTGTGTAACTGCATTTTCTCAAACCTGCTTGGGATTCTAAGGGGTTGTTGCACATGATAACCTATCGCCACGTATGATCAAAATTTTAAAGACTGTCTCATTGAAAAGTTGTAAAAAAATAATTATTATAATAATAATAATAAAATAAATAAATCTATGAATTTTATTTGATGATTACCTTTTGCAAACAATTTGAATCGCTATACCTAGATTCATTAACAATGTTAGACTGGGCAGCCTTGGATGATTTCTCCTCTAGCTGAAGAACAGATGAGCTATTATGTCTTTTATCTGCAGTTTCCTTTGTTTCCGGTGGCAAACTTGCACTGCACATAAGGACTTTTCAGAAAGTAACACAGAAGGAAAAGTATTCATCTATGAGGACAATGATAAATCTACTATAAACCAATACACTCATAAACAGTCAATCGTACTGTGGGGAACTAAATTACTCTTTTCAAAATATGTTAGGCCACCAATGTGTAAAAAGAGGATGAGCAATACCTGCAATACAATGAGAAAAGGCCAGTGGCAAATTTCTTAAGTTCAGCGCTCTGCGTAACTGTCCTAGTTATGTTAGAATCCTTCAGAATATCTTTTGCAACACCACTACCAATATCATACAACGGTTCAGGTTTCAATATCTGGGCATCCCCATTTTCATCTCTAGATGATAACCCACTTTCTAGAGTCAAATTCCTCTTAACTGGCTTGACAGGTGAATTACCATCCTTTGAAGTCTCCAGATAGCTTTGTAAAGAACCTTTCGCACTGGGTGAGCCTTCAGTATGCTTTTTGGCTTCTTTTTCTTGTCTCCCGGACGATTTTGAAATTGGTGACACAAACTTTCTCTTCTTTTTCGATGAAAAGAACTGCATATAGAAATAATTTCAAAATCATAATTAATCTTTAGAAAAAGACTCTAACTTCCTTCACCACATCCAAGCCCCCTACCCAATCGCCAATTCTTTCAATTGAAAAGGAAACAAGAAGACAAAGAACTCGAGAAATAATTCAATATTAAATCAAGAAAGAAATCGATAAAATAATGAAATGTAAGCATCTGATAAAATCTTAAACTTCCCAGTCACTGCACATTTCCAATTTCATTAATAAGTGTAAAAACAATGAAATCAAAACTAATTTTAGAAGTCCATGTCAAATACATATGCTCTCTCAAATTTTAAATAAAAAAAAATAAAAAAAAAAAAACATATAGTGATTTTAATCGTTCAAAATAAACACAAACAAATGCGATGTGGGCAAGCACAAGCAGGTAGTGAGATTTCACGACAGTGGGGGTTTATAAATGCGGGAAAAAAAAAACCTGATCGATGCGAGCACGGGGAGAATCAGAATCCATGGCTGGACTCCTTCGTCCCTTTGGACGAATTTTTCGACAAAAGCGTCTTCTTTATTTCGACTGTTCAATTGAGAGAAATTTTGAAACCTTAGTGTTGTGCTGAATATATGGCGCAGGGGGTATTCAAAATTTTGTATGAGTTATTTGCAATGGAGCCCCTGGAACATCAGTAAATTCACTCGCCGCCTGGAGTCCATGACCTTTTAACGGTAAATTATTTCTTTAGAGCAGGCTGTCGATTATGCCCGTCCAAATGCTACATTATAGGCTAGGTCGCATTGACACGTGAATAGGATACGAGATTCGACATGTAAACACGTTTATAAAATGTAAATTATAATATAAAATAGAATACGATACAGTAAAATGTGATATTTTAAAATATTTGTGCATCATAAATTAGCGAGTACAGGTTGGGTGAAATACGTTTTGTTGGTAAATTGTATTTAATCAATTTAATTGTACAGCGAAAATTCATGTTAACGAATTGTATAGGCTCGATCTACGTATCGTGTAGATAATCGTACCATTTTGAATTTCCCAAATCCAATTATTGGTGAGTGAGAAATGATACTTGGAAGTTGAACGGTTGCTTAAGTGCATTATTGTGTATCCCACATTGAAAGTTAATCAATGTGGAAGGGAGTTTAAAAATGATTACATTTCATTAGTGGATATCAAGTGGGCCAGCAGGTGTTGTGGACTTTGTATGAACAAAACTCACGCGGGCTCTTGGACTTGAGTTCGCCCGTCCGCCTTCGGCGAAGTCGAGCCCGAACCCAGACCTTGGGACTTGGGCAATTGGTCCGATTATGGTGGTCTGTGGGGGTGACCTAGTTCAACCCTGACTAATCTTTTAAGTTGCGTACGTTTTTAATGCACACGCTCCTGAGAAGTCATTTGGACTTCTGACCGTTACAAAAACGGAAAGCCCACGTCTGACCTTTCAGGTACGTTTCCAAAACGTACGAACTCAACATGCAATGCATGTGCACGCTGTACCTGTTCAGGTTCATGCTGCCTGTTTGAATGACTTAATGATGCCTTTAAGGACGTCATTAAGCTGGTTGTAACCTCCCGTTGGAACCCCTATATAAGGGTGAGAGACTCCTTCACATTTCACACCTGAAAACACGAAAAGAATACAGAACATGCTTTGCATTCCACTTCTGCATTATTTTCAGTTCTTTTTACGTAGCTCGGTCCATATTCATCCAGTTCGCCGGAGCTCCAGTATCTTACGGTGATGTTATACTGGAGATGTAGTCGTTTCATTTTTGGGGACGAATTGCCAAAACCGAAGAGCACTACCGGGGCAATTTCGTCTTGCGGAGAGAGTTCTTAACTCGACTCGACTTTATATTTTCTGTTCTTTTTTCCAGTTTTGTGAATTACATATAATCCCAGTTTGTGCTCGTTGTATTTTCTAACAATCGCAAGACTAAATTTGTTTGTATTTTGTAATTTACTATTTTATATCTCTACTGGAAAAGAATGTCGACCTCCAGCACTTCGATCAGTTCAACCGCTCCTGCCATTACCTCCACCATTTTGACAACGACCACTGCCCCATCAGTCACGAACACCTCGACGATTGGCGCTTCTACGCCAAACATGAACATGAGTCATGCTGATTTCCTCCTCAATCAAGGAACCTTCGACACCCTCCTGGAGACACTATCGAGGCGCATCTCGGCAAACAACCCGAACTCAGGCACAGCTTCGACTACTGGATCGCTCCCTTATGGGATGGGGACTTCGGTCTAAACTGTGTCAGCTTCGGCTGTGAACCATCCTATTGGGATGACTGGAACTTCGGTTCCAAGTATGTTTTTTGGATCATTCCCTCATGGGATGGGGACTTCGGTCCAAAATGTGTCAACCCCGACTGTGATTCATCCTACTGTGATGACGGGAACTTCGGTTCCAAGTATGTTTTTTAAATCATTCCCTCATGGGATGGAGAATTCGATCCAAAATGTGTCAACCCCAACTGTGATCCATCCTACTGGGATGACGGGAACTTCGGTTCCAAGCATTTTCCCAACGGCTCCGCCGACGTACTCTTTTGTTACCCATTCAACGGGTATGACGGGGACATTTGTTCCCACTATGACCGCTCTGGTGCACTCCTCACGGATTGCCCGCCGCGGAGAAGCCTCCAAAATTCAATGGTGACGGCTTCAAGAGGTGGCAACAAAAGATGTTGTTCTACCTTATGATGCTTGGCTTCGCTAACTTCGTGAAGGAAGACGAACCACCCACTCTAGACGAGTTCGAGACCAACTTCAATGTTCGTGCCGCCTACGACAATTGGCACGACGGTGACTATCTGTGTAAAGGCTTTCTCTTAAGTAGCCTAGAAGATAGACTGAGTAACGTGTACTCGGACGTAAAGACCTCCAAGAAGATATGGGAGGCACTTGAGAAGAAGTACAGCTCCGACGAGGCTAGAACTAGGAAATTTGTAGTCACGAATTTCATGGACTACAAGATGGTTGGTTCTCGCCCGGTTATGGAACAAGTTCAAAAATTCCAAATGCTGGTGAATGACGTCCACGCCGAGGGGATGGTACTTCCTGATGCTTTCACGGCTTCTGCCATGATTGATAAGCTTCCTCCGAACTGGAAAGACTTCAAGACATATCTCAAGCACAAGCGAAAGGTGATGTCTCTTGAAGATGTTATCCGAAATGTACGAATTGAGTCTGAAGTTCGAGTTCAGTACAAGAATTCAAAAAGTTCGGATGAACCTCGGGTGAACCTACTTGAACGAGGAGACAACTCGAAGAAGAGGCCGCGTCCTGGCAACTTTAAGCCTAAATCTCCTTCTTCTCAGAAGTTCAAGGGCGACTGCTACAATTGTTGTCTAAGAATTATCGCAAGCCAAAGAAAAAGAAGGCCAAACCGAGTGCCCGACTAGCCGAGAGAGAGCTGACTAGTGATGATCTCATTGCAGTTATCACTGAGGAAGCTAATATGGTCGAGAACCGTGGTCAATGGTTCGTCGATACTGCTTCAACTGCCTATGTGTGTGCAGACCGGAGCTTGTTCTCCAAATACCATCCCTGTGAGGGAAGGAAGTTAAACATGGGAAACCAAACGTCCTCGCAAGTTGTAGGTGTTGGTACATGTGTCCTAAAAATGACCTCTAGCAAGGAGATCACTCTGAATGAGGTGTTGCACATTCCGGACATCTGGAAGAATTTAGTCTATGGATCAATACTAGTTAGTCGTGGTTTTAAACTTGTATTTGAGGCTAATAAGTTTGTATTGTCTAAGTTTGGAACACTTCTGGGTAAGGGTTACCTTACAAATGGACTGTTCAAACTCGGTGTAATGGCTATACGCCCAAAACCTATCATTAATAAAATTACTTCTGATTCCTCTTACTTCACTGAGTGCTCCAGTTTATGGCATTGTAGATTAGGCCACGTTAATCTAAATGCAATAAAACGATTGTCAAATCTCAATTTGCTTAAAGTAAATGAATTTGTTAATAAAAGTAAGTGTGAAACTTGTGTAGAAGCAAAAATGACAAAGTTACCGTTTAAGTCGGTAGAGATGAGCACGACACCTCTAGAATTAATTCACACGGATGTATGTGATTTGAAGTTTGTGCAAACAAGAGGTGACAAAAAGTATTTTATTACTTTTATTGACGATTGCAAAAGGTATTGTTATATTTATCTTTTGAGAGGTAAAGATGAGGCTATTGAAGCTTTTAAGAACTTCAAGAGTGAAGCCGAAAATCAACTCAACTGCAAAATCAAATCTATCTGAAGTGATAGAGGAGGGGAATACGTAGCTCCGTTTGAGGAGTTGTACAACGAAAGTGGCATAATTCATCAAACTATAGCTCCGTATGCACCTCAATCGAACGGCATTGCAGAACGCAAGAATCGTACTTTTAAAGAGATGATGAATGCGTTGTTGATTAGTTCTGGGTTACCTCAGAACATGTGGGAGAAAGTTGTTTTAACGGCAAATTATATCCTCAATAAAATTCCACTTAAAGGTAGGGACGAAACTCCCTATGAGTTGTGGAAAGGAAGGAAACCTTCTTATAAATACCTCAAAGTGTGGGGGTGTTTAGCGAAGGTAGAAGTGCCTATACCAAAGCAAGTGACAATCGGACCCAAAACGGTTGATTGTATTTTTATTGGATATGCACTAAATAGTAACGCCTATCGATTTATCATTCATAGGTCAGATGTTCCGGACATGAATGTCCGAACTACCATTGAGTCAATGAATGCGATATTCTTTGAAGATATCTATCCTTGTAAGGATAAAGCTGCTTCCAGTCCAAACACTGGTAATGCTGAAGGAACTACAAGTCAAGAACTTGTGGGGGTTGAACCTAAGTCTAGAAAACGACTTGGTTCAGGACTTGAAGCTCTAACTCCTAGACGGAGCACTCGAGCTAAAGTTGCGAAGGATTTCGGTCTCGACTATGTGGTTTTCATGTTGGATGAAGAATCAGCTTCATTAAAAGAAGCTTTCTCCCGGACTGATAGTTCGTTTTGGAAGGAAGCTGTTTAGAGCGAAATCGATTTGATCATGCAGAACCATATGTGGATTCTGAATGATTTACCTGAAGGTTGTAAACCTTTAGGAAGTAAATGGATTCTGAAATGAAAGTTCAGAGCTGATGGATCAACCGATAAGTATAAAGCTCGTTTGGTTGTGAAAGGATTTCTCCAAAAGAAGGGTTATGATTTCTTTGATACATACTCTCCTGTTGCGAGAATTACCTCTATCCGGGTGCTTCTAGCGATTGCTGCTTTGCACAATCTTGAGATTCACCAAATGGATGTAAAAACAGCCTTTCTAAATGGCGATTTAGAAGAGGAAATCTATATGGAACAACTTGAAGGTTTTGTAAAACCCGGACAAGAAAGAAAGGTGTGCAAACTAGTTAAGTCTTTATATGGCTTGAAAGCACCTTTACAATGGCACTTGAAATTTGACGAAGTGATGATGTCAAATGGCTTCAAGATAAACGAGTGCGATAAGTGTGTCTACATTAAGAATACTAACGACAAATTTGTTATAATATGTCATTATGTAGATGATATGTTAATCATGGGTAGCAACCTACAAGTGATTAACGAGACGAAACTCATGCTAAAAAGAAATTTAACATGAAGGATCTGGGAGTTGCTGACACAGTTCTTGGCATAAGAATCATAAGAACTCCAGATGTGATTGTCTTATAACAATCTCATTACATTGAGAAAGTGATCAAGAAATTCAATACACACGATAGTCTTCCAGCAAAGACACCTATAGAACTCGACGTTCACTTAAGTAAGAACAGAGGTGACCCTGTTGCTCAGAAGGACTATGCTAGGATCATTGGATGTCTGATGTACATCTCTAACTGTACAAAACCTGATCTAGCTTGCTCGGTAAACAAACTGAGTCGATATACAAGCAATCCAAGTGGAGAACACTGAAAAGCGCTTGTGAGAGTTTTGAAATACTTAAAGTATACTCTGAACTTTGGGCTACATTATGGTAGATACCCCAGGGTACTTGAAGGTTACTGTGATGCAAACTGGATATCCGACTCAAAGGACTCACTCTCAACAGTGGATATGTGTTTGTAATAGGGGGAGGAGCTGTTTCTTGGAGATCCACTAAACAGACATGTATAGCCCGATCCACCATGGAATCTGAGTTTATCGCTTTGGAAAAAGCAGGTGAAGAAGTAGAATGGCTTCGTAACTTTTTGGAAGATATTCCATGTTGTGAGAAACCCGTGCCGCCGGTTATTCTTCACTGCGATAGTCAAGCTGCTATTGGAAGGGCAAAAAGTGATTTGTATAACGGTAAGTCTCGACATATTCGTCGGAGACATAATACCATAAGACATCTGTTATCGAGTGGGATTATCTCAGTTGACTACGTAAGGTCGATAGATAATCTAGTGGATCCATTCACTACAAACATAGCTCGAGATCAGATGTATAAGTTGCTTGAAGGAATGGGAGTGAAATCCACATCTTAAAGATGATTGTAGTGGAAACCCAACCATGATGAGTGGAGATCCCACAATTGGTTCTATGGGAAAACTAAACTATAAAAGTCTTGGTAAGTAAAACTCTACGACCCTATTCCCTAACGGCAAAAGTAGAGTTTTTTTTAATCTGTCACGTGGTGAGGATAAATCTCTGATTTTTAATGATTCTTGTGCAGGTCTTTGACTTGAGTATGACAGAATACTCGTTTTAAGAATCACCTATGTAAGCGAGAAGTGAGGGCCGCTTCTACTGCATGCTTATGAATCCAAAGAAGTTATTCATGGCCAGAAACGGACACAAAACGTGAGAACAGAAGAATTTTGAGACCTTAGTTAGTGGGTTGGTACTATTATCTAGTATACACAAAGGGGAATAGTTCAAGAATTTTGTTCACTAATCCGCCAGTATGCTCGGTAGTATTAACTAAGGAGGTTTCAAGGCCACAAGCCACCTATCCCTATTCTCTATTGTCTCTTAAGGACTGAGATATGTATTTGCATTCATGTTTTCGTTTTTTGAGTTTTCTCACTCATGTGGGGGATTATTGGTAAATTGTATTTAATCAATTTAATGTACAGCAAAAATTCGTGTTAACGAATTATATAGGCTCGATCTACGTACCGTGTAGATAATCGTATCATTTTGAATTTCTCAAATCCAATTATTGGTGAGTGAGAAATGATGCTTGGAAGTTGAACGGTTGCTTAAGTGCATTATTGTGTATCCCACATTGAAAGTTAATCAATGTGGAATGGAGTTTAAAAATGATTACATTTCATTAGTGGACATCAAGTGGGCCAGCAAGTGTTGTGGACTTTGTGTGAACAAAGCTCACGCGGGCTCTTGGACTTGGGTTCGCCCGTCCGCCTTCGACAGAGCCGACGAGTAGATCCGAGCCCGAGTCCGGTCCCAGACCCGGACCTTGGGTCTTGGATCTTGGGTAATTGGTCCGATTATGGTGGTCCGTGGGGGCGACCTGGTTCAACCCTGGCTAACCTTTTAAGTTGCGTACATTTTTTAATGCACACGCTCCTGAGAAGTCATTTGGACTTCTGACCGTTACAAAAATGGAAAGCCCACGTCTGACCTTTCAAGTACGTTTCCAAAACGTACGAACTCAACATGCAATGCATGTGCATGTTGTACCTGTCCAGGTTCATGCTGCCTATTTGAATGACTTAATGATGCCTTTAAGGACGTCATTACGTTGGTTGTAACCTCCCACTGGAACCCTTATATAAGGGTGAGAGACTCCTTCACATCTCACACCTGAAAACACGAAAAGAATATAGAACATACTTTGCATTCCACTTCTGCATTATTTTCAGTTCTTTTTACGTAGCTCGGTCCATGTTCATCCAGTTTGCCGGAGCTCCAGTATCTTAAGGTGATGTTATACTGGAGACGTAGTCGTTTCATCTTTGGGGACGAATTGCCAAAACCGAAGAGCACTACCGGGGCAATTTCGTCTTGCGGAGAGAGTTCTTAACACGACTCAACTTTATATTTTCTGTTTCTTTTTTTAGTTTTGTGAATTACATATATTCCCAGTTTGTGCTCGTTGTATTTTCTAACACGTTTTACCTATTACCCGACCCACATACCCGGTTGATTTTTTTAATTATTATGTAATATAACATACTATATATAACATATATTATATGCAGTGTGTATATAATATAATTTTATATTTAATAAATTAAAATAATTGTCATTGAATGTACTCCTACTATGCTCATCCGATTCATATTTTGGGTTCTAATCTTGTATGTTGTATAACATATCGTATTATAAGCATATATTATATGTAGTATGTATAAAATATATTATATATAATACATATATGTTTATATAAAACAATATTTGATCAATAAAAAATTAAAAATAACAGTTATACGGGTATCCGGTTATCTTTTCGGTAGTCTGAATGGCATTAGGGTAGAGTACAGATAGAGGCATAAAAAGACACGATTCATAAAAACGGATCTCAACAAAACAAAATAGGAAAGTGAAAATATTTTTCCCAAAATCGATATTTCTCCATCCTTGCAGATTTCTCAGCCCTTGACGTAAGATCCCAGCCACCAAAAGTCGTCTTCCACCGTCGGGGTAGCGTCTCTCGGCTCAATCCATTCTCTCTCGCTGAAATTCTCAACCTTAGAATCCGAGAAATTCCAGCCAAAATGCTATAAATTTTAGGAATATGGCCTATATTATTGCGCTTATAGATTGAATTGAGTTGGAGGGGGTGATGTACCTTCAAAATTTTGTCATGTTGAAGAATTTCATTTATAGAGACAGAGAATTCCAAATCTAAACCCAAAATAAATGAAATGAGACCTAAATCGCGAGGTGTTGTTGCACTTGCACTTGTAGCTATGGGATCATGTAAACAATGTCGTACTTGGGGTGTTGACGAGGGTATTTCTTTTAAATGTTGAACTGATTATGAGGATTCGAGTGGTTGTAAACCCATCACATAAAATCCAAACCAACCTTGTGGTGCTCGCAAGGTGTTTGTGAAAACGCCTGAACCAAATTTTGATGAAAAAGAATTTGCCAACAAAAGTGACACTTTGGGGTCAAAGGTGATACAATTTGGACCAAAAGTGCCATCCAAGGATGTGGTTGCCAACACCATGAGTAGGGTTACTATTAATTTTGGTTGAGTTGGCAAAAATTATGTTTTTACTATGTACAAATGATCTATATTTTTGCTTTATGTTTGTTGTTTTTTTAGATGCTGAAAATTAGTATGTTGAATTCCTTACATATGCTGCTTTGGTGAATTTTGACGTATTTGTAGTTCCATCTAGTAATTAAGTGTGTAGCCTCATAATCGGAGTATGCTTTTGGCTTTTGGGAATCAATAGTATTTTTCAGCTTCTTGCTTTCATTTTGAGTACTTACCTTTTTTCTTTTAATTTCTTACTTTTTGTTTGATGGTGATCTATGACTTCTCAATACTCTAGTTTTAGAAATCGTCTCTGCAATAATACGGAGTCGATTGTAGAATGGTAATTTGAATACTGAGTCGTGTCTCTCGAGGATAGATGTTATCGGCAATCGGTGTTTTTAGTTAATCTCTTGTTAATTTTAATTGCACTAATCTACTCTAAGAAAGTAATAAGTCACTTGGTTGAGTTTGAGTTTCTTTATACTAATGCTTGAATTGAAATGAGAACTTGGAAAACACTAATTAAGGCAAATGTTAATAAATATTGAAAGCTTGCTTGAAAGTAACTAATTTGAGAAAATTAATTAAACCCTAATTAAAAACTTTTAGTAAATTAAAGACAACTAAATTAAGGAAAGCTTTCAAGTTATAAAAGAGGAAATGGAGGGAAAGTCAAAACTTTTTAAATTAAAAAGAAGATTCATGGTCAAAGAGCTTGGAAAATGAAGAAGTCAAATTGATAAAAGAAGAAAGTCCCATTTGTCTTTCAATGACCAAATGTTTGTTCACCTAAATGGGGTAAAAATCTTCAAGAGGTGCTTCGATGGAGTTTTTACAAACAAGAAGATTAGAAAGCAACACAAAAACAATAGATTCTACACTTGAGAATTTGAAATGTAAGGAAAAACAAAACAAGTTAAAACCTAACAACCAACACAAACAACTACAACAATACAAGAAAAACACACAATATAAAGGAGAAAGATTACTACCAATTTCACTCCAAAGATCTTCAAAATCTAGCTTAGAATCTTCAATAGATAAATCAAGTCTTCATCACAAAAGCAACTAAAAAGGATGGAGATGTCACCTTCTCCAACAACTCAACAAGAGAAATTAACACTAACTAACTAACTGAACTAAACTACTCTAAGTATTATAACTAGGGTTTTAAAAAAGCAATGGAATAGTAGAAGCTTGGACGAGATTAAACAAGTTCCGAAATCAACCAAGGAGAGGATAAGGTTGGTGGAGAGAAGGTTGGGATATATATATATATAGTCGCAGGGGCAAAATCATCAAAAATGCTAAAAATCTCAAAATTTCCTGTGAGGCAGTCGATTAGCAGCGTTTTAGTCGATCGACTGCCTGTCGATCGGTTGGATTCAGTCGATCGACTGCCTGTCAATCGACTGGAAGGCAGTCGATCGACTGCTTGTCCGTTCAAACATCCCAACCTCTGTCGAGCAGTCGATCCGGGTCGCTTTCAGTCGATCGACTGGAATGGCAGTCAATCGACTGCCCTTATAGTCGATTTCGGCTGCTTCCGGCTCGGTTTTCTCATTTTCCGCTCCAAAACGTCCGCCAGTTATCATCTCTTATTCGCGCTGTGTTCCCTTGCATATCTTCGCTTGTCCATTGCATAGCGAGTCGATTGGAATGCCATAAGCGTGCGCGGGTCCCGCTTTGGTCATTCTATAGCAAAAAATATAAAACAAGTGAAAATATATGAAAAACATAATGGAAACCGTGCAAACGCCACAAAACCAAAAACTAACAAAATAATCCTAATCGACTCTTAAAACCTATAGATGCAAGCAAAACACATGCAAACGCGACATAAAAAGGTAACAAAAACATGTACAAAAACGTGCAAATCAACTACCCCACACTTAGAATGATTGCTTGTCCTCAAGCAAATATAATCTTGAATTACAAAACTACCCCCCAGATGATCCTAAACCAATGCACAATAACCTAATTCGAGATGCCGCATGCTACAATGCTTGTTAGCTTGATCAAAAAAGACGACAATGATGCGTTGACAAAGAAAGTTTAGATCGACTCCCGGAACCTAAAAGTACTAGGTAACCCTCCAATTCGGTCCCACCGTCCTTGCCCCGACTAAGGTATATACACGCTCGAATCGTTAATCGGCTCCCTACTAGCCCCAATCATCTACATCTCTCTTTAACAATCAAAAACCTAAAAAGAAGGAAAAATAAGAAGTGTGCACAAGTTGCACATTTATTACTTAATAACTTCAAGGATTTATAACGTATCCTTGTTCTTTCATCATTTTTTTCCCTTTTTTTCCTTTTTTTTTTTGCAATACGAATAGAGTTCAACGACTTCGATCACTCGTTGCTACTAGCAACTTATAATATTTCTGATCGAGCACATGGAGCAATTGACACTCCAAAATTAGAAGAAAAATTGCAAAACAAAAATCCTATAGAGAGTGCTCGGTGACGAGGGTAGTTGAGGCACTAGTTCTTAATTGAGCTCAAGGATAGCATGAATCTAAGGCCGACAAAGTTTTCAACATGTCAAACTACCTAAGTACACTAAATCTGATTGAAATTCTAAACTTCCTAATCAAATCATCAAAACTGCGTCACTTCGCCAAGGTTCCAAGCAAATATAACACAAGCTACTCAAATTATCACAAGCAAGCAAGCAAGCAAACAACTTAAAAACCTAAGACGAACCCTAACCACCCACACTTAGAACCTAGCAATGTCCTCATTGCAAATTAAGTTAGAAAGCGGTAAAAAGTGTAAAGGGAAAAGAAAATGCCTCTATTCTCGAGCTTGTGATGACGCGGTCATACATAAGTTTTTGCTGGTAAATGGGGTGTTGCAAAAACAAGGTATGTAAAAAAGTGAAAATCATTTTGAGGTTTTCGAAATTTCTATTTTGTTTGGATTTTCTTTTAAGATTTTTTTTTATTTTAGAAAATAGGAAGGAGGAATAAAAGAGAACGATGAAACATAAGCACACTATATACAAAACTTTTATTATTATTATTTTTAATTTTAATTTTTCTTGGATTTTCAAGAGTTGAGATGAGAATAGAAGAACATAATCGAATAATAAACAAAGTAAAGATAAAACAAATGAAAATAAACACAAACTTATTAAAACAAATGAAAAGGACATTTAGGAGAATTAGTGATGTCTCCTACGTCGGGGGTTGAGGTTTGCGTCCTCGTCTTCTTCCTCATTTTCTTTGTCCTCCTCCTCTTCCTCGTTACCTTCTTCTTTGCCTTCGTCTTCCTCGTCTCGACGCAACTGAATCTCCATCAAAATGAGGCGGCTTTGGATGGCACGATATGCACGATCGTTCCTTACTTGCCCCGCCCTCAACTCCTCCAAATTGGTATCGAGCCGGTCGAAACACCCAAACACTTGTCATTGGAACTCGCGCCAACTCATGTCGTGACCCGAACTGGTGCTCGGGCCTCCCTCTTGATGCGGGATTGCCGCGTGGCTCATGCTTGCTCCAAAAGGCATGCCCGAATCGGTGTTCGGGGCTTCATCGGCCTCGACGCCTTCGTTGTGCTACCGTTCATATTCCTCTTCTTTTTCTTCGTGGCTACGACGGTGGGGGTGTCGTGGGTTTACCGGGATATTGGGCATCTTCCAAGCCAACTCCAACAGCTCGATCCTTTCCAAGTTGGCCGCCTTGGGGTCAAAACCGAAGTGATGGGCTAGCAAGGTGATCATGGGTCTCATCCCGACCCGAGCGACACTTCCGCCCTTCGTTCTCCAAGTCCCTAGAATCCCGGCACGGAGAAAGGGATAAATGGGCACTTGACGCCCGTTGTGCAAACACCAAAGCACATACACCTCATCGTGCGTGAGATTTATGGCCTCGTGCTTGCCCATGAGGATGTGGGCGAAGAATTTGCATGCCCCCATCAATGCAAGGTCAGTTATCGTCGAGGCGTGATACTGAGACGTACCTCGACCATTCGAGATACTTACCCAAAATGGTGTTGTTTCGACCCAAAATATGACCAACGTCAAGAACAACGCCTGGAACCTTGAACACCTTCTTGACCTGCACGTAGAAACACGTTAGAAATGACCATCGGGGGTTTTCCGGTGGAAACCTCTCCGATGCTTAAGTCAGTAAAGCGTATGAGGTTTCTCTTAGCAAGCAAATAAAGAATGCACAAAGAATGACATACCTCTCTTAGCCTTGGGGCTGAGATATTTATAGTTTCCCCTAGTGGGGACCCCAGCCGGGATCTCAAGGGCACATGCCGCGAATCACGGGCCGTTACGTAGTGGTCCCACTTGTCCCTTTACTGGGAACAGGGAGAACAGGTCTTCCCTGTTCTAGGTATTCCTCTTAATATCAATATCAGACTGGACCCTAGTCAGGTCTTCCCTGTTCCAGGTCTATATTGCCTCGATATCAGCATCAGGTCTGACTCTAGCCCCAGGGTCTTCTGGCAGAGCACTTTTGTCAGCTCAATATGATCCCCGGGCCGTAGTGATCTCTCTTTAAGATTATCAGGTCATGAGAAATCCCGGGCTGTGACCATCCTTTCTTGATGTACTATTTTCCCCAAGAGGCCTAACCAGAACTTCCCTGAAACCGAGCTGTTTCGATTATCTCTTAACTAGATCTAACCCAATTTAAGTCTGACCTCTATATTGCCATATCAACTCCTCCCCCCACAAGTGATTGGGGTAGAGCTGACTTTTTCCCGAGATTCCCTTAATTTAATAAGGTCCCACACTTTTATTACTTCCCGTACTGGAACGGATCCCTAGAAATCCGCCTGACAACCAGACCTAATTATTGGCATTAGTGGTATCGGTCCACATTCCCAGACGGTTACCCTTCCCATACGCCTTCCAAGTACTGACACGTCAACCCTAGTCTAGGACGGTTGACGCTCCAGCTCACCACTTAGGGCACTGTACACCTGCCCATATTAAATGCGGAGATCCCATCAAATCCCGCCTTCATCGATTTCCGTTCTTTTTAAATTTATCTATTCCTCTTTTATTCCCGCTGAATTCTCACTTTGCATTTCTCACTTCTCAAAATCTTTCGAGTCTCCCTTTCCTTTTCTCTCGGAATTTCCGGCGATCCTCTCTGATTCAAATTTCCCAGCTTGATTTTTCCGGAAATCTTTTACAAACCAGGTATCTCTCTTAGCCCCTGATCTCTTTTAATTTTCCTAAAATGGCGTCGTCTTCTAACACTCCCCCTACTAACACTTCTCCGCGTCTGCTACTCCGGCGGTGGCGGTGCTGTCTTCCTTCTCGCTGTCGGACCCTCTTGTGAGGGCGAGAACCTCTTCTCCTTCCCCGTCTAGTGTCCCCACATTGGAATCCGATTCTTTGTCCCTTTCTTCTTCGGCAGCCGCGACGGTGGCTGCCATTTCCTCCTCCTCTGGCGGCCTAAAATATCCCCCGGCCATCTCCGACCACCCCAAGGTCACGTCCATACTGAGTAAAAGGACGGTGGAGGAAATTCGTCATAAACATAAGATCTCCGATCCTTATGACGCCTATTGCCCTCCGGCGGGTATTTTAGCCTGTCAATCGCCGGCAGGCTGGTTAACCTTTTACCAAGACCAGTTTCAGGCAGGTCTATGCCTTCCCGTACACCGTTTAATGCTGGAAATAGCCAAAATATACCAGAAACCCATTTTCCAATTTACCCCTAATTCTTTTCGCATCATAGTTTGTTACAGTCTGGCCATGTGCTATGCTGGCCTAGACCCTTCTGCTCACACCTTCTTCCAGCTCTTCCAAGCGAAGAGCTCTTTTCCGGGTTGTTTTTACTTGACAGCCAGACCCCGAGTTCACTTTTTGTTTAAACTCCCTACCTCCAACAAGGATTGGAGGAAAAAATTATTTTATGTTTATTGTAGTGAGGACTGGGGTTTTAATCCTAAGCCCATTGAAGGGTTACCTTCGTATCCACCTCTATCCTCTACCAACAGGTCTGCCCGTATAAAAAAGATCATTTCTACTTTGAATGAGAATCCTCTCCACGTGACTGACCTTCTCCTTCCCTTTGTCTTGGACTTTTTCAACGATTGGTCAGAAACAGCCCCCTTAACCAAAGAAATTGGTATAGTTTCTCTCCCTCTAGGTTTGTTTTGCTTGTTTATTTTACCCTTAACCCTTTTTCTTCTATTTTCTTCCATGATGATGCGCGAAATGATTGAGGCAGCCAAAAGGAGAGCGGGCAGAGCCTCAAGAACCGCCGAGCATGGAGCAGGCCCTTCTTCTTCTAAGCCAGCCCAAGATTCTCTTCTAGAGAACAGCTCTAATCCTACCCAACTGCCTCCTCGACCCGCTCTTACCAGGCCCTCTTCTTCCGACTCTGAGGAAAATACACTTCCTCTTTCTAAGAGTCCGCGCACAACCTCTAGAAGTCGTGCTCTCGTGGCCCCTACTTTACCTCACGACACTCTTCCCTCCATTACTCGCAGTGGCCCACCTCCAATTAATTCAATTGCCAACTGCTCGGGAAAGACTGCCGTCCAATATATGCTCCCGCAAATGCTGCCCGCAGATCAACCGGGCTTGGAAAAAATGACCGATCGGCAATTACTGGAGTCTTGGTGCCAAGACGAAGCACGGGTAAATTCCTTACTTTCATATCTGGGGCGTGTCTTTTGCTCAAGTGTTAACTTCTCTTTGCTTTTGTTAATCAGAATTCCTCCAAAAAGGCTCTCTTGGCCTCCCGCATCACCAGATCGCTGATCCAGTTTGATGTGGTCAAGGAGAACAAGGAGCTTGCCACGAAGATGGAGCGCATCAGGACTCTTGACAAGGAAAGAGGAGTGAAACTGAAGAGGCAAGAGGAAGAGCCCGGGCATCTGAGAGAGAAGCTCAAGAAGGCGAAGGCAAAGACTGCAGAGATGGGCAAGGCCCAGTTGAAGATGATCGAGACTGCTGGTGCCGAAGCAAGGGATGAAGCACTAGCGGAGGCTCGCAGTCTGGAGGATGAGGCCCTTGCCAAGGCCAAGGCGGAGTGGAAGATGGAGTTTCTAGGCTCCGAAGAGGGCCTCAAATTAGTTCAACTGGCTAGAGAGGAGACCAGGAAAGCTTTCTTGGGATCCAAAGAGCTCTACTCCTTGCTCGTCCCTGAGGCCATGAGCTATTACTACTTCGCCTTGGACGAGCAAGCTAAATGGAGTGCAGCCAATGCAGCCAATCCCAATGCTGTTTTCGACCGGGATCTTCCACTACAGACTCCTCCCGAGCCCACCTCTTTTGTCTACGCCAAGGAGCGAGACTGCTTGCATCTTGCTAAGGCTGCGAAGTTTGCTGAGCACGTTCTTTCTCTCTTCCACTCTCCTGCAGAGTCTCAGCCAGACCAGGTTCTTACCTTGGCCATCCCTGACTCTTCTCCATCCCCAACCTTCGCCGGTCTGGGTGAGTTACCTGGAGGAGCTTCCCCTGGTGCCTTAGTTGAGGATGCGGTGGAGCAGCTAGCCACAGAGCTGGATGCAGAGCTGTAGCTTTCTATGCCTTCTTTGTAAATGAAACAGAACTGATGTGATTGCCTGTATGGCTGGTCTGATTTTGGTTTATTTTGAAGTTTTTATTACAACTTTCAAATTAATGATAATTTCTTGTTTGTCTCGTTGTGGCTTTTGGGTTTCTAGGGTTTCCTGATTTTCCGGAAACCCTAGTACCTTTTAATTCTTTTTCCACGCGCTTTTGCTTCCTTAAATATGCGCCTGTGTTCATTATTTTCTTTTCAATTTTCTGTAATGGCTTCTTCCCCTCTTCTCCAAGAACTTGATATCGCCAAGCGAAAAAACATCTCTCTGGTTGTCGAAAAGTTCAAACTGTCTGATAAGATGGTCATGCTTGGAGAAAAAGTAAGCTACCTTTATCGTCTTCTGGACAGAAAAAGGTAAAAGAAGCGCCACTACAAGAGAGAATGGGCTGAGCTCCGGCAAGTCAACCACCAGTTGCAGGAGGAGAAGGCGGATCTGGTTGAGTCGGTGAATCGCCTGACTATCACCGCCGGTGAGGCCCATGCTCTTTCTAAGCAAGCCAAATAAATACCGTCAACGCTATCACGAGACTGAGCGTGAACTCTAACGTGTTCGCCGAGCTCTAGCTGCAAATCGGAGAGCTTCAGGCTCACATGGATAGACATTTCCGGGCCTTCATGCTGGACTTGCCCTTGTTCTTGCTTTTTCATTTCCCCTGCATTGTAATCACTTTTTTGCAAGCTTACACGTCAAGCTTTAAGTAATTTTATCAAAACGTTGTATCTTTTCCCTTAAGAATGTTCTTGATTTTTTCATTGCTCATTAATTATTTCAATCAAATTAGGGTTTTTTCCAGCTTTCGCCAGGTTTAACTTACCACCAAGTCTAGCGTATAGCTCCAATCAACTTAAATTCATGGGACGTCCGTCCTTAAGTAATTAGAGCTCATACTAAAAATCATCTTAGTAATTTGGGGCATCCGCCCTTGGTTGTTCCTCGCTTGAACTGACCATCAGGTCGGGCAAAATTATGGGCAGCCGCCCTTAGCCAATCCTGACTTAAACTGACAATCAGGTCAGACAAAATCGAGGGCATTTGCCCTTAGCCAATCCTGACTTAAACTGACAATCAGGTCAGGTAAAATTATGGGCAGCCGCCCTTAGCCAATCTTGGCTTAAACTGACCATCAGGTCAGGCAAAATCGAGGGCATCCGCCCTTAGCCAATCCTGGCTTAAACTGACAATCAGGTCAGGAAAATGGGGCATCCGCCCTTAGCCAATCCTGGCTTAATTATGAACACGCACTTAAACTGATGAACGGGAATAAACCTGCAATTTTATTCAATAAGACAAATAATCATTAAGAAATTACAATTACGCATAAAATTTTCGTAAGTTAGCGATATTCCAAACACGAGGGATCTCGGTCCCATCCAGTTCCTCCAACTTGTAAGCGCCTTCTTCCAAGGTTTGGATGACTCGGAGCGTCCCTTGCCATGCGACATCCAGCTTTCCTTTCGTCTTTCCTAAATCAGCTCTTCTTAAGACCAGGTCTCCCAACTGAAACTGCCTCTTGACCACAGTTTTATCATATGTCGCCTTTATTCTCCCCTGAATATGCGCCATTCTGGCAGCAGCTCGCTCTCTTTTTTCCTCCATCAAGTCCAGAGCATCTTGGATTAAAAGTTCATTATGCTCTTTAACAAAATTCTGAACCCGATGAGTTTCCATGCTTATCTCGGCGGGCACCACTGCATCCATACCATAAACTAAGCTGAAAGGCTTTTTCCCTGTACTTTCTTTAGGATTAGTTCTATATGACCATAAAATTGAGCTCAACTCATCCACCCATCTGCCTCCAGATCTTTCTAAACGGGCCTTGATCCCTTGTACTAGTATGCGATTAGTGACTTCTACTTGACCGTTAGCCTGGGGGTGGTAGACAGATGTGAAGTGCTGGTCAATTTTCATCTTCGTACACCAAGCTCTGATTCTGGTACCCATGAACTGGGTGCCATTATCCGAGACGAGGACTCTGGGGACGCCAAACCTACACACCATGTTTCTCCACAAGAACTTCATGACTGCCTCTTCTGTGATTTTAGCCAAGGCCTCGGCTTCCACCCATTTGCTAAAATAATCGATCGCCACTATTAGAAATTTCTTTTGGGCAGGAGCCGTGGGGAAGGGGCCGACCAAATCAATGCCCCACTTGGCAAATGGTCAAGGAGAGCTCATCGTCATGAGCTCTTCCGTGGGTTTATGTATCAACGATAAGTTCTTCTGGCACTTTTTGCATTTCCGCACGAAATCCTCCGTATCTTTCCTCAGTTGTGGCCAGAAATACCCCGCTCTCAAGGTCTTGCTTGCTAGAGCTCTGGCGCCCATATGGTTGCCGCAACATCCCTCATGGATTTCCCGGAGGACCAAAGACCCTTCTTCTCTACTCAGGCATCTTAAGAGGGGCTGTCCAAACCCTCTTTAGAATAACTCCCCCTTGACCAGACAAAACCTGGAAGCCCTGACTCGTATCTTTATTGACTCCTTTTTATCTTCTGGCAGGTCTCCCTTCTCCAAATACGCTTTTATAGGAGAGCGCCAGCCATCACCTTCAATCACACCTGCTCTGTTCCAAACTCCCTATCTGCCTTTAGCAAGGTAATCACTCTTTCCCTGCAATCTGTCGCTGAGCTAGCTACTTTCGCCAAGTAGTCATCTCTTCAATTGTCTTCTCTAGGGATTTGCATAACTGTCAGAGATTTCATGTCCTTGGCTAATTCTCTAAACTTGGCCAAATATCTCTGCATGCTATCTTCCCTTGTCTCGAATTCTCCACTTATTTATTTACAAACGAGCTGAGAATCCACCTTGGCGCAGATCTGTTCTGCTCCTAGATCCTGTGCCATCTAAACACCTCGTAGGAGGGCTTCATATTCTGCCGCATTATTAGATAAAGCATGATTTAAACGTATGGCGTACTCAGTTGACACTCCTGCCGGATCTATCAAGACAATTCCTGCCCCACAGCCCTGGTTACTGACAGAGCCATCTGTGAAGACTGTCCATTCCTTCACCTCATCAGGAGGGCCAACTATTTCCTGCATAAAGTCAGCCAATGCCTGAGCTTTGATTGCTGTTCTGGCTTCAAACGCGATGTCGAACTCACTGAGCTCGATTATCCATTTAGCCAGCCTTCCTGATGCTTTCGGTTTGTCCACTATAACTTTTAATGGCAGGTTTGTCCGTACGATTATACTGTGCGAAAGGAAATAAAGACGCAACTTGCGAGCCGTGCCTACCAGGGCTAGCATTGCTCGTTCTATTTCCACATATCTCACTTCTGCGTCATGCAAGACCTTACTCCAGTAGTAGACCGGTCGCTGTATTTTGCCCTCCTCTCTAATCAAAAACGGAGCTGACCGCCTGCTGCCCCACAGATAGATACAAAATTAGGGGCTCACCCTGGATGGGCTTTGTAAGCAGAGTCATGTCAGCCAAGTGCTCTTTTAGAAATCGAAAAGCTTCCACACACTCCTCACTCCATTGAAATTCTGCCTTCTTTCGTAAAGCCCAAAAAAATGGCAAGCTCTTTTCTGCAGAGCGTGATACGAATCGGCTCAAAGCATTAATGCAACCTGCCAAACATTGCATTTCTCTAACGTTTCTTGGCGCCTGCATCTCCATAATTGCTTTCAACTTTTCCGGATTGGCCTCAATGCCTTTCTCCGTGACCATGTATCCCAAGAATTTACTAGCTCGTACCCCAAAAGCACATTTCTTGGGGTTGAGCTTCATTCTATACTTCCTCAAGGTAGCGAATGTTTCTTTCAAATCTTCCACATGAGAGGCTGCTTTGACACTCTTGACCAACATATCATCCACGTACACCTCCATGTTTTGTCCGAGCTGCTCTTTGAACATTTTATCCACTAACCTCTGATACGTGGCACCAACGTTTTTTAACCCGAATGGCATGACCACATAACAGTAAGTACCCTTCGGAGTGATAAAGCTAACTCTCTTCCAATCATCCTTTGAAAGCTTGATCTGATGGTGACCTTGCGAAACGTCCATCATGCTCAGGAGTTCGCATCCAGAAGTAGAGTCAACAAGTTGATCAATCCTTGGGAGTGGATAGTGGTCCTTTAGGCAGGCACGATTGAGATCACGAAAATCAATACACATTCGCCAATACTCTTGAGTTTTGGGAACCAGCACGGCATTGGAGAGCCATTCAGGAAATTGTATCTCCTGAATATGCTTAGCCTTAAGTAATTTCTCCACTTCGGCCTCAATTATGGCCTCCTTCTCAGGCCCAAAGTTCCGTTTCTTTTGCTTTACTGGCTTCATATCTGGACTGATGTTATGGCGATGCTCTGTCACCTCTGGGTCAATCCCCACCAAATCCTGGGGAGACCAGGCGAACACATCCGCACTATCTCTCAACAGAGTCACCAGGTCTGTCAAGACCTCTGGGCTGAGCGTCGTTCCTACACGAAGGACTCTACTCTCATCTCCTGGGACAACCTCTACTAACATCAGCCCTTCCTCTCTTCTAGCCAGGTCTTGTTTTGGCTGCTCTACCCGAGCCTTTTTACTCTGCCTTTCCTCATCACTGTTCCTTCTGATGCATTCAACATACGTCTGTCGCGACACATATTGATCACCTCTCACCTCGCCTGTTCCGTCCTCCGTAGGGAATTTCATCTTCATGTGGAAAACCAAGATAACAGCCTGGAACTGGCTCAGAGAAGGTCGGCCAAGCATGACATTGTAAGAAGAGGGCGCATCCACCACCAAAAAATGCACCATCCTAGTCACCCTATACGGCTCTTCCCCCAACGTCACGAGGAGCCTGACCGCTCCTAAGGGTTTCAGGGCTCCCCCTGCAAACCCGACTAAGGAGGTGGTTACCTCCTCCAACTCGACATCCAAATTCAACTGTTTAAAGCAATCAAAGAACAAAATATCAGCAGAGCTCCCTGTATCCACGAAAATTCATCTTACTTTATAATGGGCGATAGTAGCCGTTATAACTAAGGCGTCCTTGTGGGGAGCCAGGATACCATCACCATCCTCTGACCCAAAGTAGATATTTGTCATGGACGCCATTTGCCCGACTTCTCGTGACTTCCTAACCAGATCTTTCGCAGCCCGGACATAACTGTGTTGCGTCTTCTTAGAATGCTCTTCCAGTTCTCCGCCGGTAATCATCTGGATGTATCCATGAATGACCTGGGTTTGATCAGTTCTTCTTCCTTCAGCACGCCCCCTATCCTGATCTCTTTTGTTTTGTGGAGCACAATCATAGCCGCTACGACCAGATCTGGCTTCCTCTTTCCTCATGCGGGCGTACTCTTTCAGGTGCCCTGCCTGAACCATTCTCTCCAGCTCATCTTTCAAATGCATACACTCATCTGTATTGTGGCCACATTCATTATGGAAACGGCAGAATCGGTCCGACCTTTCCTTCCTGGGCTTTTGTGAGTACGTCTTGGGCCATTTCAGCTCTGGGTGCCTCTCTATTGCTTGCAGGATTTCACCCTGCGGCATCGCCAAAGGGGTATATCTGTCAAAATGAGGTCTCCCCCCAAACAGATCTGGCCTTGGCTTCTTCACCGCTGCCCTTTCGTCTCTATCGTACCTTTCCCGTTTCTTCTCTCCTTAATCTTTGATTTTCAAAGCCTCCTCCAGATGAATGTACTTCTCAGCTCTCTCCAAGAGCTCTCCAAACTACAAAGCTGGCTTCACAACCAGCAATTGGAAAAATTCGCCCCTCCGGAGGCCTTGCGCCAGAGCATTCACCAACAGCTCTTCGGACGCAGACGACACCTCAATTCTTGCAGTGGTGAAGCGATTGATATAAGCGCGCAGGCTCTCACCTTCCTTCTGTTTTAAGCTAAACAGCTCAAGCGGCATCTTCTGGTATTTCCTGCAGCTCGTAAACTGGTGTAGAAAGGCCGAGCTGAATTCATCGAAATTGCTAATGGATCGAGGTGGCAACTGGCTAAACCAGAGCTGTGCTGACTTAGTGAAAGTCATCGGGAAGACCCGACACATGACAGAATCGGAGAATTTGTGTAACGCCGCCACTATCTCAAAGCGACTAAGATGGTCTGACAGATCCGTCGTCCCGTTGTATTCGAAACCTAAGGATCGATAAGAAGCTGGCACATCGTCGCGCATGACCTCCTCCGTAAATGGAGTGCCTCGCCGCACCGGAACCGCGCCCGTGCCTGTCATCTTTTTCCTGAACTCCCGTACTTCTTTTTGGAGGCTCTGCATCTGCTCGGCCAGGCCTGGACGAGCCTGGCTGGATGTCTCATCATCAGAAGTAGAGAAGTGTTCCTCTCTGTCCTGTAGAGGAGTCCGATCTGTGCGCTGGCCTCGCAGTGGCTCAGTTTCTGCCACCGGGACAGTTCTTGCCGGTGGTGTGTTGGATGGCGGCGGCGACATCTCCGCAAACTTCTTTTCCACCACCGTCTCCACAGCTTTACCAATGAGCTCCAAGAGCTACATGAGGAAGGATTTATTGAATGAACCACCAGCAGCTGGTACAGATCTACCAAGTGGGGGTGGCGTGGTGGCCGGTGCAGCCGCTGTCGACGGTGCTGTCCCATCCGGTCCCATCGTTGACGTCTCTGCCAACCTGGGCATACCCCACGACGCAGCGGAACTGGGGGTTCCGCCGAGCTCTCCTACCAAGTTCCGTCGCAGACCATCTGAAGCCATTGAAAAGTCTCACGTCATAGCTTGATTGAGTTCCCACAGACGGTGCCAATTATTTCGACCTAAAATATGACCAACGTCAAGAACAACGCCTGGAACCTTGAACACCTTCTTGACCTGCACGCGGAAACACGTTAGAAAGGACCACCGGGGGTTTTCTGGTGGAAACCTCTCCTATGCTTAAGTCACTAAAGCGTATGAGGTTTCTCTTAGCAAGCAAAGAAGGAATGCACAAAGAATGACATACCTCTCTCAGCCTTGGGGCTGAGATATTTATAGTTTCCCCTAGTGGGGACCCCAGTCGGGATCTCAGGGGCACATGCCGCGAATCACGGGCCGTTACGTAACCAATTCTGACAAGTGGTCCCACTTGTCCCTTTACTGGGAACAGGGAGAACAGGTCTTCCCTGTTCCAGGTCTTCCTCTTAATATCAATATCGGGCTGGACCCTAGTCAGGTCTTCCCTGTTCCAGGTCTATATTGCCTCGATATCAGCATCAGGTCTGACTCTAGCCCCAGGGTCTTCTGGCAGAGCACTTTCGTCAGCTCAATATGATCCCCAGACCGTAGTGATCTCTCCTTAAAATTGTCAGGTCATGAGAAATCCCGGGCTGTGACCATCCTTTCTTGATGTACTATTTTCCCCAAGAGGCCTAGCCAGACCTTCCCTGAAACCAAGCTGTTTCGATTATCTCTTAACCAGGTCTAACCCAATTTAAGTTTGACTTCTATATTGCTATATCAGGTGTCACGGCAAAATCGCGAGGTCGCTCGTCCATCCATTCTTGGCAATTAAGCCCCAAGACCGCTTGGAGCACCTCTTAGGTGATCCGCCGCTCGCTCCCCCCAACCCAAACTGTAAATTTTGTGGCCTCTCGGCCCCAGTAGGTGGTGAAAAATTCGAGCATAAGCTCTCGGTAAGGCGGATCCTGGAGCGATGCGAACCTGCGACCGCTCAGGTCGTCAATGAATTGGACCAACCGAGCCCTGAATCCTTGGTAATCCCCATTTGCCACCCACTCGTCTAGAAGCTCGAGGTTGACGAAGCACGGAATGGTGAAGTTCCATTGGGAGAGGTTTTGGTAAAGTTCCCCCTCGGCCTCTGAATAAATGGGGAAAGGGGAGCCATAGTTGTCGGCGATGTTAGGGAAGAGGGGATGGTTTTGGTGGGCATAGGCCATGGGAATTGAATAGGTGGAGAATACGAGGATTGTGTTTAAGTATTCCGGGAATTGAAAATAACGGACACAAAATGAAAAGGAAGGGGTTTTAATCAAAAAAGGTCCTTGAGGCATTTCATCGAGCACTTGGTGGGCATAGGTTCTGAGTAAGGAATTTGAAGAAAAAATGGAACCCAAGTCCACCCAAACTCAACCAATCAAAGAAATTATGCCTCAAGTATGTGGTTCTAGTGAATTACCTCGATGAGTGGGCTCAGAATTGGAATCGAAACCCGAATTGCAACTCCCACCCCTTTTGTGTCAAAAATGGAGGAAATGAAGAAACAAGGAAAAGGTGCTAGGATTTATCTGTAATTGTGTGAGAATGGGATGATGATCGCTGGAAATCGTCCTCTTCCCATTTTTTTCTTTTTATATATTTCTTCGCTCTTTTCTTCGGTCGTTTCTTTCTTTCCCTTTTTTTCGCAGCCGATTATAGGGGAAGAGAGAGAGAGAGATCGACTGCTTTTATAAGCCCCGCTGGTCTTGGCTTCAGTGGGGCAGTCGATCGACTTATTGGCATTCGATCGACAGCCTGTCGATCGGCAGTATACCCAGTTGATCAACTGACCCTCGCAAACCCAGGTGGCCTCTGTTCTTCAGTCGATTGGCCCACACTCAGTCATTCTATCAGTCGATCGACTGCCTGTCGATAGACAGGATCCCAGTCGATCGAACGCACTTCTGCAAAATTCTAACAACCTCAGTCCTGTAGTCGATTAGCCCATGATTCAGTCGATTTGTCAATCAATCGATGGCTTTCCAGTCGATCGACTGGATTGAAGCTGATCGACTGCTCTGCTGCAGCCAGTTCCCTATTTTTGGTTGCTTTCTTTTCCCAAACTCCATAATTACTCCTACAAAAACCGAAAAACATTAGTTAAAGCTAATAGAGAAAGGATATACACAAGATCAAAAGAAAAATATGAAAGAGGGTTGGAAAGTCATGGGTATCCTCCCATGTATCACGTTTGTTTAAAGTCGTTCGCTCGACTATCCTTCATTGATTAGGACTTCGTCGGGGGCACATCCCCCAAGTCCTCCTCTACAATCACAAACTCGAGATCCTTGGGTTATAACAATCTGTGTCGGTAGGGCTTAACTCGTGCACCATTCACTTAGAACCGCTCGTCCGTCTTGGATTGATCAATGTTACTGCTCCAAACGGGGATATCTTCTCGATCTTGTATGGTCCGCTCCACTTGGACATAAGTTTCCCGGAAAACATGGCGAGACGAGTGTTGTAAAGGAGTACTTGCATTCCTTCTTCCAATTCCTTAGGCACAAGCTTCTTGTCATGGAGGAGCTTCATCTTTTTCTTGTACTTGCATTCCTTCTTAACTCGTCAAGCTCCTCAATTTGGAGCTTTCGCTCCTCTCCGGCTTGCTTCAAATCTTAGTTACACGCCCGAATAGCCCACCAAGCTTTATGCTCCATTTTAACCGGGAGGTGGCACGGCTTCCCGTATACGAGGCGATAGGGGCTCATCCCAAGAACTGTCTTATGGGACGTGCGGACGGCCCACAAAGCATCCACGAGCTTCATTGACCAATCTTTCCGGTTCGGTTGCACGGTCTTCTCGTGAGTGTTCATGATTTGGCGGTTACTCATCTTGACTTGCCCGGCCGTTTGAGAATGGTATGGAGTGGACACCTTGTGCACGACCCCATAGTTCTTCAACACCCGTTCAAGTAGCTTGTTGTTGAAGTGCTTGCCGCCATCGCTAATAATCATTCTCGGAACTCCAAACTGACTAAAGATGTTGCTCCGAACGAACTTCACCCCGGTATCTATTTTGTAGATTTTTAGTGGTGTTTAAAATATGAAAAGTGGCTTCATGACTCGGTATTATCGGAATTTGATTGAATGTAAGGATCAATGGGTTTTTAGCTTTGTGGAATTAGAGGAAAATGGAAATAAAGGAATTTAAATGAAAGTAAATGCAAGTATTTCGTATGCCTCGTGCGTATGCCCAATGAAAATTGCAAGCAATAATGAAAATAAGCAATAAAAAGCAAGGAAACAACAAGGTACAAGCATAAAAGCCTAAAGTACTACTATGCATGCATGATCATGAAAATCTAAATAAAGCAAATCAACGAATATCGAAAGCACTAATAGAAAGATCAATAAAAGTTGACGTGAAAGTTTAAATCTTTTCGAAAAATAACAAGAAATGAAGAGTAGATCTAGGATTTAACATAAAACTATGCATGAAAATAAAAACCAAAATAAAGCATATGAATACTCAAAATAAAAATGATCAAGGACCCGATCTATGATCTAGATGTGTCACTCACCTAGGTTCCATAGCCAAATCACAAAATCTAGCAATTAATCAAAGAGCTAAAGCAAAATGCATAAATTGAAGAACAAGCATGAAATTGAAGAACAAGGAAGGAAATAAATGAAATCTTACTTGAATTAATAAAGGAAAACAAAAGCTTGAATGAAATTGCAATCCAAAATAAAATTCAAGTGATGACTTGAATTCATCTCGAGCTTACAAACCCCAAGCAAAAGCTTGGAATTAAATCTAAGAACTAGAGAGAGAAATTAATTCCAAACTCATGCAAGAGTTGGGAGAATGAGTGATTTATTACAAAATGAGAGAAGTGCCTTATTTATACTAGGTTTAATTGGGGTTAAATGGGACAAATTATCCTTAAAGGCTTGGATTTCCCGGGTTGACCAAGTTTGACCCGAAATGGCCTTCCTAGCCACTTGAATAGGTGTTTAGCTTGATTTGGCTCGGCCTTGGCTCGAGGTGGCTCGGCAGATGGGCGAGCTTGGGCGCACATGAGCGCAGGCTGTCGGCAGCCTTGGCGCGGGAATGGGC
>BMAC01000017.1:515242-525758 GCA_014905375.1 Phtheirospermum japonicum | reverse complement strand
AATATAGTCGCAGGGCAAAATCATCAAAATTGCCAAAAATCTTAAAATTTCCTGCGAGGCAGTCGATCAGCAGCATTTCAGTTGATCGACTACATGATAATCAGTTTGATTCAGTCGATCGACTGCTTGTCCATTCAAACATCCCAACCTCTGGTCGAGCAGTCGATCCGGGTCGCTTTCAGTCGATCAACTGGCATGGAAAGTCGATCGGCTGCCCTTGTAGTCGATTCCGGCTCCTTCCAGCTCGATTCTCTCATTTTCCGCTCCAAAACGTCCACCGTCGTCATCTCTTATTCGCGTTGTGTTCCCTTTTCATATCTTCGCTTGTCCGTTGCATAGCAAGTCGATTGGAATGCCATAAGCGTGCGCGGGTCCCACTTTGGTCTTCTACAGCAAAAAACATAAAACGAGTGAAAATATACGAAAAACATAATAGAAACTGCGCAAACGCTACAAAACCAAAAACTAACAAAATAAACCTAATTGATTCCTAACACCTATAGATGCAAGCGAAACCACATGCAAACGCGACACAAAAAGGTAATGAAAACACGTTAAAATGTACAAATTAGACGGTGATTTTTGAGTCGACCAAAGTCAATCATGCCGGCAACATGAAAGTGGTTTAAATGTTGTCTAGACACTTTATTTTTTAGTACTTTGAGACCATTTTGTGTTTGTTTTATGGTGAAGTATTTAGGTTGTTGGTGGTCGATCATGGTGCATTGTGATGTTTGATTGAGGCCCCGTTATAAATGAAATGAGGTCAAAATCTTGCATAGTATTTGTGAAAATACTTGAACCATCTACAACCTCTGCACATTTGTAACGCCCAAGTTTTATTTTATTATTATGTTAAGCCGAATTTATTATTTTTATATATATATTCTTTTATTTCAAGTCCAATAAGCCTTTACTCATTCAATTACATTATTCTCATTTGATTTTATTTTTTTCGAAAGCCCAAACTCAATTATATTATTTTATTTTACCTAAGCCCAAAACAAAACCCAACAATAAAGCCTAACCCAAACCTAAAAATTTAACCCAAGCCCACCAAACCCCAATCCTAATCCTTCTAAAAATAGGAATCCTAATCCTTCTAGGAATAGAATTTTTTCTTGGTATATAAATAGGACACCCTCTTCTTTAGATTTTCACAAGTCTTTTGCAGCTGCAAGCAAAAACGTAAGTTCCAATCTTAGTTTCTAGATTTTACTCAAAGAAATTAATTTCCAAATCACAACAAATCGCCACTACCAAAACCATCAAACCCAAATATTTTCCAGACAAATCCATCATCATCCAACCCCGACAAACTCACGGTTGATTTTTCTCCACAACTCGAAACCCACGTCAAACCCTAACCCAGGCACGAACCCAACAAATTCCAAACCGACATCACAACCCAAATTGGACCCCTGTCCAAACCCAAACCACCACCCACGCCATCTTCGCCGTTTGCAGCCCCAGTTTCCGAACAAACACCACCAACCACAACCAGTCCAGGCCCGAGTCGCCAACTTGCCCGAACAACCACCCTCAATCAAGACCCCTAAACCGCCGCGACCCGAAACCCACACCATCCGAACCACCACCACCCAAACCTTCGGTCGCCGAGAACAAGTAAGCCAACCTAAGACCTCAAGTCATCATCACCACTCCATGCCGAAGCCCGAACAAAACCCGAAAAACCGAAACACCAAACTAACCGAAACCAACCCAAACCCGTCGTCGAACCACCACCACAACCGCTGGCTAACCCACATCAAACCCTAATCCAAAACCCAGCCACGACACCATCCAACCACTGCCATGTCGCTCAACGCCCTCCGACTCAAATCACCACCAGCGGCCCCACGAGAAACTAGGCGAGTCGCCTCACCTGCCGACGCCATTGCCGCGCGTTGTGCCGGAGGTTTAGCCAATTTTTGATTTCGGAGGAGGCAGGGAGGACCTTGCACCGTCTGGTCATACCTGGACCTGATGTGTGGTGTTGTCGCTGAAAGACATCGCCGGCTTATTAGTCCGTTCAGCTGCCGGCGATGATTGACGATGGGAGAGGAGCCTGCGTTGGCCGATTTTTGATTTGGGGAAAGAGAAAAAGATGAGAAAACCGGTGGTTCTGATTCTGAAGCCTTAAGGATTGGGTTCACCCCATTTATACCCAGCCCATTTTTCTGGAAATTCCCAATTGACCCCACAAGTTTTGAATTCATTCGATTGAGTCCTCAATTTACTAAAACCCCAAGTTCAGTCCCAAACTTACAAGAAACTCCACTCCAGCCCACAGACCTTTCAAATTATTTTATTTCCACCCCTCAAACTTCATGAACTTTACAAAAAAACAACCCTATCGACCTTCTTATTTTATATTTCCGTTCAATTCATAGCTATGATTCTATTATCCTTTCAATTAGTTCAAGTCCATTTTATCAAAGCCAAGTACTAAGTTAAGTTATTATTTCCAATGTAGGAAACGAGGGTTCTCAAAACTAGTATTTTCAAGTACAAGCATCTACTTCCACTTTTTCACGAAAACTACATTCAAAGGTGGGTGATTCTAAACTTTTTTCAAAACTATATGTTTGTCTATATTAAATGCAATTATATGAATTATCTATGTCTCAATGCAACATTCCATAGTAGCTTTCAAGCTAAAACAATAGAAAGTGTGTTGTATCCATTCATTTATGGTTTATATGATTTTTTTTTTAACATTTACGAACATTTCTATGTTTGTCTATGTTAAATGCGATTATATGAGTTATCTATGTCTCAATGCAACATTTCATAGTAGCTTTCGAGCTAAAACAACAGTAGCCTTCGAGCTAAACAACAGTAGCTTTCGAGCTAAAACTATGATTGGCCAACATCTATGAACGACTGACAATGTGTTGTAGCTATTCATTTATGGTTTGTATGATTAGTGTTTAATATTGACAAACGAATCCCCACGGAGCGAGTTGAAAGCTCACACCCATTTTTATCAAACTTTTCAGGTTGAGGAGTTAGATGTGGTATGAGGCGGTGGATGCGATTCAATGCTATTTTACTGTCCTTTCTATGGATTGGTATCTTTATTTTATGTCAATTTTAAAATAAAATTTGAGACTTATGTTTCCGTTCATGAACAGTCAAGTTGCTGCTATTTTGAATTATCAAGTGAATCTCTTATTTTAAATAAAATTTAAGTTTTTAATTACGCTCTTCCGCTCAAATTTATTGTGATTATGATTTATTGAAAACTCATGCCCTTGTTTTTGGAAGTTATATTTATGAAGAAATAAAAATCTATATTTTTTTCGAAATTGGGGCGTGACAACATTGTTTTGCTTGGGCTTTTAAAAAATTACCTCAACTAGATAATGGAGAAGGACAACTTGTCGACAAAAGTGACACTTTTGTTCATCAAAAGTGACACAAATACGGAAAAAAAGACAATAATCATTTAAATGCTTGATTATAGTAAAATATGTAAATGCAAAACTTACAATTTTAAGTGGAAAAGTTACAGTATTAATTGATCAAAAAGTGATTGTGTTATATTTTAAGTAAAATGTTTGATTACAATATAATGTGTGGAAGTGATACTTTTAAGTGGAAAGTGACACATATAAGTTCAATACTTGATGAAAATATAATGTATATAAGTGACACTTTTTTGCCTAAAATTTACTACATTAATTGAAAAGGTTACACTTTTAGTGTTAAAGTGAAAGTTTTTAATGGAAACATGACATGTTTTAGTGCAAAAATGACACACCTAAATTAAATATTTGATTACATTATAATGTGTAAAAGTGGCACTTTTAGGCGCAAAATTGACAATGTTTATTTTTAGTTAAATGCTTGATTGCAATATAGCGTGTCATAAAGTGACGCCTTTTGAGCCAAAAGTGACACAAATAAGGGAGGAGTGACAATATAATCATTTAAAGTGACACTTTTGGAGCCTAAAGTGACGCCCTTTGAGCCAAAAGAGACGATATTTCTCCAATAAAGATTTCATAAAATACAACACTTTTATCATACAAGCTCATTTTGTCTTCATTATATACTTGAACATAACTCAAAAAGTTCTGCTTGAAAAAAATCTTTATTCCAAGCATATAGACTAAGAGGTGCATCATCTTACTATTAAAAAATTATTAGATGTGTTACATACAGAAACTATGCATTAAATGACATGTCGATAGTCAAGTTAATAAGAATAACATTTTTACATCAAAAGAGTTCATAAAGCTACATCATATTACAACCAATCTCATAAAGAGCTCACAAAATAGTTAACATCAAAATAATATTTCACTTCAAAGCAAATTGATGCGACTTTTATCCATTTCTCTATGATTGATACTTCACCAGCTTTGCTTTTTAGCAACTTGATCGTGTTCATGCTTCCTCTTGTAGACCAATTGTTATTGTTCCATCAGACATAAAAGTATAAAGTGAGATCACGCGCAATGAACACAAACACTTACTAAAATTTTGTGTGGTTCTGCCCAAGTGACCTCACTACTGTACCCAACTCTTTAGAAGTGATACAACCTATAATAAAAAAGATCGTTGAATTAAAAAGACTCAATACGAGTACCAAACTCAACTAAATAATGTCAAGAAATACTAGCAAGATGGTCGAGCCGTTAAAACTCACTCACTCTCGAAATAAACGTCCTTCATAGTTCCAAATAACCACAAATAGTTCAATTGGCCTTATGAAATATTCCAAGTAAATGTCATAAAGTTTACAATATAAATGAAAGAACTAGGTTCTAAAATGCATACCAAAGTTAATGATTACCATCAATTATCCATCTAATTATAGAGCATAATGTTATTTATTTTGTTAAGTATACTAAGTATCAAAAGTAGACAAACCAGTTAAGAAGATATAGACAGTTGATATCAGAGTAGAGAGTAATAAGATTATTTATGTACGTATAAGCAACTCTGTTTTATTTCATTCACTTTAGAAGATATAGATCATTTCAATAAGATATATTGTTTGAACCCTAGTGGTTTTAATTAAATACATTCTTATTTCTAGCAAAGCTTGTCATATCTATGAAAGCAAATATTAACAAAAAAAAAAAAAAAGAAAAAATATCATACTGCTAGTTTACTAACAAATCCAAACTGTAAAATAGAAAAAGGATAAAGTTCCAACAAAATGAATGTGGATAAAACTCCTTAGAAGACAACATCGGTTTCAGCAATGCTGAGGCAACGGTTGAATGAAAATGCATCAACAATTCGCTAAATTCTAGCTCAATAGGTAACCTAATAATCCCAATTTTCCTTAATTTATTAAAACAAGGGTGATTTTTCTATTTTTATAAGGACTATATCAAATTCGAGATTGGTGATGTTAAATTGGTGGAGACGGCGGTGGGGGCGCTGGAGATTTTACTGAACTTTGGGAGAGAAAGCAAGAAGAAGCAAGAATAGAAATATTATTACGTTTTCCTCCTTTTATATAAGATCTGGCAGGCTAGGGTTTGGGCTCGATCACATCACTACTACAAAAAAGGCCCTTTTACATCGGTTCTTTTCAGTATTTTACATCAGTTCTGGAACCGATGTAGTATCGAGCATAGTAAAAAGTTTGGCTATTTTACATCAGTTGTAGAACTGATGTAGTTAGGATTTTTATTACATTGGTTGTGTATCCACCCGATGTTAAAAGTATTCTTGAACGTAGAAGTCCGATGTAAACGTAGGCCCATTTACATTGGTCAATTAATAACCGATGCAATATGTGTGCATCTTACATTGGTCAATTACAGAACGATGTAAAATGTGTACACACTTACATCGGTCGTAATACAACCGATGCAAAAGATCTTCATTTTAACATCTGTTTATAGTATAATCGATATGAAATTACTGGGTTAAGTCTAAAAAGTTGTTTTACGCGGATCCCAACCTAGTGAATTTAACAATTTCTTTCACATATCCCAATCAAACAGCAAGTGCACAATTCACCTAACAATTCATAGCCAAACAATAGGTACATAATTCATCCAATAATCCATTCCGACAAACAATAAGTTAACAACTTTAACTGAACTACAAGGTAATAATTCATCAAACCAAGTACTAATTTAAAAAATGAAACACGACTTACATAAAATAATAGACGAATACGATGGCAACTATGATGTAAGTCGAAGCTCTCTTAATAGAGTAGCAAAATGGAGCAATACTGTTTGATACTTTGTGATGGTTTGATAACGGCGGGTAAAAGGATTGAAGGATGTGCTTTTGCGCTGCAACACAATTGTCAATTACTTCATCACAAATTCATTAATACTTACATTCTAATAAGTTTAAATCCACAATTAGATATAATAAAAAAAAATGAAAAGACAATATGTTTTTTCAATACTCTATTAAAAAAACATGTCCCATATTTAAATTAAACTAGTAAATTGTCTAACCAATGTCTCGTGAAGGATGATATATTAGAATAATGAGATTTTAAGAGACGTACAATTTCGAGAGCATAATCAAGTTCATGGTCTCCAACAAACAACACAGGTTATCTATTGATTTTGATTTTTCTCGTAATGTGTAATTTTATCGTTGGAATCATAAGTCTGACCAAGATCACCTACACTGAAAAAATGATCAAAGTGTTAAAATTACTCTTTTAACATGAGAGAAATCTTTTTTACCTCCTAAATTATGGCCATTTTGATACTTTGCATCCTAAACTTTTTTTTTTTCGTGCAAATTACCTCCTAAACTATACGAAATTTGCACTTAACCTTTTGAACTCCCATTTTTTGTGGAACTTTTGGTCGGATCTCACTCGTGTGACATGCACGCTTACATATAAGGGGTAAAACCAACTTTCCATCTCTTACTTATGACTCCTGCTCAAAATAATGTCACGTGAACACTCGTGTGACCTGTTAAAATAATGTTCACATTAATATATGTATACACGTAGGAATTGGAACCTACGTAGTGCTCACGTACTATTATTTTGAACGGGAGTCATGAGGAGGAGGTGGAAAGTCAATTTTACTCCTTATATGTTAGCGTGCATGTCACACGAGTGAGATCCGGTTAGAATTTCCACCAAAAACAGGAGTTCAGGAGGTTAAATGCAAAATCCGTACAGTTTAGGAGGTAATTTGCAAAAAAAAGAAGTTTATGAGACAAGTGTCAAAATGACCATAGTTCATGAGATAAAAAAAAAAATTTCTCCTTTTAACATTTAGACGTATATAATTTGAAAAAGTACTAAGATTCAATCTTCATGGTTTTAGATGAAAACCATTCAACAGAGAACCAAATAAATGGTTTTAAGAAATAATAATATATTATTAATTAACTACGTTCGACAAGTTTTTAAGAGATGAATTTTTAGCATTGTTCAGTTGGAGCAGCATTCAACACAAAGCAAAACAAATATAAATTTGATTTCAATTTGCAAACATATGAAGTCCAATTTAAGATTGTATTTTCAGGAATTATAGACTTCTAACCAAATTATTTTTCCTAGAAAATAACAATCATTGAATCCCCACACAAATCTCTTTACCTGGATTTGATCATCCCCTATATTTATTTTGACCAAAATCAAAAGGATCGTTTACCATAAAACCAAAAAGTTTATAACCCGACATGAAACAACATTAAATTACAGCATTGATATTTATTGTATAAATATATACCAGAAACTAGCCATGAAATTTAATTACCTATGAGAAAAAGTATATGGAACATCAGGTCCAACTTTTGGAGGCGTAGTGTACCAAAATGTTCTTATGTGTTCCCAGTTCCAACTTCATAGTAAAATCTGGTATCTTACTGTTTAATAAAAAAAAGTTAAAAACTCATATTAAAATAAAAAACGATTACAGAAAGAAACAATTGTGTCTAAAGACATAACAATTACATAAGTATTAAAAAAAGTTTAAAATTTCTACCTTCAAGTTCTTGATAGTGCATGATGAATATAACCAGGAGTATAATTGTAAAATTTGTATGTTTTGACTTTCCCCTTTGCTTGATTCTTGTGATTACTATTCTCTTACCAATATGGAACTATGTTTAAACTTGACTCATCTACAATAACCCATAATATAATCACTGATTTTCCATTATGATCAGGGGCGGATCTACCTTGAACCATGAGGGGCCACGGCCCCCCCAAAAAAATTCCAAAACCTTAATATTATTTATAATTTTTCTTTATTTGTAATTATATATAAAATGGTCTCCCATAACTCACAAGTTTGTATCTTAGTCTAGTGGTTTGTGCATCTAATTTTTTTCTCCATTGTTCATGGTTCAACTCCCACCTCTAGTCCATTTTTTCTTTCTTTTTATCCACTATTTTTATATATCCTTTATTCTTCATTTTCCTCTCTTTTTATTTTCCTCCTTTTCATTAATTAAATTTTAAAACAACAATCTATATATCTATATATATATATATATTAAAGCAGAGGTCTGGAGGGAGAAAAAAATATGAGTGGAATGTCACGTAAATGCCACGTAAGATTTTTTTTTTTTTTTAGTTATGTAGAAATTTTATTAATATAATTATGATAGATCCTTATTTAATATTATTATGATTTGGTTCTTTTTTTAATTAAAAAGCCAGCTTGTATTAGTTTCTTATTTTAATTATGTAGGAATCTTCTTAACATAATTAGAATAGATACTCTAATTAATATTAAAATAATAAGAATTAATATTATATATATATACTTATATACATGGAATGCCACGTAAATGCCACGTAGAATTATTTTCTTTTTTTAGTTATGTAGGAATTTTATTAACATAATTATGATAGATACCTTATTTAATATTATTATGATTTGGTTTCTTTTTTTAATTAAAAAGCCACCTTGGATTAGTTTCCTCTTTTAATTATGTAGGAATCTTCTTAACATAATTAGAATAGATACTCTAATTAATATTAAAATAATAAAAAATAATATTATATATATATATACTTATATACATATATAATATATATATATATATATATATATGTACTTCTACGGTGCCTTCACGGTACCATTCCTCACTTCATGGGGCTCAATAGTAACCATTAGATCAAGTTTAGGTTTTTTTATATTAAAAGATCTAAGGTTGTAAATGCAGGAGGGGGTGGAGGTATGGTGCCTTGAAGGCACTGTGGACTTTTCCTATATATATAATCATTTATATGTTATTTTAATTTTCATTTTGAGTTATTTTAAAAAAAAAAAAATTCATTTCGAATCCAACATATCAAATTCGTCACGTTTTCTCAAAAATAAATTGATCACTTTATTTAATTAAATTATACAAAAATTCAAAATACAGTATAATTTGATATTACTTTTATTGTCTATCAACGTGTTGTTTATAAAATATTATTATGATTCAACACTTTTTTATTTAAGTTGATCTCATAAAATAATGTATTTTGTTAATATCTCAGAAACCGCATAAACAAATACAAGTGCAAACCCAACACTAAGTAAAATAAACACTATGACATCAACAATAATAGATTTGAAAAAAGATCAACTAATTCGAAAATAAAAAAAGGGGAAGACCGTCTCTGAAAGCAAATGTTGCTAAACACATTAATTTTGAAAGCATTAATGTCATACTTAATTTCAATTGAAATTCAAAATTAAGTTTATTCTGTTAGGTATGCATTTATATTTTACATACTAACCCCTTCAACATCATTTTAATATTTATATTTTGTTAAAACCTACACTATCATTTGCTCATTGTGCGGAGGAAAAATTTATCTTCACATGAAATTGTAGACCTACAATCCATGCTAAACAGTGAAAACAATAAAAAAAAAACCATGTAAGAGAGAAAAAAGTCACATAGAATTATTTTTTTTCAAATTATATAGGAATTTACTTAATATAATTAGGATAGATACCCTAATTAATATTAAAAATAACAAGATAATATATATATATATATATATATATATATATAATATATATATATATATATATATATATATATATATGGATGGATGAATGGATAGATGGATGGATAGATGGATGAATAGATAGATAGATAGATAGATACATAGAGTGTAAATTAGGTAGTCTTATTTTTGGAATATATTTTGTATTGTTGTACTACTTTATATTAACTTTAAGAAATTAACATGTATAATTAAATATCATAAACAAAATATTAGAGATTTAGCATATCAACAATTTAATATTTATTTTTCATTTCCATAAAGAACTCAATATCAACATGAAATTTATATTTCCTTCTATTGCGATGTTTCATTTAAGATTTTTATTAATAAAGTGCAAAATATTATTAAAAGAAGAAAATCGTTCGTACAGATCAAAGCGATAAAATAATGCTAAAAGCCAAAGCCAGATAAGGTAGAAATAAGCTACAACAATTAAGTAGCGATCTATTGAATGCTCGGTAGCTCTTCTTGAGTTTCCCCGCTTCTTATTTTCCTTCTTTCTCTTCTTCGATTTCTTTGATGATCTACTTACCGGAGAGG
>BMAC01000017.1:504096-514333 GCA_014905375.1 Phtheirospermum japonicum | reverse complement strand
CAATGATGCATAACCATTATTTTGAAACTTTGGACAAAACATTGAAAAACGTGATGACATTGCAAAATAATTCTAATACACAGCTTCCATTCGGTACAAAATAATAATTCTTGGTAGAGATTTTCATCAAATTTTGTCGGTTATTCCAAAAAGTATTAGACCAGACATAGTTCACACAGTGATCAAATATTCGCATTTATGGACTCATTACATAGTTTTGAAGTAGACCAAGAATGTGGTGCTGCAAAATCACAATGCAGATCCCAATTGTATCAAGTTAAAAAATGTTTTCAACTTAATAAATAGTATAGGAGATGTAATAGTTGGAGGACCAAATGATGGTATCGTTTAAATTGAAATCTAAGTTATCTATTATTGAAAGATGATGGAGACCATATTCTGTCAATTGTGGCGAGCACATATCCACAATTTGGAAAAACTGCTGAATGTTTCGCTTATTTGGAGGGTCGGGCTATTCTTTCCCCAACACTTGATGTCGTCGGTTTGATTAATAAATATATGATGTCATAAAATTAAAGGGGGAATGTGAAGTATATCTTAGCTCTGTTATAATGCATGCAAATCTGACTCAAACATTGACATAGTGTAGGACGTTTACTCACTAGAGTTTCTAAATACCATTAAATGTTATTGATTGCCTCTATGAGCTAAAACTAAAAATTAGAATTCCACTCATGTTGTTGAGAAATATCGATCATTCCCTTGTGTTGTGTAATGTTAGTTGTTTACTTGACGGTCATATTGTATAGGCTAATATTTCTCAAGGAAGCAATGCAGGTGAATTGTTGTTAATCCRTAHAATGACTGTCACACCATCCAATTCGAGGTTCCCTTTCAAGTTCCAACGATGACAATTTCCTCTGATCGTGTCATATGCTATGATGATCAACAAAATTCAAGGACAATATCTCTCTCACGTTGGAATTTTCCTGAAGAAGCCTGTTTTCAGCCATGGTCAGTTATACGTTGCTATATCAAGGGTGACCAATCGTATAGGTTTACAAATATTGATCGACGATGATGAGAATAAACATGTTAACAAAACTACAAAAGTTGTGTATAAGAAAATTTATCATAATTTATAAACTACATTTCGTCTAATAACAATCCTTTTATGAATTAGGTTATATCATTTTGAATACTGTTCGATCTTTAAATAATATTTAGATGATTTATATATAGGGAGCAGTTATGGTAAAACCATCATCTTGATTTGAGAACCAGTGATGGTTTTTAACGAAATATACATACACACAGAGAGATATATATATAATTTAAGTATACATATATACAATTATTTGTTTAAATATTTTAATACATTTTAAATAAAAAAAAATTCCATGTAGGATTATTTTCTTTTTTTAGTTTTGTAGGAATTTTCTTAACATAATTATGATAGATACCTTATTTAATTAATTATGATTTGGTTTCTTTTTTTAATTAAAAAGCCACCTAGGATTAGTTTCCTCATTTAGTTATGTAGGAATTTTCTTAACATAATTATGATATATACCTTATTTAATTAATTATGATTTGGTTCTTTTTTTTAATTAAAAAGCCACTTAGGATTAGTTTTCTCTTTTAATTATGTAGAAATCTTCTTAAAATAATTAGGATAGATACTATAATTAACATTAAAAATAATAAGAAATAATATTATATATATAATCACTATGCCCGTGCGTTGCACGATAATTTTTCATTTTATTTTATGTAAAATAAAAATAATTATTTTAAATGTATTAAAGTATTTAAATAAGTAATTGTATATATGTATACTTTAGTTATATGTGTGTGTGTGTGTATTTTGGTGAGAATCATCACTGGTTCTCAAATCAGAGATGATTTTTTACCATAACTGCTCCATATATATAAATCATCTAAATATTATTTAAAGATAGAACAGTATTGAAAATAATATAACCTGGTTTATAAAAGAATTGTTATTAGAGGAAATGTAGTCTATAAATTATGTAAAATTTTCTTATACACAACTTTTGTAGTTTTGTTACAATGTTTATTCTCATCATCGTCGATCAATTTTTTTAAACCCTTATAATTGGTCATCTTTGATATCAAGGCTGACAAATCAGTCGTGTCGGGTTCTTGTCGGGCCGGTATAATAAGGCACGACACGATAATCATAGGCACGAACACTACACGATAAGTTTATCGGGCCTATAATCTAAACCCGAATCACGACACGCTAAAAACACGAGAAGTACGACACGGTACGATAGGCACGATAAACAAAAATACTGAATTTATTTAATCTTACCCGTTAAGCACATTAGGCCCGTTAATTAATAAAATACATGATTTTCTTAATAGATATAATACATATCTATAAAATTATCAATACAAATTGTCAAATACATTTAAAATAATAATATGACAAATGTACTAATGATAAATTAAAGATCACAGATACTAACAATGAGTAAATGAATATAAAAGGGGGAAATTAAAATATTATCGGGTCTTGTCGTATTTATCGGGTTAGCGCGTTATCAACTCATTACTTAACGTGTCTTATTGTGTCAGCTCGATAAGGAATGAATCCAATAAGCCTCAACCCATAGCCTATTATTTTGTGTTGTGTTCGTGTCGGTCAATCATGTCGTGCCTCATTTTTCCACCCCTACTTGATATAGTAATGTACAACTGATCATGACTGAAAACTGAATTTTTCAGGAAAAGTCAACGTGCGAGAGAGATTGTCCTTGAATTTTGTTGATCATCATAGTATATGACACAATCAGAGGAAATTGTCGCCGTTGGAATTTGAAAGGCAAGCTCGAGTTAGATGGTGTGACAATCATTTTAGGGATGAACAACAATTCACCTACATTGCTTCCTTGAGAAATATTAGCCTATACAATATGATCGTCAAGTTTTGTAATAACCAACATTACACAACACAAGGAAATGAATCAATATTTCTCAACAACATGAGTGGAATTCTAATTTTTAGTTTTAGTTCATAGTTCGGCGATCCATAACACTTAATGGTGTTTATAAACTTTGGTGAGTGGACTTCCTACAATATATCAATGTTTGAATCAAAACTTTAATTCTCCATCATTTTATGACATCCTATATTTATTAAACAAATCGACGACATCAAGTGTTAGGGATTGAATAGCACGACCCTCCAAATAAGCGAAACATTCAATAGTTTTTTTCATATCGTGGATATGTGCTGGCCACAATTGACGGAACATGGTTGCCATCATCTTTCAATAATAGATAACCTGGATTTCAATTTGAGCGATACCATCGTTTGCTCCCCCAACTATTTCATCTCGTATACTATTTATCAAATTGATAATTTTTTAACTTGACACAATCGGGATCTGAATTGTGATCTTGCATCACCACATTCTTGGTCAACTTCAAAACCATGTAATGAGTCCATAAATGCYAAAATTTGATCATCATGTGAAATATGTCTGGTCCAGCTCCATTTGGAACAACCGGKAAAWTTTGATGAAAARCTCCACAAAMAATTATTATTTTGTTARCAAGTGAAAMCTGCGTACTATAATTYTTTTGCGATCTCATGGTCTAKTATAATTTCGTGTGAAGATAAATTTTTTTCCTCCGCACAGTGAGCAGATGATAGTATAAATATTAAATTTAAATATAAACATTACAATGATATTGAAGCGATTAGTATGTAAAATATAAATGCATACCTAAGAGAATAAGTTCAATTTTGAACTTCAATCGATATTAAGTATGACATTAATGCTTTCAAAATTACTGTTTTTAGCAAAATTTGCTTTCAAAGGCGGCCTTCCCCTTTTTTTGTTTTTGAATTAGTTGATATTTTTTAAAATCTATTGTAGTTGATGTCATAATGTTCATCCCACTTGGTGTTGGGTTTGCACTTGTATTGTTTTAAGTGGTTTTTGAGATAATAAAAAAATACTTTATTTTATGAAACCAATTCAAATAAAAAATTGTTGAATTGTAATAATATTTTACAAACAACATGTTGATAGCAATAAGAATAATATCAAATTATATTATATTGTGTATTTTTGTATAATTTAATTAAATAAAGTGATCAAATTATTTTTGAGAAAAATGACAAATTTGATATTGTTGGACTTGGAATGAAAAAAATAATGAAAAACGTAAAAAAAAAACTCATAATAAAAATTAAAATAACATATAAGTGATTATATATATATATATAATATTAATTCTTATTCTTATAATATTAATTATATATATATATATATATATATATATATATATATATATATATAATTAACATTATATATATAATATTAATTCTTATTATAATGTTAATTAGAGTATCTATCCTAATTATGTTAAGAAAATTCCTACATAATTGAAAAAAGAAACTAATCATAAGTGAATCAAATCATCATTAATATTAATTATGGTACCTATCATAATTATGTTAATAAAACTCCTACATAACAAAAAAAGAAAATAATCCTACGTGGCATTTTTTCTCTCTCCAGACCTCTCTTTTAATATAGATATGGATATAGATATAGATATAGATATAGATAAATAGATGACATAACCTAAAATTGTTTCAAAAATAAAAAGAACTATAAATTAAAATCTTAACATGAAACTTATAACGTGAAATTTGTCCAATGATTTAGCTAATTAAGAAGAGACCAGTTATCCTTAAAAAAGAAATATTAGCAACCTAATATTATTCTAAAATTTTCTTACTGGCTTGAATCAATTAAAAGCATATATATATAAAACTCAAATTGCACATTAAGTTCAAACATAAACAAAATTAAATCTAGAGCGGAGATATAAAGATACCATGATGGAATCAACCAATACAAATAACAAATTAAAAAGTCCAAAGGAAAAAAAAAAAAAAAAGGAGGGAACCAAAAAGGGACAAAGGAGAGAAGAACTATCGAAGAACAAATAAGTAAATTCACCACCAACCTCAAACCAATAATAAAAGGCAAGGATCAAATCTATTACTACATATTGGAAAGTTGGTTTGCCTTTGCCTAGAGCTGACAGCCTGACACGTGTCAGCATGAGATTGTTCATTTTTTTTAAAAATGTTGGTGGGTTTTATTTTGGACAAAATTCTAAAAAATACGAACAGAAACCAAAAAAATATATAGAGAGAGAGAAACAGAAAGAGAGAAATGAGAAAAATAAAACATGAATCTTGTTGTTAGGATTTATTAAATAAATATTATATTTTTTATTCAAAATTGAAAAAGTATTACAAAAAATAAAATATAGGTCGGGACTCCACTTTGAGTGGCGTCTCGCTTTTTGGGAAAATTTCGGGACGCCACTCACAGTGGCGTCTCGAACTAAATTTAAAAAAAAAAAAAGTTTCGGGGCAGAATTAAAAAAAATATATATATATATGGAGAGCGGGACGCCACTCCAACTGGGCGTCCCGGGGCAAAATTGAAAAAAAAAAAAAAGTTGGAGAGCGGGACACCAGTCGGAGTGGCGTCCCGGTGCGAAAATGTGAATAAAAAAAAAATAAGCGGGACGCCAATCCGAGCCAGAAATTCTTGCATAGACGACTTAAATTAAAGCAGAAATTACGACATTGATATTAGATTCAAATTAAAGCCATCTGGAAATTCGGAGTTGTATGCGTAAATTTAAATCCAACACTTTGAGCTGCAAGGTTGGCAAAGACGACAAATCGAAGTGAATGTAACTAAATTTATTTTTCGACTTAAATTCGAGCCAACACGCCGCATAAAAGAGATAGAGAGGATAAAATAGTAAGAAAATCAGTCATTAAATCATGTGGAGGAAGGAATTAGTAATATATGGGTGTTTTATGCGGCGTGTTGGCTCGAATTTAAGTCGAAAAATAAATTTAGTTACATTCACTTCGATTTGTCGTCTTTGCCAACCTTGCAGCTCAAAGTGTTGGATTTAAATTTACGCATACAACTCCGAATTTACAGATGGCTTTAATTTGAATCTAATATCAATGTCGTAATTTCTGCTTAATTTAAGTCGTCTATGCAAGAATTTCTGGCTCGGATTGGCGTCCCGCTTATTTTTTTTTTATTCTCATTTTCACCCCGGGACGCCACTCCGACTGGCGTCCCGCTCTCCAATTTTTTTTTTTTTTCAATTTTGCCCCGGGACGCCAGTTGGAGTGGCGTCCCGCTCTCCATATATATATATATATATATATTTTTTAATTCTGCCCGAAACTTTTTTTTTTTTAATTTAGTCCGAGACGCCACTGTGAGTGGCGTCCCGAAATTTTCCAAAAAGTGAGACGCCACTCAGAGTGGCGTCCCGACCTAGATTTTTAATTTTTTTTTTGTAATACTTTTTKAATTTTGAATAAAAAATATAATATTTATTTAATAAACCCTTGTTGTTACTCCCTCTACCTTCTCCTTCTTTGTTTAATTATGTTTCTCTCTAACTTCCTAAAAAACATCTCCAAAAGATATAATAAAAAATTAACCAAAACTGAGAGATAGAGAGAGAGAAGAGTAGATGAAAACACAAACCTTGATATTTCTCCCAGTTAGGTATTTTTTTACTAAGTCTTTTTTTACCCTTCACAAAAAGCATTTGGACATCTTAATTTTTGTCGTATATATCTACAATTTCCCACAATACGTCCAAATTTTATTTTTGAGCATGGGCAAGTTTTCATTCTCGAGTCATTTAATACTAGAATTTATATTTTATCAATAATTAGTTTGCTTGAACTAAAATTCAATCATACCATCATATATATATATATATAGATAGATAGATAGATAGATAGATAGACGGGGGGAGAGAGATTACAACTTGATGGAGTGGCTGACTATTTATTTAAGGTGTTTCCTTTTAATATTTCTTGAATAGTTTAGTGTTTCTTTTTTATTTGTTCCAGTCATTTTGATTTCAAGTTTTTTGCCTTTGTCCACAAACACAAATACTCCGCAAAGGAAAAACACAAACTGCATAATCAAAAATCATAATGAGATGCTTAACGAATATGGGAAACCAACTAAAACAACTAATTGAGATGATCGCATTTTATTAAACTTAAATTAAAAAATACTTGAAAACTCTGCTGCAATCAATTAGAACTTCAGGGATGACGTCCACTAATTTATCAAAAATAATTGAGATATTGTGCGCTTAATTCCATAGAATTAAAAAAAAAAAAAGCCAAATAAGGGGAGATGGGTTACCTGGAAGAAATAAATAAATAAATCCATCACCAACCTGAAATAAATAATAAACGCATGAATTGAATATATTAACCTCTGAGGTAGTTTTGTAATTATCTCTTTTTATGTAATCATACGAAACCACCTAGGTAGTTTTTGTAATTATCTCTTTCTCTCCCTTTCTTTTTTTTAATTAGACTAAACTAAACCTCATTGGAAGTTTATGCGATTATCATTTTCCTTTTTATTGTAATATTACTAAACCCTAGAGGTAGTCTATGCAATTATCTCTTTATTAGACAAATGATTGAGAAACTATCAAGCATATTAAGTGAAAGCAACCAAACGGATCCTAAGTTTTCTTGCGCCTAGCTTGATAACAAAAGGATTTGACTAATAATTTGATCATAATTTTGGGTACTTTTGTAGAATAACCCTACTTTCAACAAGAAAAACTCAAAAATACAAAAAAAATAAAAATAGAAAAGGCAGAAGCGAGCTGCTTAAAAACATTAAAATCAAACATCATATGAAGTTTATGTATCATATAGTAAATTCCCACTACAATTTTAAATTCAAAACAAACTATCCCTTCTTTTTCTCCTTTATGAATTATTGACTAGAAATCCAAAATCGTTTGTCTGCAAAATAAAATTAGGCCACTTGACCCAATATATAAATAACGACATATCGATAAATCGACTAGATAAATTCTCTTCTACAAACTCGATCTAATAATACAACACAGAAACAGAATCGATGATATATATCTTACCATTGTATTTTAGGTAGTTAAAATTAGATTTCTATGGGGTAGCAAATTTCCTTGACAAGAAGTTTCTTCGTCGATTACAGGTTATTGTAGTTCAGGTATTTGGTACAATAATTAATTGGCGGGCTTATCAATAATTGAATTTGTTTTTGGTTTCAGCAGTGGTTCTTGCTTGCTTCTAGATCCACTAGACCTCAATGTCCATGTTAATCTTCTTTAGCAACTTAAAAGCAATCAAAGGAATCCTTAACTTTGGGTCCTACGCATGTTATATGGATTGTAGTTTTGTAAATATGCAGTTTTCAGGTATGATGTTATGTTTCGTAATAAGTGTCACCAGACTTAACATCAAACTGAATTTCAGAAACCAGCGGAAATAAAATATAAAATAGACAGGAATTAATTTCAGTTTATAAGCTATCGAGCTTATAAACCTGGGTGAACAAACCCATAAAATATATTACTTTTCAAATTGTTCAGATCCATAACACGAATTAATAAAAAGTAATATAAGAAAACAATTAGTATCAAAAACTTGATACACAATAACTCTTCGCTTCTTCGTTAGTAGAATTTCTCCGTTGGTTACGCAACGTAGTAATCCTTCTAATTATCCACCAAAAGCTCAGAGTGTTCCGTTCTCGTTCTGCTTCAATCGTCTTGTCACTCTTTTTGCGTCTGAATTCCTTTTCTTAAATAAAGACTCCTAGTCTTGTTGAACAAGTTAAATAAGTATTTTYGAAACTAAATAAATTCTAGACTCCAACTAAGAAAGATATCTAGAGTCCTAAAATACTAAAGTCCTAAGAAAGGCAAACTACAAACAAGGAAATATTGTTGAAAATAATATTCCCAACAATCTCCCCCTTTTGCCTTTTTGGACAAAAAACACCATGACGCATTCCAAAAGTTCAAGAGAAAACACACGCAAACTCCCCCTAAATTTGACTCCCCCTAAATAAGTAGTAAACATACCAAAAGCAAATAATTGTTCAACCAGACAATCTAATCAGCAAAACAAACTATGGAAAGCACTAAACATCACGAGCCTTCTTCGCCCTCCGAGAAGACGAAGATGCCCCTTCACTAGTAGCTTTCCTTTTCCTCAGCTTCTTCTTCATGGTCTTCAGAAACCTGTTTCTGCGTCTTATTCTCTTTTTTCGCTTGTCGCTAGCAGAGCTTGCCAACACAGTCTCGTCATGTCTTTCTCCCCCTTTTTGTTCAGAAACCAAAAGGGCTTCACACAGGGAACCCCGCAAAGCCACCAGCTGAGCACGCGACTATCCAGCTGAGCAATCTGAGTATCAAGCAGAGCCACTTGACCACGAACAACAGGGGCCAATAACTGGACCATGGTATCTCCGGTGACAGGATTATCAGAGGCGTCACCACGGGCATCATCCACTTGAAATGGAGCAATCCAGGGCAGGTCAATAATGCGGGCTCCAGAGAGATGCTGGCTCCTCAAGGTGAACCACTCCGCCTCACCAGTGAGGATATCATTCTCAGTAGGGGTGAACCCTTGACTCTCCAGGATGCTGTAAATCAGAGAGGGAAAGCATAAGGACGAAGAAGATTTCGAGGAAGCAAACCTTGTGACCATGTCAAATACAAGCTGGCCGAAATCAAACTGGAGCCCATTCCCAATTTTGTACAGGAACTGAGCCTGAGGTCTAGTCAACACGGTCGAGTTCTTCAAAGGAACCCAATTGAAAACCTCCAATTTATGCAGGACCGAGTACAAGGATGTCAGCCGCGTGCTGGGTAATTGCTCTCGCCAAGTGGTGAGCAGTCTGCCGGACAAAAAAGCAATGACCTCGTCCATATTGTCAGCAGTGGAATCCCCATGAAAGGCCTCAGTACCAAATGCAGCATTAATCAGGGCAGGAGTGAAGGTGTAAATCTGTCCTCGTACGAAAACTTTCCCATAGTTGGTTGACGTATCCACAGCAACCGAGGGCAAAAGGTTTGCATAGAACTCCACAACAACATCCCGGACGAAAGGAATGGCGGTTGAAACAGTCGAATACAGACCCCTGTGCTGAAGGAATGCAATCAAGTCTTGACGCTTGAATAATTCAACAGGGACCTTTCTTTCATCAATCATGCCATGGGACTTAAAAATCGAGAAAAACTCCTCAGCCTGGGAAGATAAAAATTTTGCAGAAAAAGGAACAATATCTTCTATTTCCACCTCATCAGAGACAGGGGCCTCATCATCCTCAACAGGTAAAGACTCAGTACTGAAAAGAGAGTGGGAAGAAGA
>BMAC01000017.1:475499-490864 GCA_014905375.1 Phtheirospermum japonicum | reverse complement strand
GTCTCCATCTTTTTAATAATTCCATTAAAATCAAAATCTTCGTCATCTTCATCATCGACTGCAATTGAATCGGAAGAAAAAGGCAACATTCTTCTCTTTCGAGCTAGAGCTAACGTGTTCCATCTCATATTGCTTGAGATTTCCAACTAAGGTGTTGAAATCGATGTTATCAACATCTTTGGATTCTTCTATGGCCACCACCTTCATGCTATATTTCTTCGTAATGGATCTCAGCAATTTTCCTACAAGACGGGAATTAGTTATGGGCTCACCAAGCTCTCTGCACTCTTCAGTTATTTCCGCCAATCTTACGGAGTAGTCCAAGATTGACTCTTTCTCATCCATTCTCATAGCCTCGAAGGTGGATATGAGCATTCTTAATCTGGATTTCTTTACGCTTGCAGTTCCTTCACACACCCTCTGTAGTGCGTCCCATGCATCCTTTGCTGACTCGCAATTCTTGATGATGCGGTAATAGCTTGCATCTACATAGCCACACAAGGTGTTGATGCATTTGGAGTTCCAATTTGCAGCAGTTGCTTCATCAGCAGTCCAGTCTTCCTCCTTTTTGGGAATGGTATCGCCCTCGCCATCCGTGACACGTGGTTTTTCCCATCCAATGAGGACAGTTTTCCAAACACGCTCGTCGATGCTTTTCAAATGCCATCTCATTCTCTGTTTCCAGAGAGAATAATTCTCACCATTAAGGATTGGAGGCCTCGGGTTGCCTTGAGCATCCATAGCACCTAAAAATAAGGATCAATACTTAAGAGGTTAAGTAAACCCGCTCTAGATGCCAATTGTAAAATTAGAAGGTCTATGGATATAAAAATAATTCTCAGATTCACGATGTTGTTAATCAATGTTACCAACATCAGTTAACAACATCGACCAGAGTAAATTAAATTTATGCAGCGGAAATTAAAATATGAGAACACGATTATACAAATTCAGTTCACAAGTAAAAGTACTTGTGAACTTGGGTGTACAAACCCGAAAACTATATTACTTTCTTTTTAAGTTCAATACAACATATAAAGTAATATATGAAAACTAAATATCAAGAAACTTGATACTAAATACTTGTTGSRGGAATGGCAAGATCTTCTTCGTCGGTCACGCAACTTCAAAGATCTTGTTTATCACGAACGTTGGCTCCAAGTAGATATCACTTCTTCGTGTTCTTCTTCTCTGCGTCGTGCGTCGTGTGTTCCTTGCGTCTTGCGTCGATCTCCTTGGTATAATCCGTGCGTCAAAAGTAATTCCAAGTATTAGGAGTTCTTGTGTCTTAAATAGACAACCTAGAATCCTAAACTTGGTAAAATCCTAAAAATAAATCCTAAACACAATCTAGGAATAATTAAAGTCTTGTGCATAAACTAGGAAACATAATATTATCCAAAATCTAGTTTCCTAACTTATTTTGTGCCCAAGAAAGGCAAATAACAAAATATGAATTATTGCCAAGAATAAATTCCTCAACAAAGGCTATTACTTGAAAGCAACTAAACGGACACTAAGTTTTCTTGCGTAGTCAGGAAAATTTAATTAATATTATAATAATAAAAAAGGACCTAAATCTTGTGAATGAAAAAAAGGATACAAAAAAAAACTAGAAAATACGGGGGAGATACAAAGATGATAAGATTATTGTTTACGAAGAATGAAAATCCTATTAATTATGTTATTTATTATAGAGTTATTTGTCTATCTGAACTCTAGTGTTAGTTGAAATGTTAGTAGTTTAAAAGAGTACTTGTCTCTTAAAATATTTTAGAGATAATCATCAAGACTTTGTTATGTGGAACAAGGACTCTTTCAAGGAAGTTGGGATATAAGTACCATTTGGCGTCTTTTGATGAAATGAAGATTACGATTGTGAGAACGAGAAAAACAGAAACCTTATTCCAGCATCCATTGCTCCATTTCAGAGTGCTCTTTGAGTTCGTGTTTGATCGAACGAGAAGAATTTTTAAGGAGCAAATCTTTTCATTCATTTTTTTAATGTTACTGGAATCTTTTTCCCTTGGTTTGTAAACATTTATAGTAATATATCTTTTGGCCTAAGGTCGTGATCTTTGAGTTTATTTAACCCACAGACAAAAATCATTGTTGTGTTATATTTATACAAATATGTTAGTAAGGATGCTTCAATATCACCACTAACATTAGTGTTAAACTCGTTCATGCAAGTTATTGAAGACCTTCAAAACTTTCAATTGGTATCAAGAGCAATCGCTTGACGCTGCTAAGTGCAGATCCTGTGTATTTTTGAAGGAAAAACAATGGATACAGTAATAAAAGCTGCAATCCGACCTCCTGTGTTAGATGGAACAAACTACGCAATCTGGAAAGTCAGAATGCGAGCTTACATAAAAACTATGGACGAAAGATCCTGGCGCGCAATCCTGACTGGATGGGAGGCTCCCAGTATAGACGATTCGGATGGTGATGTCATCTTAAAGAACGTGGTTGACTGTACTGTAGAAGAACTTGCTATTTCAAATGCTAACACCAAAGCTTTGAATGCTCTCTACAGCTTTGTGGATGTGTCCCTGTTCACAATCATCTCCAACCTGCAGATGGCTTAAGAAGCATGGGACGCTCTACAACTCTTTTGTGAAGGGTCTAGAGGAGTCCAACGAACCAAACTAAGAATGTTGGCAACACAATTTGAAATAATAAGAATGGAGGAAAGTGGAACCATTGCTAGCTACAGTGCAAAGCTTCTTGACATTACAAATGAATGTCAATCGTTGGGAACCCCCATCTCAGATGAAAGGCTAGTGACCAAATTCCTAAGATCGGTGATAGAAAAATTCAACATGAAGATCACTGCCATTGATGAAGCCAAAGACACTTCTATCATGAGTTTTGATGAACTTGTTGGGTCCTTAAAGACTTACGAGATGGAATTATAAATCAAGCAATCGAAAAGGAGAAGTATTGCTCTGATTTCATCCCCAGATTCTGAAGATGAAGACCTTTTCTGCCATAGCATATGAAGCCGAGTATGTAAATTTAAATGCGGATGGCAATGCTCTCATCATCAGGAAATCCAGTGATTTTCTGAAGAAAAAGAACAACTCAAGAAAACCTTTGAATAGGCACCTCAAGTCTCCATCTGAGCCTACCATTCCCAAACCATTGGGTCAGGCTGTCAATAGGTTCCAAAGAAGAGATATGACTCCCACGAGTGTGAAGTCTGAACCCAGAAATCAAAACAGCACCAAGGATTTGGACAATGTTCAATGTCATGAGTGCAGAGGCTTCGGACATTACAAGTATGAGTGTGCTAACACCATAAGAAAAAGGAATTTGATCGCCATGAGTGATGTAGAAAATGACGATGAATCAAAAGAAACTGAGGTGGTTGCTGCCATGAACGCCTGTGTTATCTGGGATGACACTGTACGAGTGACATTGTGTGTCTCAACTCATTCACCATAACAAAAAGTTATGAAAATGAAGATTTTGGTGCTGCTTACGAAGAGATGTATGAGAATTGGTGCAAACTACTCCAGAAGTTCAAAATTCTCTCTAAAGAATATGAGAGACTGACTCTTGCAGACAAAGAACAACATTCCGTGGTTTTGCGTCTAGAAGCTCTTTTGACCAAACGAGAAGAAGAACTTGATAGATACAGGGGTGAGCTCTCAGCAACTATGATGACACTGAAGAAACTCAACACTGGATCAACCAAACTTGATGAAATCCTATCTATTGGAACTATGATCAGACATGGGATAGGGTTTGAGGCCCAAGTTTTTGTCAAAGAAAGTGATAAATCTTCAGAAGGATCTGTTTCTATGAAGAAAACCAAGCGAAGGAAGCGTACCTACGTTTGTCATCACTGCTCAAAACCTGGTCACATCAAGCCATTTTGTAAGAAACTCAAGTCAGAAAGAGCATCCTCTCTCAGTAGCAAGATAATGTCAATGAATATATGTTCCAACATTAGGAGTAGCAGTACTCACTAAGACATAATGGTGTGGGTAAGAAAGGATGACACCCAGTGCAACATGATCTATATCTCTCTGAAGTCCGGTGTTGAAGACTCATGGTATTTCGACAGTGGATGCTCCAGGCACATGACAGGTTCGGCTGAACACTTGACTAATGTTGTTCAGCACAATGGTGGTAAAGTTCAATACGGTGGTGGTGCGCATGGTCAGATTGTAGGAAAAGGAACCCTAAATGTTGAAGGGTTGCCTAAACTTCAGAATGTGCTACTTGTTAAGAGATTGGTTACCAACCTCATAAACATCAGTCAGCTATGTGATGATGATCTTCATGTGAAGTTCAGCCTAGAGTCATGTGAAGTCTTTGATAACTCTGATCAGTGCATCCTTACTGGAACACGAACCACGAACAACTACTACAAAGTAAACAGCAAGATTTGTTGTCAAAGCGTACAACCTTCATAGTCCAAATTGTGGCATCAAAAGATGGGACATGTTAACTATAAGATGATGAGTAAACTTGTCAAGTCTGGAGCTGTAAGAGGAGTTCCCAAGCTGGTCATCAACAACCCATCCATATGTGGTGATTGTCAAAAAGGAAAACAAACCAGGGTGTCTCACCCAGTGATCCAACACTTCAACACCACTCGCTGTCTGGAACTGCTCCACATGGATCTTATGAGTCCAATCGAGGTAGAAAGTACGGGTGTTAAGAAATACTCATTTATCATTATTGATGATTTTTCTCATTTTACCTGAATTGAGTTCCTTCGTGAAAAATCTGAAACCTTTGAAAGTTTTTGAAAACTGTCCAAATGTGTGAGTAATAAATTTTCTTTGCAAATTGGCAGAATTAGGTCAAATCATGGTAAAGAGTTTGAGAACTCATCTTTTCAAAAGTTTTGTGACAAGTACGGAATCTCTCATAAGTTCTCCTCACCAATTACGCCTCAACAAAATTGAATAGCTGAGTGTAAGAATCGTTCTTTACAAGAAATGGCTCGAACCATGTTGATTTCTAAAAATCTATCAAAAAGTTTTTGGGCTGAATCTCTTAATACTGCGTGTCATATTTCAAATCGAGTCTACTTTAGTGTAGTACTTGCAAAACACCCTACGAGATTCTTGTTAGAAATAAACTTAATCTGAATTATTTTCATGTTTTTGGTTGTCTATGTGCTGAATGATAGATCCTACTTAACCAAGTTTGATTCTAAAAGTGACAAGTGTGTATTTTTCAGATATTCAATGAACAACCATGCCTATAGGGTTTTTAATCTAAGAACTCATGCTATGCTTGAGTCTGTGAATGTCAGGTTTGATGAACTAGCAGCTATCTCTGGAAATTCTGCTAAGGATGATGTGGTTGATCTAGTTCGGAGTCCACAGTCTCTTCCCTCACTCACTCCAAGGGGATCCTTTGAAATTGCACCTACTATTACTGAAAGTGTTGCAACACCTGAACCAACATGGCAGATTCATGGATATGATAATGGTGAAACCACTGAGTCTGAAGAGGATCAAATTGATGCAGCAATTTCTAACCCTCTTGGCATAGACATGTCCTCCAGGATATAGAGGAATCATCCTACCTCTAAAGTTATTGGATCCTTGAACGAAAGAAGCACACGAAAGAAGCAGATTAATTTCAAGGAGATGGTAAAACTGGTATGTATAGATTCATGTTGTTCACTAACTAATTACTCTTTTTTTGTGTCTATTATAGAGCCCAAGAAAGTGGAAGAAGCTCTTAGAGATGAGTAATGGATAAATTTCATGGAAGAAGAATTTGATCAGTTTGCCAAAAATGACGTATGGGACTTGGTACCACAACCAAATGATGGAAACGTCATTGGAATGAGATGGATCTTCAGGAACAAAACTAATGAATTAGGGAACATCATGCAAAACAAAGCCAAACTTGTAGATCAAGGTTATACTCAGGTTGAAGGTATAGACTTTGATGAAACATTTGCTCCTGTAGCAAGAATTGAGTCAATTAGATTACTGTTAGCAATTGTTTGTCACTTGAACATTACTCTTCACCAAATGGACATAAAAAGTGCTTTCTTAAATGGTGTTTTAAATAAGGAAGCGTATGTTGAGCAGTCTAGGGTTTTTGAAGATCCTCATAAACCTCATTATGTTTTCAAACTAAAAAAGGCCCTCTATGGACTAAAACATGCTCCTAGAGCCTGATATGAGAGGCTTACTCAACATCTCCTTCAAATGACTTTTAGACGTGGTGAAGTAGATAAAACTTTGTTCATTCTGAAAAGCAATCACAAGATACTAATTGCTCAAATCTATATTGATGCCATTGTGTTTGGTTCAAAATGTGATAAACTACTCAGAGATTTTGTGAAGAGTATGTCTACCACCTTTGAAATGAGCATTGGATGGTGAGTTATCCTTTTTCTTAGGACTGCAGATTAAACAGTTTAAAATTGGACTTGTCCCAGGCTAAGTATGCTAAGAATCTTGTGAAACGCTTTGGGTTAGATAGTGCCAAACACATGAAAACTCCCATGGGGTCAAGTCAAAAACTGTCAAGGGACGATGTTAGTGAAAGTGTTGATCACACTGTGTATAAGAGTATGATAGGCAGTCTTTTGTATTTAACTGCAAGTCATCCCGATATCATGTATAATGTTTGGTTGTGTGCTCGATACCAGTCTAATCCTAAAGAAACTCACTTAAAGGCTCTTAAACACATAATTAGATATGTAGCTGGCACTTGCAATCTAGGAATCTGGTACACTATGAATACTAACTCTAATCTTGTTGGATATACCGATTCTGATTGGGCAGGTGATGCTGATGATAGGACAAGTACGACAGGGGGTTGTTTATTTCTAGGGAATAATCTAGTCTAATGGTATAGTAGGAAACATAATTGTGTGTCTCTATCAATAGCTAAAGCTGAATATGTAGCTGCTAGTAGTGCTTGTCCTCAACTGCTCTAGATGAAACAAATGATAGAGGAGTATGGGTTACAAAGTCATATCCTTACTGTTTTGTATGATAATTCAAGTGCCATCAACATTTCAAAGAATCCAGTACAACACTCTCGAACAAAACACATAGGCATCAGGCATCATTTCATTCGAGATTTGGTTGAGAGAAATATTGTGAGTATTGAGCATATTGGAACTGAACATCAACTTGCTGACATATTCACCAAAGTATTAGACTACAAGGGATTTTCCAGATTAAGGAAGTCTCTTGGCTTATGTGCTGTTTGATTCACTGTGACTGGATATGCTGCAGCATCCCTAGTAACATCAACTGCAACATACTTTCTCAACATGCATTTTTTATTTTTTTCATAACATACATTAGATCTTGCACAAACTCACATATGCAGGAACATTGCGGTTTGAGCATAATGTCAAAGGATACTGAAAGATTTCAAAATAAACAATTGTGGGCTGACTCTCATAGAAACACCTTTTTCTCTCGGTGTGCATAAAAACATGATATAGAGGTTTGAAGGATCCATTCATGGATGACGTTATTTTTTATGCCAATGTGCTGAAATTCAAATAATCCTACTCTTGGATTCTTAGTATGCTAATTGAGTGGAGTTTTCTTTTCTATGAACATAATATCCTCAGATATAAATAACCTAGTCATTCACCGAGTTAAGGATTGTCAGTTCATCGACTTTGTTGATTGAATATCAGTACCAATTCCATCACACAAGAACTAACATTCTACTGCAGTTGTGAATCTTATATGTTTTTTTAAGTCATTCCTTTTAGGCATACCTTCAGGACATGCATGTTTTGTGAATTTTGTTCTTACAGTTCTTATCAGTGAAGTTATGCTCATAACAAAAGTCTGTTTTTCTCTTACTCAAATCTTACTATCTTTTTGATGTCTCATTGTCCAGTGGGTTATATTCAGAGTCTTGTGGATCTAAGTTTTTGCTTCGCTTGGTTAATTTGTGTTAGCATGTGACGATAGGGTTGTTGTTAGTGGGTTGATCTTCCGGTGTTAGTGGATTATTTAAGGAGGAGTGGGCTTATGTCTTCTCCGGATTCTTAGGCCTTGTTTTTGTTACTGTCATCCCACTAACACTAACATGTTTGAGTGTTTTGTATAAAGGTGTCAGGAATCTCTCTTGTTCTTGTCAAAATAATTTCAACAAGGAAACCCTTCACATTCAGCAAATCAAGTTCATACACTTTCGAATATGAGTCCAAGGAAAACCAAGTCATCAAAGAAACATTCCCTCTCGCCGTCTGAGAAGGTGATGACGTCAGAGGACAGATCTGACAATGGCCCCTTTCCAAGATATGTGCCCCTCGATGTCCGTGGTGAACACGGAGATCCCCCAGTTGTTGATACAAATGTTGGTTAATCTTCTCCAACACAGAGTCCTAACCCCGAAGTCTCCTCTACACAATCATCATAGCCAAATCCATCTACTGGACTGGATCTAATTTGCGTCGTTGATAAAGTAGAACCTTACGCCACCATTCTCCCAGGTAATCCAGGTAACGAAATTGATGTCGATAACTTGCCCAATCTGAAGTCTATTGCAGAAACATTCGGAAGAGTTGGGAATCCATTACTGAAACATTCACAGCGTCTGCGTGGGGTAAACCCGGGTTAACTACCGGAGGCTGTCCCCAAGAGCCAGTTGAGTGGGACCAGGCGTGCTCTGTTGGTGAGAATGTCTTTTGTCGAAGACATTGAATATAGGACTGATCGTAATGACTCTGATTATACTCCGCCGGAGGGTTTTGTTGCGGCAAAGGAGGAGATACCCACCACACCGTTCTTCCCTGATTCTGAATTAGAGATGGTGCATAAATTTAGGGCTAAGAGGCATCGTCTCACCTCTCAGAACATGGTGGCGCCTGATTCTGAACCAATGGATATTGATGCAGAGGAACTCTTGTCTGATGAAGATGCCCCTTTGGCATCTCTACTATTGAAGATTGGAAAGTCAGTTCCTGTGCAAGCTACTTCGAGTTCTATGCCCCCAGCTACTTTGATTTCAAGTCCTCCTGATGTTGAGTCACCCTCAAGCTCCATTCAGTCCTCTAAAAGGACTGTCTCAGTTGAAGTCCTTGTTGTTAGTGAAGATGCTGGCACACTACTGCCAGGCATTGCTCCAAAAATTTCCAGTGCACCTCCTGATACTCTAGCTCCTGCAAAAAAGGCCTCTTCTACGAGCTCCACTGCATCTGATAATTCAGATGATGCTGACTTTGAGGTTCAACAGGTGAATCTTGAAGATGTTGTTGATGAGGATACGGAGAAGGAAGAAGATGAATCCAACAGCTTTATTTTGGAAGAGGATTCAGATGATGAGGAGCTGGAGGTAAGCAATGCTTATGCACAACAGGGTAATGATCGAGGAGCGGAGGGTTGATCATGGACTATTTGAGAAAAAGAATCTGAACAAGTTTTTCAATAGAAAGGGGTTGACATCAACGGTGACCACTGCTATGCCATATCTGAGGGAGGCCGTATTTGAACTTCACGCCAACATGCTTCCCTCAATCTCAAATCAGCTTTCTGAGAAATATGGCAAGGTGTTTGTGCGTTAGTAGTTTAAAAGAGTCCTTGTCTTTTAAAATATTTTAGAGATAATCATCAAGACCTTGTTATGTGGAACAAGGACTCTTTCAAGGAAGTTGGGATATAAGTACCACTTGGAGTCTTTTGATGAAGATTACGACTGTGAGAATGAGAAAAATAGAAACCTTATTCTAGCATCCATTGCTCCATTTCAGAGTGTTCTTTGAGTTCATGTTTGATCGAACGAGAAGAATTTTTAAGGAGCAATTCTTTTCATTCATTTTTGTAATGTTACTAGAATCCTTTTCCTTTGGTTTGTAAATATTTCTAGTAATATATGTTTTGGCCTAAGGTCGCGATCTGTGAGTTTATTTAACTCACGGACAAAAATCATTGTTGTTTTATCTTTTTACAAATATTTTAGTAAGGATGCTTCAACATCACCACTAACATTAATGTTAAACTCGTTCATGTAAGTTATTGAAGACCTTCAAAACTTTCAAAAGAAAAAACCATAAAAAGGAGGATCAGCCATGAAAATCGATGGGAAATAAAATTTAGACCTCGGCTTAACTCTACCCTCCCCCCAGTCCCCCTACCACTTCTATATTTGGCCAAATTGAATAAAAACAAAACCCTGACCACAAAATCCATAGTCGAAAATAAAAGTACACACCGATTCATATCAGTGACCATCAAATTTCTAATTAAAGACGAGATATTAAATACACATATAAAAAATCTTTGAATAGAAAATAAACCTTAGGCTTTGCAGGTGGCGTAACTTTAGGATTGTCGATGGTGGTGGCTTGGCCGTCAGACTGTGGTTGGTGGTGGCCTGGTCGTCAGACTGTGGTTGGTGGTGGCCATCGGACTTCTAGCATCGGTGGTGGTGGCAGTCACGAACTTGGATGTGGTGGGGGGTAATATTTTTTGTCTTAGTTGAGGACAAAAATCTTAACTTTCCTCAAGTGGGCTGCCACATCTAAAAAATATTATTGAGGAGCAAGACAAATAGTTGAAGGTTGGGATTTTGGAACTTTGGATATGGCGGCGGAAAATAATATCAGAGTTCAGAGATATATGAGTTGAGGTTGTTTTATCGGAAGAGCTATTTAAGACTTGGTTTTAATTAATATTGATACTAATTAAATTAATTTTATATAATTGAATTATTATATATATTACTATGTCTATCTACAACGGTTATAAACACACCATTGTAGTATATTAATTAATATATATTATATGATTACTTACAACGGCTGTAACTTAACCCATTGTAGTTGATCAACCATTTGCATCACGTTTACAAAGAATCGCTGTAAATTCTACTGTGCCGCTCTTTTACAATGTTTATTGAACAATCGTTGTTAATAGACCATTGTAGAAGGCGTTTTTTGTAGTAGTGCATGGTAGAGGATCCATGTGACCTTCACTTTTAAGTTTTTACAATTTTATTTACTAGTATACCAAATGACGGTGGTGAGTCCAATCGTAAGATACTTTGAATACACTAATTTAATATGTTATTTTTGTGAGATCAATTTATTTGTAATAATTTAAAACATATTTGTGATTGTGATATTTTAACATACTTTGTGATTGTGATGTTTTAATTTGTAAAACTTGACACTTGTAGGCACTTTTGTTTTTAAATCGTGAAGCTTATAAAAAAGTGGGATAGTATGGTTGAGCTACATTTTTCTAGGAGATTATAAGATCTAACATATTTTTTAGAGAGGTTATAACTTTTTTTTAAAGAAAAAAACACACACAATCTTACAAGGTGTTTTAAATAGCTTATAAGCTCAAAATGAATAATAACTTTTTTAAGTGCTTGAAAATGCTCATCCTCCATTTTGTTAATAGTGTTAACTATTGATGGTGAGGTGTCGACATGAGAGTATTCCGGGGCTGATGTGGACCAATAAAAATTGGCCAAAAATGACGTGTCAGTCTGTGTTTCATAGGGGGTCTATTTTGGGAAGAGGCCAAAATTTTGACCAAGTATAAATAATAATTTTTTTTTTGTTAATATAATTTACTAGAGTTCGTATCATTCCGAGAGCCGTTCTCCATTTTCTTTTCAACATCAGTTTTTTCTAAAATTCGTGATTTCAACGGAAATGAATAGAAAAGAAAATCTTCAATCTTCTTCAATTTTCTAAACATCATTGAAGGGATACAAGATTAATATCTTTTTTCGATCGAATTTCATCTAATCTCAGTATGATCCTTCCAATCTTCTTCAAAGTTTTTATTGGATTAATGAATTATATTCATATTTATGTCCTGGGTCGTTCTTCTGAATTTTATTGTAATTATATTTCTTAATCTGCGAATTTAATTCAGAAAGAGATCTGAAAAATATTAATCGAAAGAACCATAGTAAAGGATTTATTTTTTTCGGTTTTAAGATCTGATTTTTTTTTTCAAAAACTTTGGTTCCATCGCATATTTTTATTATGATTTTGTTTAATATTCTTTAGGTTTGAAGATTTGAAAGTTTCTTTTAAAAACTTTGATCGAAAATGATTTATTGATTCAGATTTGTTCGAAATTCAATCGGTTTCAAGATATGACAAATTCTTCAAAAAAAAACTTTTATTACTTATTTTCGATAAAAATAATTTGGTAGAAGTTTGTGAATTGATTTATGCGTTTTGTTTTGTTCGAATTTCTGCCGAAATGAGCAGATTTTATCGATCAATCAATTGATCAGCTATCCATTTTTATTCAGATTCTTTTTTCTCAACCTTTTTCTCTCTTTCCTTGCCTTTCTCATTTTCTCCGCCAAGTCGACAAGAACCAGGTATGCCGCTTCATTTTCGATTAGCCCTATATGTACCTACCAGTTTGTATTGATTAGTTTTTTTTTTTGTTTTATTTTTTTAGTTTTGACCGGTGCATAAGAAGTGTTTGATTAATTGTCTAAACGAAAAATTATTATGAAAATAAATTCATAATTATGTTTTCATTTTTTGGAAAATATAGATTTATTTTTCGAATATTGCATTTATAATTCTGTTTTTCAGAGCTGCCACACGCGGCGTCGGAGCCGGCGGCAGAGCTAGGCCAGAAGTGGTGAATTTGTGGAGGAGGCGTAATTTGGACGCGCGAGCGAGGCAGGCTTCGACTTCGAGCCAGAGTGTAGATTTTGATATTTGTGGACAGATGGCGAATAAATAATTTATCAAAGAATTCTACATTTATTTTATTTATTTTTAATTTTATTGATCAAATGGCAATATCTCTGGAAAGTGATATTAAAATTAAAATAGTTAGGTTGTTTTCTGGATTTCTATTGCAGAGTGTAGTTTTTGATATTTTGTCTTTTATTGTTAGGCGTCAGTGATATTTTTGGTGTTTTTGGAATTTCATAAAATCCTTATCATATTTGAAGATTTGTTGTTCTGTTTGTGTAGACAGGCAGTTGACATTGAACTACTAAGCTCACTGAATAAGGAGGATATGAAGAAAACTTGTGGGGAAAATTCTTCAGAGTGGATATCATTTCATTTTTTGAGCAGTTTAAAATATTTGTTTATAGTTTTGCTAATTGGTTTGAGGCGTTGTGAGTATATGTTTGGCGATGATCATTATTTGTTTGGTCGGATATATGTCAATTTAAGATTTCGGGTTTTCAAATCTTTTCTTGGAAAAACATTTTCCTTTTCCTGGCCGTGCGATATATCACAATGTAGGAATTTGAGGGTTCGGGCTGGATGGCTATTTAAAGGAAATGATAAGGGATCGGAATTGGGCCCGAGCTGTGAACATAGTGAAAGTGTCAATGAGGATATTCTGATATTTTTCTTTGAACTGGATTTGGTGACCCGAGTACAGGTTTGATATGTTAACAACTCTGTTATAAGTTTTGGATGGCTGAAAAAAAAAGTTGATTGGCTTATCACTTTGTTTTGTTGCAGTAAGCTTTGAATTTGGAGGAGTATGAAATTGCTCAGCAATGAGGAACAAGTTGGCTGAGGTTTGAATATGTGAATTATTCCTAAATACTTATCTTTGTCTGTGGTACTTATTTTTACAGCAGAGGAACTGTATGACGAGGAATATTTCGACGAGCAGTTGCCCGAAAAGAAACACCATCTCACTACTGAGCAGGTTCCCTTTTCTTTTCTTTGTTTTTTAATTTTGCAGTTGAAGATAAGAATCACTGCGTTATTCTCCAGAGAAAAAATCGGATATTGTATAAAGCTTAGTTGAACAACATATAATTCTATCCAAGTCATACATCATAATCTAATTCCTTGAGGATTATAACTACGGATCAATCACTGTTTTATATGTTGGTATATAAAGCTTTAGTTGGTATATACTCCGGATTCGTTTGTATTTCTATTTATATGTTTCTTTATTCAAAATTGACAAAAATTGTGTCTACTATTTGTGGGTTTGCAAATAAATTACATGTATACAGAGATGCTATTAATCTGTTCAAGTCTTTAAAAACATGAGAATGAGGGAATTTATTTTTCTTTTAGTTTGTCATTTAAAAAAAATATTTTTTTTGCCGGATTTTCTTGATATCTACAATTTGGATGGTTAGTGGCGATTTTTTATTGGACAATTTTTTTTTCATTTTTTGGATGTGCAGAATTCCTATGGTTGCAACGAACTAACCATGGACATTTTTTGCGGTCAAATATAAGAATTTCAGAATAATCCAAAATTTTATTTAAAAGTTTACTATCATCCTACAACAGCTTTGTCTGTTTAACAATGTTGATGATAATGTGTCCTCTTGCTCAACCAGTTTGAGGTATTAAACTTTGTCTGTTTAAATTTGTTTGGTAGCTTATAAAATAATTTATTTTGAAATGTAGGCATAACATAATAAAAGTTAAAGTATGCCTCATGAAGGTTCTTTAGTTGTTAACGGTGTAAAAATCTTGGGCACCAAATTTAAGTATTTGGATAATGTTAGTAATCTTTATTTTTTGAATAAGGTTGAAATTTCGTCTTTTTTCAGAATGGATCACTCAATACTATCATAGTAGACATGGTCTCGAGCTGCTGCAAGAAAGGATTGATGAATTCATAATGGACCACGAGGCCAAGGAGGAACATGTAATGTTTTTGGGTTTGAACTTTAAAGTACGCTGCTTATCATTAAACTGTATCTCATTTAAAGGCATTCCGTGATTATGGCTAACCACGCATGAATTAGTGAAATGTACAGAAATTTGTATAGTGGGATTTTTTTTTCTATGTCTGTAATGATTTGAAACGACGCATGCATGGAAGCCATTCTTTCTAAAAGCACTTTCTGAGGTTAGAAAAGCTATTTGTTAAAGCATGGGAAAATTTCATTTTTGGTACATTATGTTGGCCACTTTCCAGAAAAGGTACGTGATGTTGGCCAGCATCAAACTACATACATTAAGTTGACAAATTTATCAAATTTGGTACAAAAAAAGCCCAATCGGGCTTTGATGCTTACATGGCATGATTTAATCATTTCTTATCATTTTTAATTTAAAAATTAATTTAAAAACTGATTTCTTATCATTTTCAATTTAAAAATTAATTTCTTATCATTTTAAAATTAATTTAAAAATTAATATAAAAATTAATTTCTCTTCTCATTTTAAAGTTAATTTAATTTGAAAATTAATTTCTTATCATTTTAATTTAAAAATTAATTTTTAAATTAATTTTAAAATGATAAGAAATTAATTTTTTAATTAATTTTTAAATTAAAAATGATAAGAAATTAATTTTAAAATGATAAGAAATTAATTTTTAAATTAAATTAATTTTTTTAATTAAAAATGATAAAAATGATAAGAAATTAATTTTTAAATTAAAAATGATAAGAAATTAATTTAAAATGATAAGAAAATA
>BMAC01000017.1:463311-475474 GCA_014905375.1 Phtheirospermum japonicum | reverse complement strand
CTAATTTAAATATTAATTTGAAAATTAATTTATTATCATTTTAAAATTAATTCAAAAGTTAATTTAATTTAAGAATTAATTTAAAAATTAATTTCTTATAATTTTTAATTTAAAAGTTAATTTCTTATCATTTTAAAATTAATTAAAAAATTAAATGATAAGAAATTAATTTTTAAATTAAAAATGATAAGAAATTAATTTTAAAATGATAAGAAATTAATTTTTAAATTAAATTAATTTTTTAATTAATTTCTTATCATTTTTAATTTTTTTTAAATAAATTCTAATTCTTTTTAAGTGTTGTGTTTCAAAAGTTCAATTTTATTGTCGTTTAAAATATTTTACCATTTTTTTTTCAACTTTATCCCTACTCATTTAAAAGAAACAAAACAAGGGATCGGATAATTTAATGAAGAATATTATTAATTGATTAAGAGTGTATTAGTCAAAACAAATAGAGGGAGTAACTTATAAGACCAAACTAACACATAATTGAACCTAAAGGAACAAATTATTATGGTACCAATTCCCTATCTTTTATTGAACATTAAGTTTTGACTAATTATTGCATATATAATAATATAAGCTGGAAAAGAATCTAGCTTAATTATTTGTAATTAAGCTGATCAAAGTTTTTCAATGCAACAGGAAGAATGGGTCGTTTGTCGGGCTTTCAAGAAACCGAACCCAAGCAACAAACAGGGATTTGAAGGTTGGAACAACGCTTACTATATAAAGGCATTCCGATGATTATGGTTTGAACAGGTAATTGTCTAAAGGGTTGATTATTTTATTATTGGGATAATCACAACCTAATTACAAAAAAACTTGAGACATGTGAATTTTCTTCTTTTTTTTTATATATATTTTATGTATATGAAGGGGTAAGTATATGACGGAATATAATCTCAGGGATATTTTTGTAATTTTAAAAGAAATTATTATTATTATTATTATTATCATTATTATTATTAATTTGTTATTAGGTCAAACAGTCAAAACTCGACGGTACTTTTTGTTATTAACCCTTTTATATTTACATAAAAAATCGTTCTTTTTTGTTTCATAAAAAACTCTAATTCCTAACTTCGTCATGCAGGCAAGAGTTGAGAGAGAAACTCAAGCTGCAGAAGGTGGATGGACAGTTGTTGTGCAACACAGAGGTTGGAAAAAAACAACCTATGCTGAAAGTGGAGTTGCCGTGGGCTCTGTTTCTAAACAAGGTGTCAAAAAAGAAAACTAAAGAAGTTGGAATAGATTTCTATCAGTTTTAGAAAAGGGAAGCCCACCGAAATGGTATGTACTGATCCCAGTTGCAAATTGTTCATAAAACATAATGTGTGCGCACTCAAATATTGTGGTTCGAATAAAGAAATACGGGTGATAACTTCTTATGCTTGGAAATGATGATTTTGGTTTATTTAGCACTGAAGTATGATTGGTTTGTGCTTATGCAGAGATCATGATGCTGCAAAGCAAAATTGACAAGATAAAAAGCGGATACAACAGTTGAGAGCTGCAAGGAAATTTCGTCCATATTAATTGCAGTTATTTGTGATCGATTGTTGTTTGCTGTTATTCCAAGAACAGTGCTGTCCTGGATCTTATTATGTTTTTTTCCCCAACATAACTCCATAGTGGAAGAGGAGTGGCTTAAGTTCAACTCCAGATGTCTTTTTACTTATTATTGTTGAGATGAGTTGCAGATGTGAAATTGTACTTCGATTGAAGTGAAAAAAGCAGTTGCATTTCTTGTATGCAAGAACATGATTTTATATAGAGTTCTATAGACCCACTTTTTAGTCCAATCTGTGGAGATTTTGATGGATTTTCTTTAAATTCTGAATTAAGTGGATGGATTGACAAATATTTTATAGTGTGTTTGGATGGAAAAAATTGAACTTCAAGGCAGAATATTCAAAACCCCACAAAAAAATAGTTCAAAGATAGGAAGTGATAGATTGTTGCTCTGAGATAGGATCATAGAAATCATAGTAGAAAAACAGTCGCACTTCTCATTTAAATTAAAAAAAAAATCTGAAGCCGCAAAAAACAACTGAGAATTTTAAAATGACATTTGATACCAACTCAATTAAAGCCTCAAACACAATCTGAGCTAGCTCCTCTGATATTCAAAGTAATCTTGATAATGTCRTAAATAAATACTGATAACTAATGGGACTTAACTCTGATATTCAAAGTAATCTWGATAATGTCCTAAATAAATACTGATAACTAATGMGACTTAAGAGAGAGAGGGAGACAACAATATCTCAATTTTCTTTCAGACCCATGTACAATTTCTTGCCTTTTCCAACTTCTACAGTATCTGTAACTACACTTAGACCATGAAGTTGGATCCTTAATCCGAACTCCAAACATTATTCATTGTGAAAAATGATGTAATATAAATAGAAATATACCAAAACTTGAACGACTTTTATATTGGAACGAGACGCAACATAAGTTTAAAATACAATTATACTTTAAGATTTTTTTATTTTATTTTTATAGCTACTGTTGAGGAATTAATTCTTGGCAATAATTCCTATTTTTGTTATTTGCCTTTCTTGGGCACAAAATATGTTAGGAAACTAGATTTAGGAATATATTGTATTTCCTAGTTTATATTTAAGACTTTACTAGTTTCCTAGCTTGTGTTTAGAGTATGTTTTAGGAATTTACCAAGTTTAGGAATTTATGTTTGTCTATTTAAGACAAGGATTCCTAAAGCTTGGAACCACGGTATTTTAGAGCACGGGGTTTTGACAAGGAGATCGACGCAAGACGCAAGACGACGAGCTAGAAAGAAGAACACGAAGAACTACTTGGAGCCATTGATCGAGATTAACAAGCTCTTCAAAGTTGCGTGACCAACGGAGAAGATCTTGCCATTCCGGCGACAAGTATTTAGTATCAAGTTTATTGATATTTAGTTTTCATATATTACTTTATATTTTTGTATTGAACGTGAACAAGAAAGTAATATAGTTTTCGGGTTTGTACACCCAAGTTCACAAGTATTTACTTGTGAACTGAATTTGTTATCTCGTGTTCTTATCGATTAATTCCGCTGCATATTTTATATTTTACTCTGGTCAATGTTGCTAATCAATGTTGTTTAACATTGACTAACAACATCGTGAATCTGAGAATTATTCTTAAAACCATAGACCTTCTGATTTTACAGCTACCACAAATCTTTTAAAAGTGTTGATATAAAACTCGCGTATAATGCACAAGTCATCTTTATTTCACAATATTGATAGGTAAGGGCATAAAGGGTTGGGAATTCTTTGTTGCGACGAAAATAATATCATTATAAAAAAATAACTAATGTAGCATAAGAATATAAAATGAACGATATTTTTTTTTTCTTTTTGATATAATAATTCACATTCTTAATTACTTATTTTGATAAATTTTATTTTTTTTAGTATTTCTTTTATTTGCCGGCGATTTTCGCGGGCTTTCACTCTAGTTCTAAAGATAATATTGATATGAGAATTGAGAATCACAAATTTTGTTTACAAGTTTAAAGTTAACTAGTATTACACCCGTGCGATGCACGGGGGGATAATTTTAAGGTTTACTTTATCAAACATTTAATATTATTTTAATATTGATAATATAATATAATATAATATATATATATATATATATATATATATATATATATATATATATATATATATATATATATATATATATATATATAAGTAGTTATACTAATTTAAACAAAAGTAGAATAAGATAAAGATTAAAATAATAAATGTAATAAATTGAAGAATTAAACATTATATAGAACATGATTAGCAAAACTATTATTAATCAAAAACTTATAATTTACAAATTATGAAATACTTCCTTGTACACAACATTCGTAGTTTTTTTTTCTACGTCTATTTTCCTAATCGCAAATTAGTATTTTTAAAACTTTTCGGTTGGTCACTCTTGGTATTGCAACATACAGTTGACCATAATTGAAAACAGGTTTTCAAGAAAAGTTCAACGTGGGATAGGGATTGGCCTTGACTTTTATTAATTATCATTGCATACGACAAAATAACCAGAAATTGCCTTCGTTGAAACTTAAATGGCAACCTAGGATCTGATGGTATTACGGTCATTCGTGGGATGAGTACTAATTCACCCGCATTACTTTCTTGGAGTATCGTTGCTTCCAAAACATGATGACCCAGTTGCGTAACTACCAATCTTGTTCCATTGCACAAACCAAGTGAATGATCAATATTTCTCAACAACATGATTGGAGTACCAACTTTCAATCGTAGCTTATGATTCAGCAACCCAGAACACTTGATTGTGTTAAGAAACTCGGGTGAGTGGACATCTTGCAAAATGTCAACATTTGAATCAGATTTGCGCGCACTATTTGAGCTCAAATATATCTTACATTCCCCTTCATTCAATGAAGTCATATACTCATTGATTAAATTGACTACATCCAGTGTTGGTGCAAGAATAGCTCGTCCCTCCAAATAAACAGAACATTCAACATTCGTTCCATATTGTGGATAAGTGCTGGCCATAATTGATTCAATAGGGTCACCATCATCTAACAACAATAAATTCTCCGGGATGTCAATTTCAACGATGCCACCATTTGATCCTCCAATTGTTCCATCTCCAATGTTATTTATCCATTGAGAAAACTCTTTCAATTCAATGGAATCGGGCTCTGAGCTGAGATTTTGAAGCCTCATATTCTTTGTCAATCTTAGAAACTTATAGTGTCTCCATAAGTGGGAAGAATTTATGGTTGCATGTAATATGTCTGGCCTAGTACCTTTAGGAATCACCGGAAGAGTTTGGCGAAAATCTACACCAAGTACAACATTCTTACCTCCGAATGGAATATCTCTAGCATTTGGATTCTTGAATCCCATAATATCTTTCAATATTTTGTCTAAAGTTTCAAAACAATGCTTGTGCATCATCAGAATTTCATCCCAAATTATTAGTTGTGCACGCACCATTAATTCCGCAAGGGGGGTCCCCTGGAAAAATCCCACAAGATGATTCTTCATGGAGATTGAATGGAACTTTAAACTAAAATGACCGGTTCTTCCTTTTGGAATAAGAAGAGAAGCTATGCCGCTAGATGCCACATTTAATACAATCCCACCATTAGATCTTACTGCTACAGAAAGAGTCCTCCAAACAAAAGTTTTTCCAGTTCTTTCATATCCATAAACAAAGAATAAGCCCCCCTTTGTTGAAGAAACAGATTGCATGACCTCGTCTTACACATGTTTTTGATCTTTATTGACATTTTGAAATAAATTCGCGTGTTCTTTGATGAGGGCATCACGGTCATAGTCCAACTCCTCAGCAATAAATCTATTGAAAGAAATATTAGAGTCGACCTCGGTTGGAATTGGCATTGGAGGAAATTTCTTTAAGCTCTTCCCTATGCTCCGCAGCAACTTGTCCACTTCCAGTAAAGCAAGGTTTTGAGTTTCAGCATCGCTCATTTGCAAATATGTAGAAAAAAATTTAAAAATAATTGTACTTTAACTAATTTATATGAAAAAAATACATAAAAGAACACTATAAAAAAACCATGGATATAATTGAAGTTTATTAATTAATACCTTTGTTATTTCTCAACTTTTGTTGTTAGTATAAAATGTCATCTCATAAATATTTCTAACATTTTTCCCATACTTTTTCTGGTCAAGATATAGATTTGGACGCAAGCAACGTCATGAATAAGGACCTAACAGAATGTGCAGATCCCCAATAACTTGCTTCTTCGATGCCATCGATATATTCCCTATCATCATCAAGTAGCCCAACCGAGTAGCACGCATCACGATATGTATCGTGTTGCTTTTCATTCACTTTTTTTAAGTCATCGTGATATTGTGCTCCTCGAACAACATTGAGGAGGTACCTAGCATAATAGTTATCACTAGAACCTTGGGGAACATAATATAAGCGAGCAATTTGCAATCTTTGTTTCCTAAGGGTCCACTCTTTTTTTTTTTGTTGAGTTCCAAACAAAATGCTGAGAAAACTCAATATACAATAAATTTTGAGCTTCAGAATATTTCTTGTTAGCCTCAAACTAAACCAAAAATATTGTATGAAGTGTTGACTGATGTTTCATCAAATCGTTCAATGAGTCATTATCATTATACAGTACTCTTTGCTCCCCTGGAAGATGAAAACTCAAGTGTAGGACAGAAGGATTTTTATACTGAATTTCGTACCCAAAGATTCTCCAAGCTGCTTCACATGGGGAAATGTAACGACAATCGTAATACATGTCGATCTCATTAATGTCTGGCTTCCGACCATCATTATTACCACTCTGGTAAAATGTTGTTGTGACCCTATCATTTCCCTTGTTCACATATTTGAACAAATATTTGATTGATCTATACTGATTACACCATTCAACGTTCGTGTGTACTCCATACTTTAGAAACAAATAACGATTGTGTGGCACAACCCACTTATTATCTAGAGGAACACCATTTTTTGTTACCGTACGACCAGTATATCTACGTCTGTACACCGGGTAGCCATCATAATCAACAGTAGTAGAGTCAACGAACCTCTTTGGATAATGTTTTGAGCATTTCTCATCAACCATGCAAGGAGAAGATTTTTTTCAAATGCCCACATGGACCATGAATCATTAACTCCGAAACTGCTGCATAATACCTTGGATCTTCCCATACTGTGCCGCTCTTTTACAATGGTTATTGAACAATCGTTGTTAATTGACCATTGTAGAAGGCCTTTTTTGTAGTAGTGCATGGTAGAGGATCCATGTGACCTTCACTATTAAGTTTTTACAATTTTATTTACTAGTATACCAAATGACGGTGGTGAGTCAAATTGTAGGATACTGTGAATACACTAATTTAATATGTTATTTCCGTGAGATCAATTTATTTGTAATAATTTAACACATATTTGTGATTGTGATATTTTAACATACTTTGTGATTGTGATGTTTTAATTTGTAAGACTAGACACTTGTATGCACTTTTTTTTTTTTAAATCGTGAAGCTTATAAAAAAAGTGGGATAGTATGGTTGAGCTAATTTTTTCTAGGAGATTATAAGATCTAACATATTTTTTGGAGAGGTTATAACTTTTTTTTAAAAGAAAAAAACACACACAATCTTACAAGGTGTTTTAAATAGCTTATAAGCTAAAAACGAATAATAACTTTTTTAAGTGTTTGAAAATGCTCATTCTAAAGATAATATTGATATGAGAATTGAGAATCACAAATTTTGTTTACAAGTTAAAAGTTAATAAAACATTGTTCCAAAAAAGTTGTGTGTTAATGTGATTTGGGTGAAGTAGTCATGCTTAGCTTAGGACCAGTTTTTATATGCGCTTTTCCTCCCCCGAATCCATAACGTTAACAAAGCGATATCTTGTGTGTTGTCAAAGAAATAACAGCGTTAGATTTGTTTGGAAACAGGACCCGTCAAATTACCACCAATTAAAGTTAGAATTATCAAGAGACAAAATAATTAACACTAGTGCAGAAACTGCATATTCAGAAGGGTAATTCTGCCTATCCAGAACGCCTTTCTGTGCCTTCTGTAGTGACATAGTTATAGAAAGTCTGTACTTTCCAGAACGTCTTTTTTTACTCTTCTGGATTGGCAGACTTTCCAGAAGGGTAAAAAAAAGGCGTTCTAAAATATAATTTTTCTGTTCTACAATGGTACCATCCCATAGTGATCCGCCTCTTTCCAGAACGGTATTTGAAAAAACCATTCTGGGACTTTCCAGAACGGTTTTTTTAAATACCGTTCTAGAAAGTAATACTTTCCAGAACGGTTTTTCCCATTACCGTTCTGGAAAGTATCCGTTCTGAAAAGTTGTACTTTCCAGAACGGAAAGTACTACTTTCCAGAACGGTGTTTAATAAAACCGTTATGGAAAATACTAAAAAAAATAAAATAAAAAATTGAAATTCAATTATGCAAATTACAAATTGACCAACAAATACACCAAATTGGCCATAATTTCTCATTCATTATTATCAATCAAATAAATCACGAGATTCAGACAAACAACTTAGAAATAAGTGATTGTCAAGTGTTTCTACAGATTACATTAGAACAATAGTAGCTTTACAAGACCCACATGCTAAAAAAAACAAAAAAAAACACAAATCTCTAGCACAACAAGGCCAAGAATTTGCACAACAAGGCTGGATGATACCATTCTCGTCATCCTCTGGTCCAAGAATAAATGATTCCTTTGAAATAATCACTCACACCCCATTGCTACACAACCAAAATCTGAGGTTAAGCCATTAATACCTTGCATCCGGACTGAGTTCAAAAGTCGCATCCCCTCGTCGCCTATCTGCTGAACTTCCGATGGCGATAAAATTCTAATGCGTTTTACACACCCAACAAATTCCCTGAAAAAAAGACAAATGTACCCTTTGAGTAGGTGGAATTTATATATTTTTTTTAAAATGTCAACGGAAGGATATTGATAATTTTAAAAGATAATATTTTTTGTAATTAGACTACACATATGAGAGGGTATTTTTAGAATCAATAAATATGTTCTAACCGTGGTATTAATAAAAATATTGATTTGAAATAGTTAGCCGCTAATTATTAATAAACATACTTTTCAAAGCAAGTTAGAATGCAAAATGCGAAAAACTTTCTTCTTCTTTTTTTTTTTTAATTCTATATACCTAAAAACTTCACATGAAAAAAATGTCTCATGCAATAAAAAGAATTCACACTACACACCACCAATTTGAATGGGGAAAAAACACACAAATAAAGAAAAAGAGCATAATTCTAACCTGGAAAATGGCAGTGAAGAAAGAAGAAAGCTAAATTAACTCGTAAATTCCGCAAATAGATTATCAAGAATCCATGTATGTGTTTCTGATTTATGTATGATTTTCATATGCTTCGGTTTGTAGGAAAATGCCTCTCCCCACCGCCACCACCCTCCTGCTCCACAGTCCGAGACTTCAGCTTCGGCTTGTTCATCGCTCTCAGTGGCATAGCCCCACCCCCATTGTTCACTTCCCTTCAGCACCGACCTCGTTGTCTCCCTCGCCACCATGTCAGCCACCGCCGCAACCACTTTCAAATTAAGCCTACCATCACAACATGTAATGGCCATTTATCGGACACACCAGGATTCACATAATGCTCGTCTGTTTTTGCTAATGCACGTTACTGTAACTCATGCAGCTAACACACAAGATTAACAGTTAGAAAAAATCCCAAAAAAGTAAAATAAAAAATAGGATAAAGATGTATTGAAAGGAGATACCATAAAATTTGAGAAATTCATGGCACTAAATAATCGGAAGAATTGCAAAATGGACACTTTAAGTTGGCCTAGTCAGGCTCTTAGACCCTTTTTCATTTTTAACTTTTTTTTTATACTAATCATGTTTTTATACTGATAATTTCATCAAGCATAAGTGCTTTTCCAGTTACCTGATAACACAAAAAAATCCAAGGGGAATTTGTTATGATGAAAGATAACCGGGCTATTTCGTAATTTAGCTAAACTTCAGAGGTTGTATTGTAATTAACAAAAATATCATTTCTTCAGAAATTTTTTTCATCTCCTGGAATTGAATGAAGAATTTAATTTTGTGCAGACCTTATTGCAACCCGGTAAAAGATTCTGAAGAAGTTTCATTTGCTCGCTAATTTTCTCGCGACGGACCTAAACCAAAACAAAATGATTAGGCAATGGAAATTAAGTAAATTCTTGAAAATTGAGGTAAAAAAAAAAAAGAATTGGATTACTTACTCTTTTAGCTAGACTATGGCTATCAGTGGCTTGACCCCTTCTTGCTTTGACATGAATATAATCCTTTTGGTGGCTCAGGTGGCTTTTGATTAGTCTTTTGTTTTTCACTTTCATCATTTGAGCCTCCTTTTGTTTCCTTCTCTGTTTTGGTCTCAATTTTGCCACTTTCTGTTGTCTTTGAACGTTTCGCATTTTCATTTTCACCCCCTTCAACTCCCTGAAAAAAAAAATCTCAACTACATCAATTTATTTTTATATAGAAAATGGAATATTTTGCAAAGCAATCCTTATAGGTTGATCCAATTACAAAAATATCCCAAATTATTTTTCAAAATTCCAAATGTTGATTTTACGTTTTCTTAACAAATAGAGATAATTACAAAAACTACCCTTGAAATTTGACTTAATTGCAAAACAACCCAAACATCTACTAAAATTTAAAATAACTTTAGCCCTGATAAATTTAAGTTGGCCTAGTCAGGCTCTTAGACCAAAGAAATATTCATATGTGAAGAAATTGCATAAACATGATAATTGATTAACAAACATTAACCTGAACCAAATGACAAATAACTTTAAACACAAAGTAATTATTTCATCAACGTGCTTCAAATCAGGAAAACAACCAAAAGAAGTCAATATAATATTTTTCTATTAAAATTTTTCGTATATTCGTCTATGAAAACAACATCCCTGATCATAAGAAATGAACCAAAGTAGATTACCGTCCATTTAACATATGCCCATACTGATCGCATTAGAAACTAATCAAATTATAAGTGTTCAAATAACGAAACCATAAACGTGAATGCGAATGCACACAAACGTGAATGCGAATGCATCAATATCTCATCAGCTGAGAAACTTCAAAAATTGAATGAATAATACTAGTCCATCAGTTAAATTTAAAATAAATAGATAATTAATACAATAGCGTCAGATCAATCCATCATCACCTATCACGCCGTTGAGCTCAATTATCTGCAGACAAAGTCCAATTAAAATATAAGAAAATAGTTGAATCAAAATGTTATCATTTCCATTAATTCAGTTCAGAAAAACTTCAAAGAGCAGCTTACAACAAAAATCAGATCGATCACGGATCAAATCAAAATTAGCACAATAAAATAAAATGACGATCGAATGAAAATTCACACACAATCATTTCAAATGATATATGTCAGGTATATATAATAATATTACACAAGAACAGGCTTGATTACATGAGAGAAATCAAATTAAAAAACAAGTACAGTGGATGCGCACACACGATTTTCCTGTCCAGTTGAATAAACCAACTCAAAAATAAATTGCATCCAGTGCCCTAGTTCTAATTCTAACTCAATTTAATGAAATTAACACACCAAAGAAATTAAAGGCCTCTTACCTCACTATCATGGCCACAAAATTTCCGAATGACACAGCCACTCGCCACATCCCAGTAGAAAACTTGTCGGTCGCCTCCAAACGAAGACAGCTTCAAATTATCCCTACCAAAATCCCAAATTAAGAGTAAAGTTACATGGTGAAACAGAATAACAGATACAAAAAGATTTTTCTAATTTTTCAAAAAATTGCAATCGGCACTACTGCAGAAACAGGATACGAAGGCGGCTGATTAACGGCGGTTCTGGAAAAACCGCCGTTAAATACTTTTTACGGCGGTTTTCCCAAAAACCGCCATTAGATCGGTCATTTAACGGCGGTTTTCATAAAAACGCCGTAGAATCGCACATTTTACGGCGGTTTTATGAAAACCGACGTTAAAATTGAACTAAATTAACGGCGGTTTTTAGAAAGCACCGTGAATTAACAAGTATTCACGGCGGTTCCTTAAAAACCGACGTAGATTAGTTCATACGTTAATTATTGCAGTAGATTTAACGTCGGTTCTATTAGAACCGCTGTGGAATAAGATGAAATTTAACGGCGGTTTCGTTGGAACCGCCGTAGAATAGTAAGCTGCCATGTCACCTATCCTTGTCCTTATCAAGCAAAAATTTTGGGCCGTTGATACGTATCTGATCCGACGATCTGGATTAAAATTAAACTAAAAAAAATATTAAATCAAAAAAACAATAAATTAAAATAAAAACCTAAATACAAGCAACTCTGGTTCACGCCCGACGCCGCCTAAAAACCCTTCTCTACATAATAATTTCACACTTTGCTCACGACGACGTCTTCAACATCTCCGCACACGCGGCTGTGGGACGGCGTATTGGAGATGACCATGGTCGTGCAAGAGAGGGGCAACGACCCCCTAATTTGCGACGGGGGCGGTGAACAGCACCGGCGGCTGTGGGACGGCTACCTGAGCGGCGCGGCGTCCGAGCCGAAGAATATGAGGAAGTCGAAG
>BMAC01000017.1:429014-463208 GCA_014905375.1 Phtheirospermum japonicum | reverse complement strand
CTTCGACTTCCTCATATTCTTCGGCTCGGACGCCGCGCCGCTCAGGTAGCCATCCACAGCCGCCGGTGCTGTTCACCGCCCCGTCGCAAATTAGGGGGTCGTTGCCCCTCTCTTGCACGACCATGGTCATCTCCAATACGCCGTCCCACAGCCGCGTGTGCGGAGATGTTGAAGACGTCGTCGTGAGCAAAGTGTGAAATTATTATGTAGAGAAGGGTTTTTAGGCGGCGTCGGGCGTGAACCAGAGTTGCTTGTATTTAGGTTTTTTATTTTAATTTATTGTTTTTTTGATTTAATATTTTTTTTAGTTTAATTTTAATCCAGATCGTCGGATCAGATACGTATCAACGGCCCAAAATTTTTGCTTGATAAGGACAAGGATAGGTGACATGGCAGCTTACTATTCTACGGCGGTTCCAACGAAACCGCCGTTAAATTTCATCTTATTCCACAGCGGTTCTAATAGAACCGACGTTAAATCTACTGCAATAATTAACGTATGAACTAATCTACGTCGGTTTTTAAGGAACCGCCGTGAATACTTGTTAATTCACGGTGCTTTCTAAAAACCGCCGTTAATTTAGTTCAATTTTAACGTCGGTTTTCATAAAACCGCCGTAAAATGTGCGATTCTACGGCGTTTTTATGAAAACCGCCGTTAAATGACCGATCTAATGGCGGTTTTTGGGAAAACCGCCGTAAAAAGTATTTAACGGCGGTTTTTCCAGAACCGCCGTTAATCAGCCGCCTTCGTATCCTGTCCCTAAAAACCGCCGTTAAATCACTGTTCTGCAGTAGTGCGGGTTTTACAAAACAGCCCTCAAAACAATAAAAGTTGTACCAAAATACCCCCTCCTCCAAAAAATCAACATCACCGCCGCCCAGCACCTCACGGTCTCCGCAGCCATTGCCGATCGGCTCTGTCGATGCTCTCAACCTCTGCGCAGAACCCTCCCAGCCCGATCGCCTTCCTCAAACTAAAAAGAAGACACGAAGGTGGAGGGCAGAAATACAGCGAGCGAGTGGCCTGAAACCTGATGACAGCCGCGTCGCTTTCCTCTCCGGCGAAGTACCAGTTTGGTGTCGAGAAGAAGAAGAAGAAGACCCCAGATGTCGTTGCGATGAGGAGTCACTGGCCCAACGCGATGAATGACTTTTCTCAGATGCGAAGAAGGCACCATGGCTGCAGAAATCCGTCGTCAGCCAGCCCATCTTCGCCAGTTGATTCACCGAAATCCTCCAACCTCCGCCCAAAATTCCCGCCGACCAAAATCAAACATGCGCAAGAAGAGGTGCCACTACAGCAAAGGCCATGGATAGCCTGAATGCGCCACTTCTTGTCGCCGTCTGGTGCGCTATGACAGGGAAGGGATGGAGTGAGGCAGCGAGCGCAAGACCTTAAACCCGATAGCCGCCGCCAGCCTCAATTTCTGGTGATTATGTGGTATTTTGGTTTTGCAATTTACATTTGGGGAAGAACCGAAGAAGCCCTAAAATTGATTTACATAAATATTTTATTTCATTTTATTTTTATGAAATTGACTTGAATTGGGAAAAAAAAAAGGTGTAGCTTCTAAGAATCGTGAAAATATTTCATTTACCCGCTTCGTTTAGCCGCTCTATTTACCCTGAAATTGTGAAAATATTTCAAATTGCTAAAAACTTCCCAGATCGGTATTATTAAAAATACCGTTCTGGATTATTTTTTAAGAAAGACATTCAGTAATTTCAATACCGTTCTGTATTGACGAACAATCCAGAACGGTATTAAAATTACTGTTCTGGAAAGTCTCACACAAAAAAAAATTACAATCCAGAATGGTATATTATAATACCATTCTTGATTGATTAATAAATTTAGAACGGTAATTTCAATACCGTTCTGGATTGACGAACAATCCAGAACGGTATTTTAATACCATTCTGGATTGTTCGTCAATGCAGAACGGTGTTTTAATACCGTTCTGAATTATTCGTCAATCCAGAACGGTATTGAAATTACCGTTCTGGAAAGTATACTTTCCAGAACGGTATTGTAAAACCGTTCTGAGAAGTATACTTTTCAGAACGGTATACCATTCTAAAAAGTGCTATCCAGAACAGTTTTTAAAATACCCTTCTGAATTGACTTTTTTGTCTGTTCTAGAATGCAGTTTCTGTACTAGTGTAAATTTGACTAGATGGTTTTAGATTTCATGTCGCAGGACTTGAGTGTTTTACTATCCACGGATCAGAGATTTGGAGCAAACAATTATAAGAAATATCAAATACAAATGAGTTTCAACTTATTAGTTGTTGGGGATTTTGTTATAAAGGAATTGATTTTCTGCATTGTTCTTAGGGATATTCCAGAATTAATTTCCTATGTAAATATAGTAACAAGATCAGTGAATATTAGGAGATATTTTGGTATTAGCTGAAGAATATTAGCTTCAATTAGCATTAGTTTCCTTTCTCTATTGTAGTTACTCTATATTTAAGGGAGTCTATTAAAGGTTGTGATATACACTTTACCATCCATATATTTTAAGTTGGCATCATAACCAAAATATCCCTACTGCTTCTGAATCATAACAACCCTAAAAGTCACAACCATGTCTAAAATCATCTTACAAACTTATTCGTATATTTTTGTTATGAATCTGTACATAATCGAGTCTTGTTTTAGTCCTTTTATTCTCTTTTTCGGGTTAAGTGTAGGTTGAATTGTATCGTTTTGCATATTTCGTCTCCTCACTTAACTTTCCGACTTGTTGATCATTAATCGGTCCAAATGATAGTGATTCTGTGTTTTTCTCATACAGCTAGAGCGTCCGGTGGATCCAAAAGCACAAGATAGAAGAAGCAACGCTCACAAGTAGCCCAAAAGGACACCCACCGATCGGACAGCCTATGCCTCCGATCTCTATAACTGAGGAAGTGCACACCGACCGGGGGAACTGGTGCACCGATCGAGCCCACGGGCAGTAGCTTTCGTCCGGTCGGACAAGACTTTTGTCCGATCAGACAAGAACGTTACACATGCAGATTTTTGAAATTTTCAGTTACGAAATGGCTAAGCTCGTTTAAAAATGGCAAAGGAGGCTAGGGTTTCACATTATTCAGCCTTGGAGACCTTTTGGAGGCTAGAGACACCTTAGAACACAAAAAAAAAGGTTGAGATATTTGACACATCTCTCACACCTCTCGTATAAATCCGTACGGCGCCGTCTCAAGCTTCGATTCGTAGCAACCACGTTCTTCGCACGGATTCTGGGTTCGTGACAAGCCTGGGGATTCTACACATTTCTTGGAGTGCACTCGTTCGTCATCATCATTCGTTGAAAGTTCTTCAACGATTAGTAATCTCTAAACTCGTCTTTTGATATGATGTTTTTGAAAGTGGTTGGTTTGATATTGGATATGAACAGTTGATGGTATGCTAGATAATGTTATGTTAGTAGAATGTTAAGGTTTTGGTGATTTGGATTCATACCTTTGTACTTTTGGATTATTGATTTTGGTTGAACTATTGGATTGAGAATGGAATTATGGTTGGTTTAGTTATATTTTGTGAAGAATTTAGTATTTAAATTGTTATAAATCTTGTTGCGCATTTGAAATAATTTCGGAAGTAGTATTGTGATAGAATTGTTATTTATCCTTGATTGTTGAAGACCTTAGATTGTTAGTTGTTATTACTAGAACATGCAAGATGGGATGCAAATGCTAGTATGATGTGTAGTATTCCGTATTTGTTTTGCAATTGTCGCTTTTCTCACGACTTGTCGAGAGGTTGACACCCTCGAGACAAGAGAGTTTTTTGTTTTCAAAACAATTAATTTCGAATTATTTCCAAAATCCAATTGACCGTGTGTTTAGATAGAATTGTGATATTAGTATAATAAACATCGTTAAATCCGATTCCCATTCCTCGAGAGATTGACCCGAGTTAACTCACCAGTCTACATGTGACCCCGTTCTCTTGCGGGCGGACTTAAACCCTTTTCAAACGTAGACGCATACTGGTTAACCGGTAATTAATTTTGAAAGGAACACAAAAGTTCGGCTCAAAATTTGGCGCCGTTGCCGGGGAATGGCAAAGGTGTTAATGATGTTTATTTGTGTTATTGCTTAATTTTCATTAGTTGTATAATGTCTATGGTTTTCCTCTCGATGCAGTGATTGTTTGTTGTTGATGCAAGGTCGACAAAGCCTTAGAAGAGAATTGACCCCATTCATCAATAGCATCGAACGTGTGTCGAGACCGAGACAATTATTTCCTTCCACTGAAGGGAATCTTTCGAAAACAAGTTCAACCAACATGGCAGAGAATCTACCTCTTGGAGGACGAGGAGGAATGAATGGAGGATGAGGGAGAGGACGAAACACCCAAACCCCTCCTCACGATTATCCATACGGCGTGCCACCCATTGACGATGTGCATGTATAAGAGCAAAAGGAAAACAATGAAGACGAAGAGCCAAGAAATCCACCTCTACTCCATAACGAAGAACCAAGAGAGCCAAACCAAGCAAACAACGGGGAGCACCAACCAAGGGACGATCATCAAATCATGCTACAAGAGAACCCTACTTACTAACAACCTCCTCAACGATTTCGGAACCGTGAAGAGGCTCGAGCTTACAACACTCGAGAAAATCGAGAGTTCGAGCACAACAATGGTGGTCATGGCAGGCCCCAGCCCCAAAACAACCAACGAAACCACCAAAGGCACGAGAACTTCGAATGAGAATGGAACCATAATCAAAATAGGAGGGAGGGACGTCCGTTCAATGCTTAGCAAAGGGAGAACTTTCGAAACGATGGATATGATGATCGTGGGAATTACGAGGAGGAGCGTGATTATGGGTATTATGAAGAGTATAGAGAGGAAAGAAACTTTGGCGCACAAGCTAACTTCGAAGGAAGAAGAGGGCGCCAATACCCTAATGAACGTCATCAAGGAGATCTCCTCTTCCCAACGATTGGTTCATACAGCAGTGCAATAGTCTTAGGCCCCGCGGCAAGAGACTATGATTTGAAAGCGGGCAGCGTAAACTAACTTCCTACTTTTCACGGCATGCCCAATGAAGATCCACTGAATCTCATTCGTGAATTTTACCTCGTGGTGGGTAGAATTCTGCATCTCGGACTACATGAGGATCAATTAAGGATGAAATGCTTTCCAACAACCTTAAAGAACAAGGCAAATCATTGGCTTTTATCGTTGCAACCCAATTCTTTGACTAATTGGGAGATGGTGTATAAAGAGTTTGTGAGTAGGTTCTACTCCACTCAAACAACTGCCAAATTGCGAAGAGAGATCACAAACTTCGAACAAATGGAGGGGGAATCGTTCTACGATGCATGGGAATGATATAAAGGGCTCTTACAAAAATGTCCACACCACAACAATAGCGCCGAGATGGTAAATAATTACTTCCATGAAGGGCTATTTCCGGTGTACAAACAGCAAGTAGAAGTGAAGGCGGGAGATTTTGGAGAATAGACCGCTACAGAGGCTTGGGATTTGTTCAAACATATGAGCGAAAAACCGCAGCAAACAATTTTCCGACCGAGGAAATACAAAGTCCCAACAATCCAGATCGAAGAGCTGACAAAGAAAGTCGTACTATTAACGAGTAAAATGAAGGGAGAGGAGGAACCTTCGACACCTCCGCCTAAGATGTGCGAAAAATGTGGAGCAGTGGGACATGAAATGGACACTTGTAACGTGGTGTTCGACGACGAAGAGGAAGGGGAGGTGAATGCCGTCCACTCTGGAAATAGGGATAAATGAAAAAAGAATTGAATCCAAGTCCTTCGAAACAAATTTATAGTTTAATTAATTGTTAATTACTCATGGTCGTCTTCTAGGTTTCTGAAATCCCTTTTCAACAGTCCTTGGACACCGCTTATGGCCAACCTAGGTATCCCATCACCCTCATGGAACCCTTCATACTCTTCTGATCCCACCCCCGACTTCTTCCTATTTCTTATAGACGTTGTTGTCATGCCTTCCAAGTCAGTGCCACTGTTGCTATTTCAAGTGGCAGATCCGGAAAGTTTTTGGGTGACCATCTTACAGAATCCCCATGCCACCGTTCTCAAATTGTTAGCCGCTGGGGTCCTTCAACACTAACATCATTGTCTTCTTCTCCTGTTAGGATTCACATCACAGCAATGGTATACCTTAATTCTCCATGAAGCAACCACCATCAGCCCCTAGTGATAAATCCAAATCGATTGGTTACCAAGAATATGGGGTACTAACCTCAGAATAGAGATCAGCGACCAGAAACAATCTTCGAATATGTCACAGTGATCTGCCAAGACTTTAACAAATCTTCTGGCGACCTCGCTGGTCCTGCAAAACAGCGCCTCGGATAGGTCGGAGTCTTGGCCCTCCAATGCTTAAGTCAAAAGCAAAGTCACAACTCAAAACACTCACAATACTATGAAAGCCATATAATACGGTAAAGTCAAATAAAAGATGATAACCACAATGAGAGGTATGCACCTCCTTTTATAGTGATAAGAGAAGTGCCCCCCGGTCTAGGGTTATCTTCTCTCACCACAATTCCATAAATACCATGATACTACAACCGACTCAGAATTAGGACTCTTCCTATATGCCAAGTTCCCATAAATAACAAATCTCTTACCGTAATAGGCCTGTGCCTGTTATTTTTTCCATAGGGTCCGACCAGGACTCCATACACCATTCATATTAAGCCCACGGGCTTGATATTCAAAAAGCCCATAATAGAGCTCAAACACTTCACAAAACACAAGAGGTCGCGATCCTATATGAGAACTCATCCTCATACTCTAGGTCGCTACTCCACAAACCAACTCGCCCACTCTTCCAAAGAGACCACTCAGCTCGCTCACCTCCCAAAAGAACACCCTTTCCGGGAAATGAGGTCGCTTACCACAAATACCCTCATATATCAAGTAATATCACGTATGAGCATGTTGGTCCGTATCACCTAGTGTTGCTCATCCCATGTTAGTCTTAGCTTTCTAGGTCCCACTTTGACCACGCTCACCGGTCTGAGGGTCCATGTTTCCCCTTTATTTGTATCCATTCATGGTTTTACTTTGAATCAACCACCGAGCTATAGTGAGGTTCTTGTCAGCACTGCCGGCAGATTATCATCTCCTTCTCCATTACTGCCTGTGCTTAAAGAGGATTCACACTCTTTACTAATTCTTGATGCTATTTACGAGCTTAGATGTAAAAATTTTGAAAACTCATTAATTGGTCGTTTGTTTTACGTTAAAGGTACGAAACCTCATTATTTTAACTTCATGCTAGGCTTCGAACAACTTGGGGTGATTTTGAAATTTCTAGATTGTTATTTTTGGGTAAAGGGTTTCTTAAAATTCATTTCTCATGCCCGAAGGAGCAAGATTTGGTTTCGTCTCTCCGGTTTGGGCCACTTAACCACGTTACATTCCGTTTGCAATGTTGGACACATGATTTTGCTCTGGCTGCGACAACATCCACTTTCTTTCAAGTTTAGGTGCAAATCATAACCTCAGTTGTGAATATTGAGATCCCGTGATCCTTAATCATATTGCCCGTGTGATCGGGGCATTAATTCGCATTGATGGCAACACTCTTAATGGTGCTTTGTGTAACTACACTTGTGTGTTAGTGGAGGTGGACTTAATGACCTCGTAGTCGAATCAGCTCTTTTTAGAAAGAAGAGGACTCCCATTATGTGTACTAGCGCAATACCCGTGTTTAACACACGGGTATTTAATATTACAATATTTAATATATATATATATATATATATATATATATATATATATATATATATATATATATATATATATATATATATATATATTCGAATATCTTCACACCTCTCTCATAAACTTTAAATGCATCTTCAAAATATTTGTTATCCTGTAAAATAATAAAAAATAAAGTCATTTCATAGTCAAATCATAATTGAACAAAGTGGGTTAGAGGAAACAATGGTACCACATGATCTGTTACCTCCACGAGCATTGCATAGTTAATTATGATATGTGGTGTGGCTATCCTCAAGTCCAGAATTCTTTCGTACACTGCACGTGTTGAATCCAAGCTGCCCAGGATTTCCTCCAAATCAACATAAAACGTCCAAAGCCTAAGGGATTTATGAATTTTCATTTGGAAAGGTTCATTTCCATCAGCAACCACTGTAGAAGAAATAAATAGTAAAAATTTTAGTTTAACCATATCAACAAAAGTCAGTAAAAACGATAGTACTTTCTAACTCAAATTTTCTCCCACAAAAGCCATGGACTGCTGCTACGACACAAAGCTGACATCTCAGTACATTAACACACACACACACACACACAAACACAGATAAAAACACAGATAAAAATCTCCTCACTTGCAAAGTACACAGAAAGAGCCCTCCGAATTGTGAACAACGCATTCCATATATGCATTCAATACTGAGACCTTGAAGACAAAGAAAAACAAAATCTCTCTGTTATTATAGTTAGGAGACAAAACAAAACCAACCTCATAAATTTTGTCAAACCATCATACCACAACCATCTTGTTGCCTCTCGTGTCTTCGTACATATCATCCAGATAAGCAACATGTCGTTTGTTTTCTTCTGCCAAAACAATCATAAAATCTTGAGCCTGGAAAGATAACTAACCAAGAACATTAGACAAGTTTAATAATAATAATAAACAATAATAAATAAATATAGCACTTAAAGAATTACTGCACTATTGCGACAGAACGACTGATAGTGAGTGCATCTTTTACGGCATGTCCATGAAGAACCTAACCATGTAAAATCAGTCCCGTGCTGACCAACCTTTGGCATCATAACACCCTACCAAAATATGAAAACAAGACAACCAACTAAGTCAATCAAAAAATACAAGAATAAAAAATAAGACAAATAAAAACATTATCAATGAAGCGAAAAACGCAACAAACTCAGAATCAGAAGAAAAGCATAAATCTTTCTAGCAGTTTAACTGGTTGGATAGGATCGGAGATATCTCCTTTTAGTGGAATAATTGGTCAAGTTACTGTATCACGAATTGGGTTGGTATTTCGATGCAGTTACGATAGATTTTTGGGCAGTCGGTAGATGATTACTTAGTTGATGGAGTCTAGCATTTCACCACTCATATAATTTCATTCTTCGGTGGAAGGATATTATCTTAGATATTCTTGCCACACCAATTGTAGATAACGAGAATGACAAGCAAATTTGGACAGATTTGGTTCTCGAGAATATCTCGCCCTGAATTGTATAATAGCACTTCTAGCCACACTTCCACAGAGTTTTATGGGGTCGATGGACTTGGCATGTGTATATCCCCCCTCGACATTCATTCTTGGATTTCCATCTTATTCTTGATAAGCAACCTCTTTGGGTAACTTGCAGCGTCGGGTTTTATCGGGGCTGTCTTGTTGTTCTTTCTATTTGAAGGCGATGGAGTCTTTAAACTATTATTTCCTCGAGTGCCTAGATGTTTAGGGTATATGGCAGGATCTTCCTGACTTATTTCATGTCACCTTATATTTGTCCACTGGTGTTTGGAGTATGATACTTCAGTGTTTGGATGCGAAATTTAACTCACAACTTTTGATGGTTTGGCGGCTGGCTACCATTACCTTGCTTTGGGTGATCTGGGATTATCAATGGGTAAGTTTTGAGGATCTTCGGGTTCAGGATTTTATGATTTAGATGCGGGCCTAGGCATTTATCTTGGAGGCCCGCCAGCTCACCTCAAGTTTTTCCTTTTTAGTTGAGTCAGAAACCACTACTCTTCAGGCTTTTAGGTTTGTTGGGCACCTCCACCCCCAGTTTGGGTAAGGTTAACACGGATGGTAGTTATCTTGGCGCTCCGGGAGTGGCCGCCTTCGCGGTGTTTATTGTAATTATTGGGGTTTTGTGCAGGTATGTTTCACTCGGAGACTTTACATTTTTTTCGTTATCTTAACGGAACTTGAGGTCACAATTTTTACTTGTGAGACTGTCTTGGATAGGGGTTGGAAAATTTCTTTCTCGATTCAAACACTACTTATATGGTTTCTATATTTGAGGCGCATTCTTTGATGGTTCCCTAGTGAGTTAGGAACAGATTGTGCTATCTATTTTCTCGGGAAGCTAATGGTGTTGCGGATGCTCTCTCGAGGCAGGCGCATGCTGAAGGAGATTGCTACTGGAATTTCATGCAAGAGTTTTTTTTGACACGATTTCCCTGGATTCAGCCAATTTGTACCACGTTAGAATTTAGTTCCTCTTTAATAACTTGGTAGTCTTGGATGGTCAGCTTGTGATCATAGACTTGTGTGGCCCGCTGATCGATCTTATGATTATAAAACTCTCCTGTTCCTGTATATTTTATTGATATATGGGTCCTTTACTAAAAAAAAACTTTCACTCTGGCAAAACCCATTAGTTGTATGTGGACTAGGCTTTCCATGGTTTCTAGAAACCGGTCTTCTACTATTGGGAGGCCAAATTAATAGTGGAAACCTTACCTGTTGAGAGGTTTTGAAAAGGTCTTTACTATATCATGTCAAATCTTGTCTAGTTAGTGGGGTTTGTTATATTGTATTATTATGTTGTTGTGAATAGAATATTAATTTATTTGTGTACAGATAAATGTTTATTGATGAGTTGAATATATAAATATAAATATCTACTGATGAGTTGAGTAAATGTGAATAGAATATTATTTCTATTATAAATATATATATATATATATATATATATATATATATTTATTTATTTATGAATATATATTTTATGTGAAAAAAAGATCCAACTAAAATAGTTTATTTATATTTTATTTTTAAATATGTAATATTGATCTTAAATTGTACGTCGTAAAATATTATTTAATTTGAATGAAAAAAAATAAGATATGAACATTTTAAATATTATATGTAGTTAAATAAAAAGAAAATAAGAAAGAAAAAAAAGAACACTTGAAAGAGAGAAGGAGAGGAGAGAGAAGATGAAAAGAGAAAAAAAAAAGAAAAAAAGGGCGTGTAATGAGAGACATTCACTTCCCGTAAAGTCTCTCTCTCTCTCTCACTCATGAAATAAAAATATGAATAAGTTATAAATAATTACTAAAAAAAATCTAAATTAATTATCTTAATTAAAAGATAAATCACAATGAAAAAAATCTTAATTACAAAAAAACTTTAATTATGAATATAATTAAATAGGTTGTATTAATCATAAATGTTAAAATAATTTTATAATTGGAGTTCCAATGTTCCATGTTAGTCAATTAGGATTTATTTGCAATAATTTAAGTATTACCAATAAACCTATTCTAAACATATAAATATAAAATTAATAATAATAATTAATAAATATTGATTAGACACTAGTACAATGCGACACAGATTAAGAGTATGCCATCTTTCGATTTTTCAAGTATTTAACTAATAATTATTAACAAGTTTAATCTAAGTATTAAAATATAAAATTATTTAATAATAACTAATTAATAGAGATTAGACACGGGTTGGAAATGTGACATCTCTTAAATTATTCTGAGTATGTAAATAAAATTATTAACGAATTTAATATAAATATAATTTAATAATAACAATAATTAATTAATAAATTAGACATATATAAGGCACGAGTCGAAAATATATCATTTGAATTTTTTATTTTAAATTTAAAATACATTAATTATCACAAATATCTTTTATATTTTCTTTTGATAATCCATGTAATACAATGTTTTTAAAATAGTATATCTTATATGAGGATAACCATATTTATAATATGTGGGAATTGAATTTTATGTTTTAGAATTATATGAGAATTTTAGACAATTTATTATATGAACCTAGGTGCACCTTGGTAGGTGCATAAAATTTATTATCGTCAAATTATTTTTTACATGTGATGATATATGACAGTTATATATGATGATATATGTCAAAATTTTATAGTATTGAGTTTACCTTTTCATTTTAGAGTTTAATTTTTCATTTTAGGGTTTAGTTTTCCATTTTTAGGGTTTAATTTTTTATTTTTTGGTTTAGTTATTCATTTTACAGTAAAAAACCTATCATCTTACCAGTTATATGTTATGATATGTATTAATTATATGTGATGATATATGTCAGTAATATTAGCACTGTCAAAACGGGCCAAAGCCCGCGGGCTGGCCCCGTCAGCCCGCGCAAACTGGCAGAACTGGGCTTCCATTTTCCAGGCCAGTTTGATCGCGAGCTTTTTTGGCCTGCCCCGTTAAGCCCGCGGGTTTTCGCGGGTCGGAGTGGGCTGACCCGTTTTTCCATTTTTTTAAATTTTATTATTAATTTAAAATTAGAATTTATATTTGTTAAAATTGAAATTAAAATTGAAGATACATTTGTATTCATTTAGTTCCTATTTAGTCAATAGAAACTTTAAATATTATAGTAATTTATTATTATTTTTTATTAAATTTAACACAAAAAATATAATTTTATAAAAAAATTGAAAAATAGCTTGGCCCGCGAGCCTTTAATCGCGGGCCGCGGACTTATGTTTTCCCGGCCGCGGAAAAATGGTCCAGGCCCGCCCCGTCCCGTTTTGGGGCAGCCCGCGGCGGTTTGGCCCGTTTAACAGTGCTAAGTAATATAAGGTTTAATTTTTCATTTTTTGGTTTAATTTTTCGTTTTAAGGTTTATTTTTTAATTTTAGAATTTTAAAATTTAAAAATATTTCAATCATTTATAATAATATATATAATTATATACAATAATATATATCAATTATGCAATAATAAATTAAATTAATAGGTGCACCACGAACTCAAAATTTATCTAAAAATATTACAAATAATGATTTTACAATAATTTTAAAATATTGTATTTATGGTCGGACCCACCGTCGTAAAGTATAATATCTTTTCATCTAAACCTCCAAACCCACGTATCAGCGAACAAAATAAAACACAGCCTCGAAACTGCGAATCGACGAACTACAAATTATTAGGGCTTCTGGTGTGCGAGTACTGTCCTCTTCGCTCGATTTCTGTTTTCAATATCTGCTTACTGGTTAGTAATTCAAGGGCCCTTGTTATCTTTTTGCATTCGTTTCAATTTCCGTGGATGATTATTTTTTATCGGCTTCTGAGTTCTAGATTCTCAAATATTGATTTTTTTTTTTTATTGTAAAAGTATAATTTTATCTGGATTTGCCCATTAAATACTACGTTTTATTTTTGATTTCCATGAATTGTCAACAAATCGAATTATAAGAATTTTTTCATGCACCCCTGTACCACTGTTTATGGTTTCTGGGTTTCTTTTATAATTCAATTAAATGTATGCATGTGAGTTTTATTTGGTGGAAACACCATAGTTAATTATTTCATCGAATCATGGCTACTAACAAATTTCATTGTTTGCATTGCTCCCCTTTTTATGTGAATTTCTTGTCATATGCGTGTGTGTGCATATTTATATTCTGACTGTTATTGACTATAGTAAAAGAATTATACAATTGCTTATGATAAAGCATTCCAAATGTTACCTCAATGGTATTATTAAACTTTGGTTACCTACAAACACGTGATGCATGAATTGCCCGTTTTTGAACAAACTTTTGATGATACTGGCTTTTACTGCAAGATTTATGTTTCTTTTCTGTCAATTCAGGTTTTTACAAACACAAACTCATAGTGTGTAAAGACATGTCCGCTTTGGTTGAAGCTGAGATACTCGAGGAACCTGATTTCAAGTGGGGTAAGCAAAGAGGCGTTGGAGGGAAAAACAAAGACGTTAGGTTTTATGAAACATTTACTTATGATGGGATGGATTACGCTTTATATGATTGTGTATTCATGTACAAGAAAGATGAACCAGCACCCTATATCGGGAAACTTGTTAAGATTTGGGAAAACAGTTTTAAGTCTAAAAAGATAAAGGTCCAATGGTTTTTTCGGCCTTGGGACATTTCTCTTTTTTTAGGAGATGCTGAGGTGATGGAGAATGAACTATTCTTTGCTTCGGGTGTTGGCACTGGTCTTGCGAATATCAACCATCTGGTAATCTATACACTTTATTTGACATTTTTTCTTGGGTAAATTTGACATTTAAATGCATCAGAATTGCTTTAGTTAGTATAATCTACTATTTTTTTGAAGTACAGATTTCAAATTAGATCATGTAACTTGTGTTTTTCGTAGAAAAAATAACTGAAATAGTGATATTATCTGATAACTGTTATTAGTAAATCGGGAACTTGCTCTTTATCCATTAATTAAATCAGGAAGCTATTGCTGGAAAATGCAATGTTGTTTGCATTTCAAAGGACAGTAGAAATCTGCAACCGTCAGCTGAAGAAGTTCAAATGGCCGATTATGTCTTCTCCCGCACCTTTGACGTTACAAGCAATACAATATCAGATCAGATGGGTGATACAGTCGGTGGGCTTGACGGTATGCTGATTATTACAAATTTTTTTTTTTTTAAATTTTTATGAGTTGGAACTAACATAAGCTGACACAGGGTTTCATTATTTGCTATACCAACTAGGATTGTTTCAACTGCTCATGCATTTTGTCATTTTTGTTACAGTTAAGTATGTATTTAACAGAACAGAGAGTCTTAGGGCCCTTGATGTTCGCAATGTTAATCCGACCGGGAAAGATGTGATTGCATGCCGAGAAACACTGGAAGCGGCAGGTAAAAACCAACTTCTACAGTTGAAAAATGTGAATCCTGATGAAAATGAGGATCGTATGTTGGGAAAAGAAGGTACAAATGCGAATGAAATGCAGGTGAAAGATGGTGGTTTACTTGGAGAAGGTTCTTCTGGTGGTAATGTGAATTCTAGTAAGATTGGAAAAATTAAAGGCATTACCTTAGAGAATAAAAATATGCTGGTTGACAAAAATGGCAGCGAGAAAGATAAATTTAAAGACATAAAGTCACCTGTCAGCCCGATTAAACTGGAAGGAGTAAAAAAATCTGCCAGAGATTCTGGTGAGGACTTGGATAATACACGATCAAAGAAAGCAAAACTTGATGGTCCAGTTTCATCATTGGAGGTCAAAGACGTAAAACATGCACAAAGCTTGACTAGTCCTGGAAAAGATGCACCAGAACTTGATATGAATTTGGATGGGTCAGGAAACGATGTAAATTTGGCTGGAAAGTCAAGTTTTTTGGATGAAAAGTTGTTAAAAACAAGTACGTCGTCTGAAAAAACCCCAATATCTGGACGTGCTGAGGATTTGAATGCTTTCCATGGAGAGCAATCAAAAGGAAACGACTTTCCATCTAAAAACCCTGAGTCAGCACATGCAAGAGATTCTGTTGGCACAGAAAAGGGTAAAAAACTTGGTGAAAACTCGAGTGCTCATATGAAAAGGCCATCAAAAATCTACGTTGGTTCACCTAGTGAAGCTGAAAGACCAGTTACACCTAATGGAACTCCAAAATCAGGATCTAACAAGGATTTTCAAGGATCTGGACAAGCTGCGAAGTTAGTTAAAAATGTGAATGCTTCAACGAAAAGGCCGTTGAAGAGAAGTGATGACCTATCTACGGAAAAGTCAAATACTCGAAAGATTGCCGATTATGAGAACATGGATAAATTAGCCGACGATTCAAGTCCTTTGGGAGGACCCCGTTCAAAGAAAGGAAAATTTGAATATACTATTAATAAAGTGAGTGAGAAAACTTGTCCGGATGGAGTAAATAATTCCTTGAGGCTTGCGGCTAATGACAATATGACAAAATCAAAACTTGGCAAAGGAGCTTCGAAGGAGCATTTAGAAGGTGACCCTTCAAACAAAGGAAAATTTGATGATTCCAATTACAAGAACAATGTTATTGACAATGTGAAGGCGAAAACTTGTTCGGTTGAAATAAAGAATTCGCCAAAGGTTGCGGCTCATGAATATACTGCAAAATCTAACCTCGGCAAAGGTGCTTTGAAGGAGAATTTTAGTGACAAGGTGGGCAAGCCTTCTAAAAATAACTTGCCCACTCCGTCACTCGTAAAATGTAGCGGTGATGATGGGAAAGTCGGAAGCCGAATATTTGAAGTCACCCGAAGACCAATTGTTGTAAGTCGAGCCTCAAGCCTTATTATGTCTTTTGGAAAATCATATTTTTTCAATAGCTTGCCTTGACTTTGGATAAGGATGATCCTTGTAATGCATCATGCTTTTATTATAAACAAAAATCTATCTAGAACGATTTTGAGTGATATGCTCTTTGGATGGGCGAGGTTTATGTCTAAATAAGAACTATTGGTCAAGAGTTAGAAAACTTTACATTTAATTTTTATTAGGTTAGGAAGAACTAATTTTTGAGCCAACTAGCCTAAGTTCTTATTACGACATATAAATGTGATGGTGGAAAAGTTGATGGCATGCGGTTGAAGTCACTTAAAGAGCGATCATCACAAGTTGTCTCAAGTCTTGTCATGCCTTTTGTCTCGTAAAAATACAATTATAATGATAAGCAGATAATCTTAGTAGTACATCTATCAAATTATGCCGAGTAATCTTTTGGATGGGCAAGACTTTAGGGGCCAAGTATGAAGTGTTGTTGAATGGTTGAAATGACCTAAGCATTTTTGGTATAAAAGAAACGTCTAATTTCATTCCTTCGAACATTATAGTGTTCTTAATTTTGTTGGTTAGGCACATCGAAGGTGAAGGGAGAGTACTTATTTATTTATTTGTGATGGTAAAATGATTTGTAGTGGTCTAAGTAGATTTATTACTTAGAGATTTCATCCTTTTATTTTCAACTTTGAGTTGTGTATTGTAAATGTAAAACGTTAGGAGTTTTGTTTGGAAGATCACCCCATAAAATTTTTAGTTGGAATTTATAATTTTACGAAGTTAATTTTAAATTCAAAATCCGTGACTTGGCATTCTTTTTAACATGTGGACAAAATGGAGGGAAAGATTAGTTTGCACATGATAATTCCAACAAAAAATGAGCAACAAAGCTAAAATCCATTAATATAATTTTTTTTAATTTTTTAATAAAACTTTAATATAGTAAAATTAGTATGTACAATATTTCATATATTATTACGTGAAGCATATGTTTATATTATAGGGAAGTTCTACGGTACAGTCAATGTATCATTCCTCATCTAATTGTAACCAATGGATTAACTCAATTTTTAAATAGTGAAACAGATCAATGGATTACAATGTAGGAGGTATGGTACATTGAATGTACAATAGAGTTTTCCTATATTATATTTCTATCAACTTAAATAATATTTATATTTTAGAAATATAAATTATTTATTGACAAAAACAATGTAAAGTAATATTTTAACTTACTACAAATTTGAATATTGAGATTTTCATTTAAAAAATTAAATAATAATTATTTACATGATGCGAATCTATATTTTCTCATTTATATCATTTAAAAATCATTTTTCTAGGTATTTTATTTTGTCTTTGTTTTAGTTTGGATTTCCATTTCCAATTATTATATTTATGTTTTTTCTTATACATTTGTATATACGTGCTCTTAGCGAGAGTTGGTACTTGGTGTTGGTAATCGTTTGAGGATTTTTGTGGTTTATAAAGTCTTCGAATTATTGGTGAGAATTTGTATTGGTGTTGGCAACCTTTTGGATGAGGACTTTTGTGTTTTATAGTCTTGGATTTGATTTGTAAATAGTAAAATCTTTGTTTGAAAGTATTATGGTGAAATTTCAATATATATCATGTCTGGTTAGTGGGTAATAAATTGACCGGTGTATTATTAGAATGACAAGTGTATTATTAGAATGGTTAGTGGGTAATAAAATGACTGGTGTATTATTAGAATGATAGGTGTATTGTTAGATTTGTAATGTTCAGGGATTAAATACACCACGTCTCTAGAAAGATTTTTTCAAAACGAACTTTTAAAAATTGCACGACTTATGAACACCAAAACATTATATTTCTTAGTGCACGATGTAACCTAGAAATGGCGACAGTGGATGTTTGAAAAATTCCACGCTTATTAGCACCTACACATTCAATTTTATTGTACAACTCAACTTGAAATTGGCAAGAAAGTGCACAATCTATTGCATGGCTCTTTGTGTGCTTTATTTATGCACGACAATAATTTGAAATAGAGTATAGTTATAAGGTTACTGTTTGCATTAGAAATCGTATAAAACAGGTAGAGTTTATTAAACACCCTCAATTAAGACTCAAAAGTCTTGGTTCGGGTCTTGCTATTCCTTGTCCAAACACAACCAAGGTATTAAATCTATCCTTTCCTATTACTACTCTAAGTTTTGATTATTGAAAAAAATATAAAACTTCTATAAATTTATGAACTCACTTATACATATGTTGGGATTTTTTCATTGTGGTACTACTCTAACTATATAACTTTCATTTTTGGTACCCAATGTTCCAATCTCATTAAAGTTGGTTGAAGATGTTTCTAGTTTTTATCGGTTCGAGTCTAATGTATTAGTTAGTCGTCAAAATCTAAAGTTGAACTTATAATAATAGGTGTTGAGACGTGTCACTTGTGAGTAAAGTTGTCCCACATTGATTAAAATATGAGGGAGTTTTGTTTTCAAGCCTAGTGAGCTACTCCCATCACCAATTGGTTTTAGGATGGAACCTCATTCAGATGGCTACATGCTTCCTCCAGGATTGTGTGCTTTTTATGTGTGGGACCGCGCCAAAACCTCCCTAATTAGTTGGTAGCTAGAGATTTTTGTCTTTTTGTCCTTGTGGGATGGAGTAAGGGCCCTTCTCACCTCATAGGGAACCCTAATTAGTTGGTAGCTAAAGAATTTTCATCTTTTGTCCTTGTGAGATGGAGTAAGGGCCCTTCTCACCTCCTACGAGTAGTCTGGCGGAAAAGTACTTTTTGAGTGGAGTGAAAGAACGTGGGATCATCGATCTCTCCCTTAAAGATTGGGTTGATGTATGTCGGTCGATGGTGTAAAAGGCTTCCTCATATTGCAATGCCCCCCCTCAATTTCACTATTTTCTTCCACGGATCTTCTTTGAATTTCACTCCGAACCTAATCCCTAAATGTAAACTTTCTCAATCCTGATCATTTGATTCAACAATATGAGTTCAATGGTTTCCTCAAATGGTAATGACACAAATGGTGCAACATTGTGCTTAGAGAACTAATTGGGAAGGGTATGCCTTCATATCCTTACATCACAATGAAAATAATAATACCAATAGTTCATGTTACAAATCCCATTCTCAATTTGTCTATTTTCTTTTTAATTACAAGAGTCCTTCCTAACCAAGAAGAATCAAATCCCTCCCAAACGCCCCAAGTAACTCCTTAGGATATGAGTAACTCCCAGGATTAGGTAGTGAACACTCTTACCACTTGAAAATAGAAAACCATTGTTGTTCTCAATTTGTCAATGATGAAGACTATTAGAGAGAAGCGGTGTCTATACATCTATATTTATACATTGGACGGTGAAAGGAGAAAAGTAAGGAAGAAGAATGAGGAGAAGAAGAAATAAAGAAAGGGAACGGGAAGGGGCGGTGGTGAATGCGTGGAGTAGACTTTGAGTGAAATTGGCGACTATAGAAAATTGAATAGGAAAAGGAGGAACAAGAATAAGAAATAAGGAGGAATTAGTGAGAGATATTGGTCGGTGGACGGAGGCCAAGTGGGGCGGATAAGAAAGAACAATTAGAACAAAACTTGAAAATAGAAAACCATTGTTGTTCTCAATTTGTCAATGATGAAGACTATTAGAGAGAAGCGGTGTCTATACATCTATATTTATACATCGTACGAGATGTTGGACGGTGAAAGGAGAAAAGTAAGGAAGAAGGATGAGGAGAAGAAGAAATAAAGAAAGGGAACGGGAAGGGGCGGTGGTGAATGCGTGGAGTAGACTTTGAGTGAAATTAGCGACTATAGAAAATTGAATAGGAAAAGGAGGAACAAGAATAAGAAATAAGGAGGAATTAGTGAGAGATATTGGTCGGCGGACGGAGGCAAGTGGGGCGGATAAGAAAGAAGCAATTAGAAAAAAAGTTGGAGAGAAAACGAGTAAAAGTGAACATTTCCTCCCAAGAGCATTATTATGGGTAACGTTGGAGACATCTCTATTTTTACCAAGAAGAATCAAATCCCTCCCAAACGCCCCAAGTAACTCCTTAGGATATGAAGTAACTCCCAGGATTAGGTAGTGAACACTCTTACCACTTGAAAATAGAAAACCATTATTGTTCTCATTTGTCAATGATGAAGACTATTAGAGTGAAGCGGTGTCTATACATCTATATTTATACATCGTACGGGATGTTGGACGGTGAAAGGAGAAAAGTAAGGAAGAAGGATGAGGAGAAGAAGAAATAAAGAAAGGGAACGGGAAGGGGCGGTGGTGAATGCGTGGAACAGACTTTGAGTGAAATTGGCGCCTATAGAAAATTGAATAGGAAAAGGAGGAACAAGAATAAGAAATAAGGAGGAATTTAGTGAGAAATATTGGTCGGCGGACGGAGGCAAGTGGGGCATAGAAAATTGAATAGGAAAAGGAGAACAAGAATAAGAAATAAGGAGGAATTAGTGAGAAATATTGGTCGGCGGACGGAGGCAAGTGGGGCGGATAAGAAAGAACAATTAGAAAAAAAGTTGGAGAGAAAAGGAGTAAAAGTGGACATTTCCTCCCAAGAGCATTATTATGGGTAACATTGGAGACATCTCTATTTTTACCCCGAGGAATCTTTAGAATTCCCACTGCTTAGCTTTCAATTCGCACTTTGACTTTTTTTATCTCGCGGTTGGCCGCGAGATAAAAACTTATCGGCTCCGCTGGCCTGGTGGCGAAGAATAGCCTTCTTTCAATTCGCCTCTGACCATCAAATGAAATGTGAATAACCCATCCTCCTCTCTTTGAAAGAAGGGGCGCTTCCGGTTCTGTGACCATCAAATGAAATGTGAATAACCCATCCTCCTCTCTTTGAAAGAAGGGGCGCTTCCGGTTCTGTGACCATCAAATGAAATGTGAATTACCCATCCTCCTCTCTTTGAAATAAGGGGTGCTTCCGGTTCTGTCGGTGCTTGAAACAATTTTGTCTTCTCCATATTACTATATCTAGAGTCAATAATTTTATATGGAGGATGGAGGTGTCCATTTGAAAGTCCATTTCTAGAGAGAGAGCGAGAGACACAAAATTAAAGTGGATCCGTCTTTTTTTCAATTTTTTAAAAATCATGTATCCAATTTATCTAATTTCACCGCAAACACTCATCGACACCTTTTCAAATATATTATTATAATTTTTGAAATCGTTTTTATCTTTTTCTCTCTTACATTTTCCTCTTTTTTTCTTAACATATCTTTCCAAGGTTCTTATATTAATATAATAATTTTCTCTCTCTCTCTCTCCTAAAAATGGACTTCCAAAAATAGAACATGTGCTGAAGATGCTCTAATTATTGCCAAGTTGACTCTTTTTTCCATTTTAAGTTCTTGCAAGTTGTCTATTAAGTAATATTTCTTTACCATTAAATTTTTGTAAGCTAAATTCCACCAAGCTGAATGTAAATGTGCTATAGGGGGTCACCAAAGACAAAATCCAAAGTTGAAGAGAGATGGATAAAATGTCTGAATGGGCCTTACTTAGGTGACATTAGAAACAATTCGACCACAAAGGTGACATTTTGTGGAGGTTTATGGTTGATTTAGATGGATATGTAATGTCTCAATGTGGACGCAGATTATAATGGATACATGTATTTTGGTGTATGGTGATAATTAAGAAGTTGGATGATCCGAAAGGAATGCAATCATCCCTTATACTTCGCATTTGGTAAGCTTATAAGTGGCGGATAATCTATCCATTAGGCTATGATCATGTCTTCGTTGACTATAGTAAGTTTGATGTTTTGAATTAAGATAATACCCTTTTATATGATTTATTAGAGGTTAATTAAGTTGAGGATAATTGTTGGCTCGACTTGAAAGAAGAGCTTGTCTACTATTAGATTTTACTGTGAACTTTTCGATATTTCTTGTTTTAAAATGAACTGATGTCTATTTAGCTTAGCTATGTTCTTTTGGGTACACTTGATTGTGATTTGTAGATGAATTTCCAACTACTTTTGAGGTTTGTTTTGTGGGAAGTTTGGAAATATGTTTGATTAGTAGTCCTGTTCACCGCTTAAACAGGATGGTGGACCTAAGCCCAACAAAGAATAAAATTTTTGTTTGGTTGACTGCTTTTGTGATTTTCCAGAGTGGAATGTGCTGAAAATTAAAATTGTAGTGGTGGGTCATACTTGGGTTATCTTAAAAGTACGCCATTGTTATGATATGATTCTTGCTGGGTCCCGTGCAATTATTAATTAAGCTCACCTATTAAACAGAGTTGTGAGAATTGGGTTTGTTGGCACTTCTTTCTCCTCATGACTTCAATTGACTGATTCTCCTCCGATCTACCTTGCTAACATTGGCAACTTAACAAATCAAATTTGCTAAACTTGTATTTACTTAGTTAATGAAGGTTAGATGGAGTTTTGACTTTTGTGGAGTTTTTTTTGCTTTCTTGTATTACGCTAAATTGGGCATACCTAGGCATGCTTACCCTTGAAAAATGAAGTTGTTGGATGAGTTTATTGGCTTTCTGATAGCGAGAAAAGGTGAAACGGGTATTTCAAGTGAGATTTCACTCTATTTTCGGTTCACCAACAACAATAGATTTTAGCCACGTGGCAGGTGGTTGGTCCCACTTATTAAACCAAGCTCATGGCTAATTTCTAAGTATTTATAGAAATAGGATCTTATGTAGAGGTTGCTACAAAATCATGGGAGTGATGTTGAGTAGTACTGTATATAATTTTCAACAGGATGATGGGCCATCTTCATGTGATTCTTACAAATGTTACCTCGAGGAGAAAAACATAATTATTGTTCAATTTCTTCTTTTTCATTGGATTGGGAAATAGTTGCTTGAGTAGTAGACAACTTAATTGTTGGTGGTATATGATGGGCATACATTGTTTTCTTTTTGCTCTTTTAATCGTCCACTTCTTAAATAATGGAATATAATTGAGTTTTGACGAACTGAGGCTAGTTAACTGCATTGCAATTCATTCAATTACATGAGCTCTTTTGTAATGCTGTCTTTTTTTTTCTTTTTCCTTGCAGGAGAAGAGTAATTGGATGAAATTGGTGAGTTCGTCATTTCTCACTCATTGTTTACGTAAATTTTTTAATATGCATCTGTGCAAGGTTAAGTTGGAAGGATACATTGAATTCAGGCTCATTAAGGATACAACCAAGCAACTATGGTGGTCTTAAAGTTTCATTTCTAGTTTGGAAGAGGCATTGGTGCTAGTTGTAATATATCGTTGATGTGTGATCTCAACTGCTTTCGTAAATAAATGCCCATTAGCAATTATTATCACGGAGCTTGTTCTGCTCTGTAATGTCTCTACAAATAATAAAACAACTCATCAGTTTTTGTTTTTTTTGCATCAAGTCAACTAGTCAATGTTTTCAATTAATTTGTCTCGTTACTCTTGATAGAATGTCTTTGAGATGGCTATAAATTCATAGTTTTTTTGTATTGTGGTTACTTCTTTATTTTTTTTTAACGATCCTGCTCACTTCGTTCGATTCTTCATTTTTGGTAATTAGCCTTGGGAGAATAAAATGAAGACTGCGCATGATCAAGGAAGATTGGTTTTGCTCCAGAATTTGGATCCAGAATACACTTCCGGAGAAGTTGAGGTGAGTTTATCCCACTTCTAATATATTTGCATTTTTTCCGATGATTATATTTTATGGTTTTGGCTGATAATTATATGGTTCTACTTCCAGGATATCGTTTGGCATGCATTTAAGGAAGAAAGCACGGCTAAAATGGTGCAAAAAACTGCCACGTCTAATCCGTACTCTGGTGTGTAGATAAATATTCTGTTGCTTTAAAAAAACATGGTGTATTTGTTAGAGCACAGTTGAAATTTTTGTTGATATGTTTATGTTCTTCCTCTCGAAATTGTGTATCAGGTCAAGCTTTTGTTATATTTAAATCAAGGGAGGCTGTGGATAGAGTTGTGAAAACACTGGAGGGTGGATGCTTAATGTTACCGAATAAGAGGTATGTTCCAATTTAATTGGCTATAATGGTTAATGAGAGGATGGTTTTTTCTGAGCTTCTCCAATATATCCGAAAAAGTGCTCTGATATTCTGTTGATATTCTGTTGTGCACACCTGAAAACTATTCTTTTTGCAGGCCTTTGATAGTTCGCATCATAGATTTCCCCAAGTTCCTGGAAAAGCAGACATTTGTTGGTCATTTGGCTATCGACAAGGCTAGGCGTCAAAGGGACATGGTTCTCTCTCTCTTCCGATTTGAAATCATTATTGCTTTATTAGATTTTTTTTAATAGAAAAAATAAAGATTTTTTAGGTAGCGATTGGATACATTTTCTTTTCTTTTTCACTATTTTCCAGTTCCACTATAAACTTTTTCACCCTAATTGCCTGCCAAAATTTTCAGAAAACACTCTTTTCACGTACTTTTCTGAAAAGAACAAATCATTATTACACATTTTCACACAAATTTCACTAATCACCCTATCATTTTTATTTTTATAGGGGTAATTATTTTTTGCCCCCAAACTATTGCGTTTTTCATAGTTTACCAAACAATGTTTGTGACAACCGCCATACAAACTATGCGCGATGTGCAGTTTGCCCCTGGATCGGGGTGTTTGTAATTTTGTAACCAAAACTGGATGATGTGGCACAATCTAGTTGCGCCACGTCATCCGGTTTTGATCGCAAAACCACAAAAAATCCGATGGGTAAATTGCAAAACACGCATAGTTCGCATAGTTTGTATGGTAAATTGTGAAAAATGTAATAGTTTGGGGGGCAAAAAATAATTAACCCTTTTTATATTTACCTACCGTATCCAATAATGATTTTACTATTTCTATATCACGACGACTTTTTCATCATTACATTTTCTTCTGATAGGCAATTATACTCTCAAAATTCATGGTTTTCCCAAAAATGGTATCATGTTTAATATACTTGGTTCATTTTTATGGTCCAGAAAGAAGCTGTGTCAACTTCTCATTACTCCCAGAATAACACGATTGAATATGAGATGGCTATGGCTTGGTGCCTCTTGCAATCTAAATCTGATTCATGGTGGGAGAAGCTTTACGAGGTGAAACCAGCTAGAGATGTTTTTCTGAGTCTAATAATATTTCTCCCTTACTGTTTTTGCTCGAGTTTTAAAAAATTTCAAAGCTGCGTTTTTTTTTTTTTTTTTTAATTAGCAACAAAGGAAGGAAATAAAGAAACTCACGGACAATCTCAAGTCGAAATGAACTTCTGAGGTGAGCAATTCCGCTAACTACGATCTCAATTTTGAACTTGCAAAATTATTTTTATTTTATATTTTTTTAATCTCTCTCCATGTGGAACACAACAGGAATGGGTTATTTTGGTGGCGATTTTGAAAATGACAATACTTGCTGTTAACTTCGCTTTGTACATACAACTAAGGTAAAGGACATTAACAGATCTCTCTTACAAGTTCGTTTTTGTTTGTTTGCTTTTGGATGTGAAGAAAAAATGTTTGGATATATAACTGACTGTTTTGGTTTTCTTAATGCAGTGGGAATTTTGGCTATTTTCGGCTGGTTTAAGCTTCCTGGTTTTCGTTCTCTCGTTTTCTACTCTGTGAAAGGCAGCAAAATTTTGGTTGTACATAGCTTTATCAAAACATCCAATTTTTTTTGGGTAAATCTCAGTTTCAGTACCCAAACTATGCCTAAATTTCAGGTTCAGTACCCCACGTTTCGAAAGTATCAATACCAGTACCCCGAGTTACATTTTTCTCTCAAATTTGGTACCCCGCGTTGACTTTCCGTTAAAAACTAACGGTTTCAAAAATGAGAATTACAAAAGGCACCCAAATATAAGGTTCAATTAGGTCTTAGAAAACTATAAAAAAACTCAAATCAACCCCAAAATACTTTAAAAGTGACCAAAATGTCATCATCCCCAAGAACCCACCAAAAATTTATATTGTTTAGGGATTCAAGAATTTAACCAGAACATTACATACAAGTTCTGAAAACCGTATATAGTATTAATGTCGGCGGTCCACTTTTAACCCCTTCTAATGACACGGTCTGGAGAACTTGGATCTCAAATGAGGATTTTCTGGTCCTTAAATCTGCCGCGGAAATCGCGAGAATCCCTCCCGCCCAATTACCAAACGGGCGGGGCGACCCGTGAAAATGCCAGTACAACGCCGGCAACAACGCCGCCAGAATTGCCCAGCCATCGCCTCACCCCAGCCAAAACGACAATCGACAATCCAATTTCGGCAGCCCGCGAAACCCATCGCTGCTAGATTCCAATCACCCCATCCCACAGCCTGAACCTTCGCCACCATCAGCGTAATCAACCCAATTCCAGCCCAAGCCGCTATAAACCCCACCACTACCATCAAAACAAAACCTGAACGAAATCAAAACCATTTTCCCAACCCCAACTTAACCCGACGGCCGTAAAAACCACCACCGCCGGACACCTCCGATTTCAGTCACCGCCATGCCTACTGCTTCGCCTTCATACACTCTCCATCATCCTTCCGTCATCGTCTTCAAATCCGCCACATGTTCCTGCCATTTTCTATTTGATCAGAGAGTCGCAGGTTGCCGTCAGTTTTTGCCCCGCCATAGACGCCAAATCGAGAAGCCATCTTGGCCGTTGGAAGGAAGACCGCTGGGCCTGTCCATTTGGAATATTCATATAGAAGTTGTATTATGAATTAGGTTCTATTTAAAACACTCAGAAAATGGGGCAGGGTAAATCTAACCCAACTCAGAAAATGGGGTTGGTGAATTATGGTTAAATCTAACCCTAAGTTGTTGGCTCCGTTAGTTTTTAACGGAAAGTCAACCCGGGGTACCAAATTTGAGAGAAAAATGTAACTCGGGTACTAGTATTGATACTTTTGAAACGTGGGGTACTGAACCTGAAATTTAGGCATAGTTTGGGTACTGAAATTGGAATTTACCCAATTTTTTTCCAGGAGAGTTGTTAGACTACTGATTTCATGTTTATGTTTCTACAGTCACTTTTTTTTTTTGGAAAACCTGCTGTGATAGGTGGTGTGACATCATACCTATGAGACCATCTCAACCTGGGGTCTCAAATTCATAAATTTAGGTATTAGACTTAAAAAACACATCAAAGCATATGTCTTATAGTCAAATGTAACTTATACCAACCCCAAAAAGATCTAAAAAACTTGAGACTTATTTACAAAGGTCGCGTTCACTTTGAGGATGGGATGGGATATTTTCATCCCATCCAGGGCGGATTGTACTGTAGAGGATGGAACAATCAGCCGTTCAGTTGGGCTGACGCTGCATTTTGGGTTCGCCGGATACTAGTTCCATCTGGCGTTCACTTTGAATGATATGTGGGGATAATCGTAAAATTGTCGTTCTTGCCCTTGGTCTACTAAATGCATCAAACTATCACTAAAACTGAAGCATTGAATCAACATCGCATAATAATAATAATAATAATAATTAGTCTCCAAGAAAAACTTCAACTAAAACATATTTGGGGACTAATAAATGCATTCAAAGCAACACAAAAACTGGGGCATAAAGAACAATACATTAGTATCAATGACAACCAACAAAATTCACTATTAAACTTTGCACCTAATTTGTTCTTTCAAGATTTTCTTGATGTTTATAATTCAGCACCACAAAATAATAATTATAATAATAATAACAACAACAATAATAATAACTAGTCCCACAAAAAATTGAACTACAACATTTATTTTACAGTCAATTTCATGGCAATGGTAGAAAGAGCATCAACGTCATCCCGTTTAAGAAGTTCGGCTATGGCAGCAACATCCCGTATGTATGGGATAAAAGAACATCACATATATAATGTAACAGAACTTGGTTCCCATATGCCAATCGAAGCCTTTATTTATTAGGATCAGATAGTATAAACACACACCAACATCATTGAATATTAACTTAAATCATTTGTTTGGCCAAGTCGTGGCCATTAGGCATGGGAGCCACAGACGATAAGTCCATCAATCGGAAGTGGCTTTTCTCCACCGGAGCCGATAAATCAAATCGAACAAGATCCCAGCACAAGATCCCAACAGCGAGTCCGAGAATAAAACCTCCCACAAATCCTGTAGCCACTCCAACGGCGGTGATGAACAATGTAGTAGCTGCTTGACCAGTCAAATGAGTTGCTACTGCCACTCCGACAAGCTTTCCAATTGCCGCCCCTCCTATATTCGCTGCCAGAACTAGAGTCTCTATTGTAGCCGTCGTGATGGGGTGGTCCGACGAAAAGGTTTCCCAGATTATCTATCCAACGTCTATTATGCGCAAGGCTGTTGAACCGTATTTCAATAACTTCATCCGTCCCTTAGCCTTAATTATGTCTCCCTCATCCTTGGACAACACACTTAGCCTGCCTGATGCCTCGATTATTGAAGCATACACCTCTATAGCTTCTGCTCTTCTTCCAAGTCCTCAAACCTTCCCTTATACCCGAGCTTAGTCTGGTAACTGCATCCATACATATATGTGCAAGACCTTTATTTATTTTATTCGCTGTGTATAGATAACAACATGTATATATAACTAATTATAAATGATACCTTCGAACCAGTTCGCTGAAGCCGATGTCAATGTTCCTGAGATATCTTGAGAATTCGGCAGAAGCATCAGGGTTGAGACTCAACCTCATGTAGCTCATAACCATTTGGTCAAATTCCTGAACGGATTCGGTGAGATCATCAATTATAACTAGCTATTCTTAAAATATATGTAACCCAAAATTTAACTAGCTATTATAACTACAAATATTTCTCAAATTCCTCTAACGTAGATTATTTTTAAAATTCCAGAGTCAATCATAACCCAAAATTCCTAATTTTGCTTTCATAATATAAAGCACTTTTACAATTTATCGTCTTTAAAAAAAATTAACACTGGTTTGATTCTCAATTGAATTTCATTTCTACTACAACATATCACTTCATCTTCAATAATTTTTGCAACCACATCGAAATCATATAACACATTCACGTATTATTATTATTATTATTTTTTAATATGTCACTCTTTTTTTAATATTTCCATCTTTTTTTTTTTTCATCTCCAAGCATCGAGTGACCTCTAAAATTAATTATACTTTTCCTTTTCTCATGTTTTTGTCCCCAAAGTGGATGAATTTATTTTATAAGCGGGTCTTGTCAATTTAAATCAAACAAATTTGAGACTTAGATATCAAATTTGAGACCTTTTTGGCCGCGTTCACTTTGAGAGATGGGACGGGATATAGGAGGATATACCGGATCGTCCCATGTTCACTTCGGTGGACTTGAGCCCGCGATTTGAATCCCGGCCCGGTGATTATCCCGCAACGGGATAACTAAGCTGTCCCACCTCCATAGGTTGGATTTATTTATCCCAAATTGGGTGATCGCTTACTTTTACCATATTACCCCTGATAGTTAATGAAATTACATTTTTTCAGCAATAGTTCATTTCTTCTCCCAATTTCAAAATCGATCAGAACCCCTAACCAAGACATGCATTTCTCTCTTATCCGCCCCTTTCCTTTTTTCTTCATTTCTTCTCCCAAATTCAAAATCAAATCGGCCGGAAAACTCTCCTCCCTGGCTCATCGACGACGGCGGCAGCGTTCGGTAGTGGCGGAAGTATGGTGGCAGCTCTCAGCGGCGTCAGGCATGGCAGCCTCTTCTTCACTGCGACGGAAAGCGGCGGCGAGGGCAGGCTCCGGCTCGAAAGGCTCCGTCCTGATTTTCCGGTAATTAACGGGGCGATGACGATGCGAAACTGTGGCGAGTCGTCTTGTCTGGTTCGGCCTTTCTCGTGGCGTCTGTGCAGCGACAGAACGACTGCGCGGCGCTGGGCTAATTGGATTCGACACAGACTTGCAATCTGCTGAGTCAGTATATGAAGGAAAAAGGCACTCTTAGAAACTTGAATCTAGCCAAACTGGTGGAAAAGTCGAAAGCCTCGACGCTTTAGGTATTTTTTTTATTTTTATATTTGTTTTCCCCGGATTTTGTTCAGATATTCTTCCAGTTGTTTTTATATGTTTGATATTCTAGATAGATCCGTAGCAGAAGAGATTATAATTGTGAAGCTAATTATAATTTCCAAAAACTGTTTTTAACTCAATTTTCACTGTGTTTTTTTTTTTTTGGCAATTAGAAATTAAAATCGGTTCCGTAATTTTCAGCTGATAAATCAAATTTTTGTTTAATTTCAGTGAAGCCCGGATCATCTCTTGTTGCATCAGCTTCTACAAGTATCGATCTAACAAAACAATAGGAAATCTGCTGAAGGTCCTTCAGAAAAACATTTCTCAACTGTGATAGTTGAAGATGGCTCAAATAAAACTAGCACAAGGTTCTTTTCTTTCACTGTAGTTGATTAGTCATATATATATGATTTCGATGTGGTTGCAAAAATTATTGAAGATGAAGTGATATGTTGTAGTAGAAATGAAATTCAATTGAGAATCAAACCAGTGTTAATTTTTTTTAAAGACGATAAATTGTAAAAGTGCTTTATATTATGAAAGCAAAATTAGGAATTTTGGGTTATGATTGACTCTGGAATTTTAAAAATAATCTACGTTAGAGGAATTTGAGAAATATTTGTAGTTATAATAGCTAGTTAAATTTTGGGTTACATATATTTTAAGAATAGCTAGTTATAATTGATGGATCTCACCCGAAATCCGTTCAGGAATTTGACCAAATGGTTATGAGCTACATGAGGTTGAGTCTCAACCCTGATGCTTCTGCCGAATTCTCAAGATATCTCAGGAACATTGACATCGGCTTCAGCGAACTGGTTCGAAGGTATCATTTATAATTAGTTATATATATACATGTTGTTATCTATACACAGCGAATAAAATAAATAAAGGTCTTGCACATATATGTATGGATGCAGTTACCAGACTAAGCTCGGGTATAAGGGAAGGTTTGAGGACTTGGAAGAAGAGCAGAAGCTATAGAGGTGTATGCTTCAATAATCGAGGCATCAGGCAGGCTAAGTGTGTTGTCCAAGGATGAGGGAGACATAATTAAGGCTAAGGGACGGATGAAGTTATTGAAATACGGTTCAACAGCCTTGCGCATAATAGACGTTGGATAGATAATCTGGGAAACCTTTTCGTCGGACCACCCCATCACGACGGCTACAATAGAGACTCTAGTTCTGGCAGCGAATATAGGAGGGGCGGCAATTGGAAAGCTTGTCGGAGTGGCAGTAGCAACTCATTTGACTGGTCAAGCAGCTACTACATTGTTCATCACCGCCGTTGGAGTGGCTACAGGATTTGTGGGAGGTTTTATTCTCGGACTCGCTGTTGGATCTTGTGCTGGGATCTTGTTCGATTTGATTTATCGGCTCCGGTGGAGAAAAGCCACTTCCGATTGATGGACTTATCGTCTGTGGCTCCCATGCCTAATGGCCACGACTTGGCCAAACAAATGATTTAAGTTAATATTCAATGATGTTGGTGTGTGTTTATACTATCTGATCCTAATAAATAAAGGCTTCGATTGGCATATGGGAACCAAGTTCTGTTACATTATATATGTGATGTTCTTTTATCCCATACATACGGGATGTTGCTGCCATAGCCGAACTTCTTAAACGGGATGACGTTGATGCTCTTTCTACCATTGCCATGAAATTGACTGTAAAATAAATGTTGTAGTTCAATTTTTTGTGGGACTAGTTATTATTATTGTTGTTGTTATTATTATTATAATTATTATTTTGTGGTGCTGAATTATAAACATCAAGAAAATCTTGAAAGAACAAATTAGGTGCAAAGGTTTAATAGTGAATTTTGTTGGTTGTCATTGATACTAATGTATTGTTTCTTTATGCCCCAGTTTTTGTGTTGCTTTGAATGCATTTATTAGTCCCCAAATATGTTTTAGTTGAAGTTTTTCTTGGAGACTAATTATTATTATTATTATTATTATGCGATGTTGATTCAATGCTTCAGTTTTAGTAGATAGTTTTGATGCATTTAGTAGACCAAGGGCAAGAACGACAATTTTACGATTATCCCCACATATCATTCAAAGTGAAACGCCAGATGGAACTAGTATCCGGCGAACCCAAAATGCAGCGTCAGCCCAACTGAACGGCTGATTGTTCCATCCTCTACAGTACAATCCGCCCTGGATGGGATGAAAATATCCCATCCCATCCTCAAAGTGAACGCGACCTTTGTAAATAAGTCTCAAGTTTTTTAGATCTTTTTGGGGTTGGTATAAGTTACATTTGACTATAAGACATATGCTTTGATGTGTTTTTTAAGTCTAATACCTAAATTTATGAATTTGAGACCCCAGGTTGAGATGGTCTCATAGGTATGATGTCACACCACCTATCACAGCAGGTTTTCCAAAAAAAAAAAGTGACTGTAGAAACATAAACATGAAATCAGTAGTCTAACAACTCTCCTGGAAAAAAATTGGGTAAATTCCAATTTCAGTACCCAAACTATGCCTAAATTTCAGGTTCAGTACCCCACGTTTCAAAAGTATCAATACTAGTACCCGAGTTACATTTTTCTCTCAAATTTGGTACCCGGGTTGACTTTCCGTTAAAAACTAACGGAGCCAACAACTTAGGGTTAGATTTAACCATAATTCACCAACCCCATTTTCTGAGTTGGGTTAGATTTCCCTGCCCCATTTTCTGAGTGTTTTAAATAGAACCTAATTCATAATACAACTTCTATATGAATATTCCAAATGGACAGGCCCAGCGGTCTTCCTTCCAACGGCCAAGATGGCTTCTCGATTTGGCGTCTATGGCGGGGCAAAAACTGACGGGCAACCTGCGACTCTCTGATCAAATAGAAAATGGCAGGAACATGTGGCGGATTTGAAGACGATGACGGAAGGATGATGGAGAGTGTATGAAGGCGAAGCAGTAGGCATGGCGGTGACTGAAATCGGAGGTGTCCGGCGGTGGTGGTTTTTACGGCCGTCGGGTTAAGTTGGGGTTGGGAAAATGGTTTTGATTTCGTTCAGGTTTTGTTTTGATGGTAGTGGTGGGGTTTATAGCGGCTTGGGCTGGAATTGGGTTGATTACGCTGATGGTGGCGAAGGTTCAGGCTGTGGGATGGGGTGATTGGAATCTAGCAGCGATGGGTTTCGCGGGCTGCCGAAATTGGATTGTCGATTGTCGTTTTGGCTGGGGTGAGGCGATGGCTGGGCAATTCTGGCGGCGTTGTTGCCGGCGTTGTACTGGCATTTTCACGGGTCGCCCCGCCCGTTTGGTAATTGGGCGGGAGGGATTCTCGCGATTTCCGCGGCAGATTTAAGGACCAGAAAATCCTCATTTGAGATCCAAGTTCTCCAGACCGTGTCATTAGAAGGGGTTAAAAGTGGACCGCCGACATTAATACTATATACGGTTTTCAGAACTTGTATGTAATGTTCTGGTTAAATTCTTGAATCCCTAAACAATATAAATTTTTGGTGGGTTCTTGGGGATGATGACATTTTGGTCACTTTTAAAGTATTTTGGGGTTGATTTGAGTTTTTTATAGTTTTCTAAGACCTAATTGAACCTTATATTTGGGTGCCTTTTGTAATTCTCATTTTTGAAACCGTTAGTTTTTAACGGAAAGTCAACGCGGGGTACCAAATTTGAGAGAAAAATGTAACTCGGGGTACTGGTATTGATACTTTTCGAAACGTGGGGTACTGAACCTGAAATTTAGGCATAGTTTGGGTACTGAAACTGAGATTTACCCAAAAAAAATTGGATGTTTTGATAAAGCTATGTACAACCAAAAATTTTGCTGCCTTTCACAGAGTAGAAAACGAGAGAACGAAAACCAGGAAGCTTAAACCAGCCGAAAATAGCCAAAATTCCCACTGCATTAAGAAAACCAAAACAGTCAGTTATATATCCAAACATTTTTTCTTCACATCCAAAAGCAAACAAACAAAACGAACTTGTAAGAGAGATCTGTTAATGTCCTTTACCTTAGTTGTATGTACAAAGCGAAGTTAACAGCAAGTATTGTCATTTTTCAAAATCGCCACCGAAAATAACCCATTCTGTTGTGTTCCACATGGAGAGAGATTAAAAAAATATAAAATAAAAACTAA
>BMAC01000017.1:405858-428989 GCA_014905375.1 Phtheirospermum japonicum | reverse complement strand
GGCTCGAAAGGCTCCGTCCTGATTTTCCGGTAATTAACGGGGCGATGACGATGCGAAACTGTGGCGAGTCGTCTTGTCTGGTTCGGCCTTCTCGTGGCGTCTGTGCAGCGACAGAACGACTGCGCGGCGCTGGGCTAATTGGATTCGACACAGACTTGCAATCTGCTGAGTCAGTATATGAAGGAAAAAGGCACTCTTAGAAACTTGAAGGAGCCTGCCCTCGCCGCCGCTTTCCGTCGCAGTGAAGAAGAGGCTGCCATGCCTGACGCCGCTGAGAGCTGCCACCATACTTCCGCCACTACCGAACGCTGCCGCCGTCGTCGATGAGCCAGGGAGGAGAGTTTTCCGGCCGATTTGATTTTGAATTTGGGAGAAGAAATGAAGAAAAAGGAAAGGGGCGGATAAGAGAGAAATGCATGTCTTGGTTAGGGGTTCTGATCGATTTTGAAATTGGGAGAAGAAATGAACTATTGCTGAAAAAATGTAATTTCATTAACTATCAGGGGTAATATGGTAAAAGTAAGCGATCACCCAATTTGGGATAAATAAATCCAACCTATGGAGGTGGGACAGCTTAGTTATCCCGTTGCGGGATAATCACCGGGCCGGGATTCAAATCGCGGGCTCAAGTCCACCGAAGTGAACATGGGACGATCCGGTATATCCTCCTATATCCCGTCCCATCTCTCAAAGTGAACGCGGCCAAAAGGTCTCAAATTTGATATCTAAGTCTCAAATTTGTTTGATTTAAATTGACAAGACCCGCTTATAAAATAAATTCATCCACTTTGGGGACAAAACATGAGAAAAGGAAAAGTATAATTAATTTTAGAGGTCACTCGATGCTTGGAGATGAAAAAAAAAAAAGATGGAAATATTAAAAAAAAGAGTGACATATTAAAAAATAATAATAATAATAATACGTGAATGTGTGAAACGGTGCTTGATTAAAAGGGAGGGGATATTTTGGGGTCTAAAAACTGAGTTTGAGACTGGTTGGAGATGGTCTGATTTGGACAAGGTAGTTTAGACCGCTTAGTGTCCGATTCCTAGTGACTTACTCTCAAGTATTATTGGGAAAGTAAAGCTTTTCCAATCACAACCTTCAAGATCTAATACATTAAAATTCGGAGAGTAAAGCTTTTCCTATCAGCCTTTCAAAATCTAATGCCTCGTCAAATATTAGGAGAAAATCGGAAGTCTCAAATACATTTTGGTGTGTTATATTGATGTGGAAAAAGGCCATTTTTGTTTAGGTGTGAGCAAGGGCATTACATCCAACTATATAGCTTGAGAAACCTGTTTTGATTTTCTTGGTAATGGGAATGCATGTTAGTTAGGTTTTATGTTGGATATTGACTAACATTAATATTTTAGTGATGATTTCCTTTACATACCCTCCCATAACATTATTGTGGGGGTGCTGAAAGGAAGTTTTAGAATTTAAAGTCAATAATTGAAGTTTTTAATAGTGAAAAAAATAGTTAAACCATGACAGAAAATATAGTCTTAATGCCATTTAAATCACATGCAGAAACTATTATTTTAGTGTTGGTATTTTACTCGACAACTTGAAAACTATTGTAGTATAACCCTAGTTATTTATAGTCAGTAATAAGGCTAAGGCTCATATTAAGGATAGTTGATTTTGTAAATATATTATTTGATTGTATTTCCTTATTTATCGCCCGTCTGTTACGGGTTACATGTTGTACTCTAACTCTATTAATACAAGTTTTTCCCAATCACCAAATTATCGGTGATACTCCAAATATTCTCATATGGTATCAGCCTTTTCGATCCTAAAACTCTAAAATCTCTTCTCTCTTTCCTTGGTCTCCATCGCTGTTGTCTGCTGTCACAAATCCTTTTTTTTTTTCTTTCATCGCTCTCGCCTGCCTACCTCATGGCCGCTTCTCAAACTGATTCACTCCCTGTCACGACAATGATTAACATGGCCGCGGCTATCAAACTCAATCCCACAAATTATCTCCCTTGGCGCCGTCAAATCACGCACATGGCTGAGTGCTTTGATATCATGGGTCTTCTCGACGGCTCCACTATTCCGCCTTCATCTATGCTCACTGCTGAAGATGGTGCCCAATCGCCCAACCCGGCGTACACGGCTTGGAAGATGAAAGATCGAGAACTTCTAAGCGTTCTCTATACTTCTCTATCTATCTGAAGAGGTTGCTTCCGAGGTCATCGACTCAACCACTTCCCGCGACACATGGGTCACCCTCGAGGGTGTGTTCTCCTCGACGTCTCGTCAACATCAACTTCGCGAGGAACTCACTGCGCCAGGGCAGTTCGTCTGTTGACGACTACGGTAAAAAGTTCAAACGTTTATGCGATCAATTAAATGCTATTAGTCGTCCTGTTGATGAAACCGATAAGAGCCATTGGTTCTTACGTGGATTGGGGGTTCAATTTGCTGGCTTCGCGGACACTTGTATTGCGTTTTCTCCTGTCCCTGCATTCCGCGACTTGTTGCATCAAGCCAAACAGTATGATCTCATGCTTCGCGCAATGGAGGGTCCCACCACTCAGGCGGCTTTCACGGCTGATCGCCGGCATTCATATGACCACAGCGCTTCTCATGGTTGTGGGCACTCGGGGCGTCAGTCTGGTCGTAGTCTGGTCGTGGTCAGCATCTCTCACCTGGCAGCTCGCAAAATGGGGGGCGCAGAAATTTTACTCCTCGATGTCAAATTTGTCGTGGGGACCACTATGCGAACAAATGTCCTCAGTTTTTAAACCCTCGTCAGAACGTTTCGCAGGCAAACTTGGCTCATGCTTTCTCGTCGTCTTGCAACATCTCTGATCCCGCCTCCGACTGGTACCTTGACTCGGGTGCGTCGGCTCACATGACCAACACATCTACTACTTTGGACTCTTATGCGCCTTATTCTGGTAACAATTCAGTCGTCGTTGGTAATGGTCATACTTTAGATATTTCGCATATTGGCTCTTGTCGTTTGTCTGCTAATGTTAAACTGTTCGATGTTTTGGTGGTGCCGCATGTTACAAAAAATCTTCTATCCATCAGCAAATTAACCTCTGATTTTTCCGTTGATGTGATATTTTCTGATAAATCTTTTACGATTTAGAACCGAGTGACAAAGACAACTCTGGCTCAGGGAAGATGTGATAAGGGCCTTTATTTGCTTGATAGGGCGGTTTCGGCATTGGCTGCAGCGGTTCGGGGCAAAGTGTTAAAAGCTAGCTTTGATTTGTGGCATTTGCGTCTGGGACATGTGCCATTTTCTATTATTTCGTTATTAGCTAAACTTGGTCAGTTATCAGTTACTTCAATTTTGCCGAGTCTTAGTCTCTGCTCTTCGTGTCAATTAGCAAAGAGCAAGAAACTTTCTTTTCAGTTAAATAAAAAACGCGCCAGTCATGTTCTTGATTTAATACATTGTGACTTATGGGGCTCGGCACCCGTCTACACTTCTGATGGTTTTCGCTATTATGTTGTTTTTGTCGATGATTTTTCTCGCTTTACATGGATTTATCCCTTTTGCGCTAAGAATGATTTTTATGATGTCTTGACTCGTTTTCATGCCTTTGTGTGTACTCAATTTTCTCGAAAAATTAAGGTTTTTCAGAGCGATGGTGGCACTGAATTTGTGAATTCTCGGGTGCATGACTTTATGATTTTAAATGGTATTCATCATCGTCTCTCTTGTCCCTACACGTCACAACAAAATGGGAGGGCTGAACGCAAGCATCGCCATATTTCTAAAACTGGATTATCTATGTTGTTTCATGCTCAAGCTCTTGCATCTCTTTGGTTCGATGCTTTTGCTACTGCTGTTTTTATAATTAATCGGCTGCCGTCTCCATTATTGAATGATATTTCACCATTTCAGCTTTTATTTGGGAGTACTCCGAATTATGCTACTTTTAAACCGTTTGGGTGTCGTGTGTTTCCTTATCTTAGGGACTATTCGGCTAACAAATTGGAACCTCGCAGTCGTCCCTGCATCTTCTTGGGCTATAGTAGCATATACAAAGGTTTCCGTTGCTTTGATCCAGATTCTTCAAAAATCTTCACTACTCGTCATGCCCAATTTGACGAGCACTGCTTTCCCTTCTCTCGTTCGCAGTCGGCTACTCCTGTCTCGGACTTGGATCTTTCCACTTTTTTGGATATCACGGATTCCGTCCTACCTACTCCAGTCTCACATGCTTCTCCAACCAAACGGCCTGTCTCGATATCTGAGCCTGCTACTATCTCTAATAGTGCCCCGGTGCGCCATGTCTTGGAGGATTCCGTCGAAATACAGCAGCCTTTCCTGCCTGCTCCGGTCCAGGCGCCTCAACCTCCCTTGCTTGAGCAACTCGCATCTCCCCCTACTGCAGCTCCGCTTGCTGTTCCTGCATCTCCCGAGCGTTATCACATGGTTACTAGGGCAAGGGCTGGTATCTTTAAACCTCGCCATCCAGTCAATTTGGCGACTACTGCTCTTCTATCTGCCCTTGTTTCTACCTCTGAGTCACGTGGATTTAAATCCGCTGTCAAGCATCCCGAATGGCTCGCCGCCATGCAAGATGAGGTCGACGCCCTTCGTTCAAGCAATACTTGGATCTTGGTGCCACGTTCCTCCGGAACAAATGTTGTTGGTTCAAAGTGGGTCTTTCGTACGAAGTTTCATGCTGATGGATCTATCGAACGTCATAAAGCTCGCCTCGTTGCTCAAGGATTTACGCAAATTCCCGGTACTGACTTTCATAATACCTTCAGTCCGGTTGTTAAGGCTGCTACTGTTCGAATTGTTTTATCTATCTCCGTGCAGAATAATTGGCCTTTACATCAGCTCGATGTCAAAAATGCATTTCTTCATGGCGTGCTTGACAATCCGGTCTTTATGGCGCAGCCTCCTGGTTTTGTTGACCCTCGATTTCCTGATCATGTTTGTCAGCTAAAAAAGGCTATATATGGTCTGCGCCAGGCACCACTGGCTTGGTTTCAGCGTTTCAGCTCATTTTTATCAGGTCTTGGCTTTCTCCAAAGTCGTTGTGATTCGTCTCTCTTCCATTTTCATAGAGGTACTTCTGTCATTTATTTACTACTCTATGTGGATGATATTATTGTTACTGGAAATGACTCGACTCTGTTAACAAATTTTATCTCGCGTACACACTTGGAATCCGCCATTAAGGACCTTGGTCATCTTAACTATTTCCTTGGACTTGAGGTCTCGTATACGTCCACCGGTTTATTCGTCGGACAAGCCAAGTATGCTCATGATATACTCGAACGCGCTTAGCTGTTAGATGCTAAGTCCGTTTCCACTCCTTTGGCGGCACGAGAGTCTCTTCTCAGTCGCGGTACTCCATTTCATGATCCCACTCTGTATAGGTCTCTTGTTGGGGCTCTTCAATACTTGACTATCACTCGTCTGGACCTCTCGTATGCTGTAAATCTGGTTAGTCAGTTTCTTCACTCGCCTACGAATGATCATTTTCAGGCGGTAAAGAGAATTCTACGTTATGTCAAAGGTACTGTCCACTATGGACTTTCTTTCAAACGGGATTCTGCTCTTTCAATATTGGGCTACTCTGATGCTGATTGGCCTCGTTGTATTGAAACTCGTCGTTCTACATATGGGTATTCCATTTTTCTTGGGGGAAATCTCGTTTCTTGGAGTGCCAAGAAACAACCCACGGTTTCTCGTTCGAGTTGTGAGTCTGAATATCGCGCTATGGCTAATACGGCGGCGGAACTGGTTTGGGTTATGAACTTGTTACACGAGATTCGTTCACTACCATCTTCTCGACCTCTTCTTTTGTGTGATAACAAGAGTGCTATTTTTTTGAGTCAGAACCCGGTCGCTCATAAGCGGGCAAAACACATTGACATTGATTACCATTTTATTCGTGAACTTGTTTCCTCGGGTAAGCTCATCACTCGTTATGTTCCATCTCATCTCCAGCTTGCTGACATCTTCACAAAGAGCTTACCACGTCCGGCTTTTGAATTTTTACGATCCAAGCTTTGCGTTTGTCTTCATCCCACGCAGCGCTTGACGGGGGTAATAAGGCTAAGGCTCATATTAAGGATAGTTGACTTTGTAAATATATTATTTTATTGTATTTCCTTGTTTATCGCCCGTCTGTTGCGGGTTACATGTTGTACTCTAACTCTATTAATACAAGTTTTTCCCAATCACCAAATTATCGGTGATACTCCAAATATTCTCATAGTCAGAAAGTTAGAAGAGCCAACACACAGGTTGTTGCAACGGAGCTTTGATCAATATATATATATATATATATATATATATATATATATATATATATATATATATATATATATATATATATATGTATGTATGAAAGTTATAGCTGAAATAACACATTAAAATTTCTCTTTCTCTCTCTTTGCATCTATAGCTTAGCTTATAATTTAGCTTTATCATGTCCAACATGGTACCTAGAGTCATATAAATCTTGATCTTAAAAACTTTGTCCATTGCAACGAAGAACGTAGGCAGTTTATTTTTCCCTAGATGATTTTCTTCGGCAATCTTCAGCTATGGTAACTTCATTTTCTTCGCTCATGGTTCCGCATTTCATGCTTCGGTCACTGCGGATGGATTGTGAAAATTACAACTAATGGAAGCTTATGATACTTTCCTAGTTGGGTTTAAGTGGTATTATACTTGGCATTGAATATGTGTTAGCTCTGATTATTCCTCTACTTCTGGTGCATCGTCATCCAATGCTCTGCTGATATAACTTATATCTCTTAGATTCGCAAAAATCAACTGTTGTTGAGCTGGATACTCGCCTCTATCACTTAGTCCATGCTAGAGCACATAGTCATCATCGATTGCACATGAGGTTTGGATTGTTTTTCTAAAACTATTTCAAACACAGTCTAAGGCACATGTGATGCAGCCATGCATGAGATTATGAAAAAAAGGTGATCTCGGTATCAATTCTATATCACGAAGATGAAATCAATTACCGATGATAAATGCAATCGGTAACCTAATTTCTGATGATGAATTGGTACTTTACGTACTTGGTGGTTGTGGTCTTGAGTTTGATTCTGCATTGTTTATTCACACAACCAAATATTACCGATGATAAATACAATCGGTAACCTAATTTCTGATGATGAATTGGTACTTTACGTACTTGGTGGTTGTGGTCTTGAGTTTGATTCTGCAGTGGTTATTCACACAACCAAATTTGATATTCTAACCCTAAAAGATATTCAGTTTGCCCTGCAAATCATGAATATTTTAAGCCAAAATCGACATTCTCATGTTGCATTGTCATCTCCTACACGTTTAAGCAATTCTAGAAACTCGAATAATCGTAGAGGAGGTCGATCTAATCGAGGTCGAGGCAGGAATGGTTGTAGATCTTATAAATCAAACTATTTCTCTAATTCAAATAAGCCCAACCTGTCAATTGCGTGTAAAGACAGGTCATGTGGCCTTAAAATGCTTCGAAAGGTTTGACTAGATTTTAGGTTAATCGACTTGCTTCTGAAAACACTGGACGTAATACTAATCTACAAGCCATGTTTAACACACTCTAATGCTGCTGGACAAGATGAATTTGTATGCTACTTTGATAGTGGGGCAACAAATCATTTCACATCAAACTTGGAAAACTTTTCACTCAATAACGGCTATCATGGAACTGATCATCTGATAGTAGGTAATAGCTTGAGACTAATAAACGACAAAGGAAGAATGCATGTGCATGGAGAAGCAACTTTGCACCAGTAGCAGCAGATCACCTTGAGCTAGAGGACAAAGACAGCACAGCACATGCACAAGAACGCTACCATGCACCAGCAGTAGAGGATTGCAATGCCAACGGTTGAAAAGGATGTGTAGGTGGCATTCTTATCCTCATGTAAGGATAGATGACAACTGGTTCCTCTAGATGCTTCTATTATTTGTATAAATAAACGCATTGTGATGTTAACAAATATCAATGAGAATTATCTGCTTTATTTACACATTTTCCCAACCCTAGCAAATATGCATTGCCTCTTTTCATGTTTTCTGCCTACGTTTCCTTTTATGGTACCAGAGCCACTGATCTATACCCTTTATTAAAAAGCCTTTGTCTTTACCATTTTTTCACCAGTCGTTTACATGGCTACAACTCCTATAATTAATGTTTTAGAGCCTGTTGTCCAGCTACAGACTCATCTCGTCACTGTCAAGCTAAGTGACAACAATTACCTATTATGGGAGCAACGAATTCTGACTGCTCTCAGAGGATTTGGATCATAGGGGTATATTACATGAGATAATGTGGTCCTTGGAAAATTAATTGCTGGTCAAGATGGTAAAACACCAAGGACAAATCCAGCCTACATTAATTGGATCAAACAAGACTAGCTCATTGCCTCTTGGCTTTTCTCATCACTTTCAAAAACCCTTGTTACAACTGTTGGATTAAGGAGTGCTAAACAGATTTGGGACACCTTAAAAGGGTCCTTTGCCACTCAGAGTTCTTCTAAGTTTATACAATTGAAGCTGCAGCTCCAAACTCTCAAAAAGGGAAATCTTTCCATCAGAGATCACTTCAACAAAGTCAAGTCCTTATGTGACATGATTTCTACTTTTGATGAAGGCATTAAGGAGACAAATCAAGTGCTAAACTTACTCACTGGACTTGGACCTGAATATGATCCAATTATTGTATCTCTCACCACAAGATCCGAAGCTTGCAGCCTTATGGAAGCTTATGCAGCCTTGCTCTCTTATGAAAGTAGAATTGAAGGAGTTAAAAACAACAACCAGCCTATAGGCACAGGCAGTTCCCAATTTTCTGTTAATCTGTCCACTCAATCTCAAGGAAACAGGAGATGATTCAACAATTCAAGTGCTAGAGGGAGAAATAACTCAGTAAGAGGAAGAGGCTCTTACTCAAGAGGAGCTGGAAATGGCCTTAGAGGTTGAGGAGGAAGATTTTCTAGAAATAGCAGACCAAAATAACACATCTGTGGTTACAACAACCACACTGCAGAAAACTGCTACTACAGATTCGATATGAACTACTCTTCTGCATCCTACAACAATAACAATCAATCAAGCAATAATGCCTCCCCTTCTGCTCACATGGATAGCTGTGGAAGCAATTGATATGAAAGAAATCAAGATAGTCTGTGGTATCCTGATTCAGGAGCTACAAATCATTTTACTTATGATTTTGGGAACTTGAACATGGTTTTAGATTATCAAGGGCAAGATAGGGTTCAAACAGCCAATGGTGCAGGCATGAACATTGCTCATGTAGGTTCTTCTGTGGTAATACCAGATTAGCACATATTTGTCCTTATTTTTATTAGTATTTTAGTTAGTTTTTCTTGTTGTTTTCGGTATAAGTTGGGTAGTTTAAGCTTAATTAAGTATATTTGTACTGACAACTTATTTATCGAATTATGATCTTAATTGATGCAAATAGGTGATTATTCTCTGTTCTTCATCTTATAACTAAGTAGCCGGAAGAGTTCAGCGCTTAAGGAATGACATTAAAATAATAGGAGAAGAGAATCGAACTTTCCGGCGAAGAAGTAGCAAAAGGGAGAGTTAACGGTGACTTTAGCGGTATCTTTATACCGCTAGTAACACCATTACGAAGTGACAGAGAGGTCAGCGGCGAACTTAACGGTTACTCCTTACCGTTAGGGTAACCATTGGGAAGTGGCTGCAAGGTCAGCGGTCACTCATACCGCTAAGTATAATCGTTACTTGCCCAGAAAACGCATTTTTACCCTAATTTGTGCTCAAAGACAAGGGAAAACTATATAAATCCCTCTCTAATCCACCCCAAAGAGAGGAGAGACCACTACAACCCTACTTAAGACTTTTTGGCTTGAAAAAAACACTCCTTTACATCCCATATCAACACAAAAGATCAAGATCGAAGGTTCAGGAGTCGCAAGTTCCAAGTTCCACCCGTTAGTTCGTGACTCATTCTTCGGCCAAGATCTACGCAATCTCTTCGGATGAGCTGGAGTATTTACTGCAATTTCTTAGTTTAAATAAGTATTCTAAACTCTTTAATTGCTTTCTTAGTTTAATTTATGCGATTAAGTAGTAGCTTTTCAATTATTGTTCTTGAATCATTTCATGCTTCAAACCCTAGATACTTTTGGTATTCGGATTCGTAATCTTTCATTTAGTTTGATTAATGTTTAAATAATGAAAAGCTTACTTGAATTAAAAAAGGATCAACAAACTTGAATGAAATAGCAAAAACAAAATCCAAGTGATGACTTGAATTCTGCTTGAGCTTACAAACCCAAGGAAAGCTTGAAATTAAGTCTAAGAACTAGAGAGAGAAAATAAATCCCAAACCCATGCAAGGGTTGGGAGAATGGGGGGATCTTTTACAAAATGAGAGTTGTGTTCTCTTTATACTAGGTTTAATTGGAGTTAAATGTGCCAAATTATCCTTAAAGTCTTGAATTTCCCGAGTTTGACCAAGTTTGACCCGAAATGGACTTGCTAGCCACTTGGCTCAACACTAGTATTGATTTGGCTCGATTTGGATCGGCATTGGCCGAGATTGGGCACGGTCAGGCGCGCAAGCATGGGCGCTAATGGCTAGGCGCTGGGCACTGGCCTTGGCATGGAGAGTGGCGTTGGGCGAGGGTATTGGCGTGAGGTGTAGCGTCGAGGTTGGCGTGAGTTGTGGCGTGTGGGCGAGACGCTTGGCGTGCGGAGTGGCGGGAGATGTGGCGCTGGGCGCTGGGCGTGGCGTGGGCATTGGCGCTGCCTGGCGCTAGCAGGCGAGAGCGTGTGAGCGCGTGCGGGCGCTGCGCGCGCGAGGGCGTGCTGGGCGCTACGCCCGCGAGGGCGTGCTGGGCGCTGATATTGTCATGCCATGGCGCGCGTCAAGGCCTGGCGTGAGATTTGGCTTCGCCTGGCATGCCTTGGCTAGCATTCCATAATATTTTGCCATTTTTGAACTTGCTCTTGGCACCGATTTTGGCACATCTTGGCACGGCTTGGCTTGAATTTTGGTGCTCAGTGCCTTTACCTATGAAAATAGAAATTTTGATCATAAAAATCCAAGAATTACACCAAATCTCAAATTAATTGAACCCATTTAACCAAATTAAGTGTAAAATCAAAAAGAAGCATGAAAAACAGCAAAACAAGAAAAAAACCCTAATAACTTAACAAAACTCGACTCGAAACCACTAAAGACGACATTAAACCCTAATTAAAAAAACAAAAAAAAATTACATGCAAAACAACTGTTGAGTGGGATAAGCCCGAGAATAGGAGGAGGTACGAGCAGTGCAGCAAGAACAAGAGGAGTGAGGTTCGGGTATTGGGATGTCGAAGCATGGGGGGTCTAGATCTATGGTCGATTATTCTTATGATATCATAAGTAATTTCAGATTATAATATTTTATTTGGATATAGGAGCAGGAGACGGGCGAGCCGCCCACCGCATACAAGGTTTTTGCACGTACGCACAAGTAGAACGATGGCACGTGGATCAATGCGAGATCTAGTAATACTAATGTGACTCTCTTTCTTATTTTTAACTTGTTCTTTACTCTTAATTTAGAATCCTGAATGAGTTGTATTTTAGGAGGAGTACGAGCGACGTCTGGATGAGGCACGTGTGTCTTCAAAGGATCCAGATAACGAGATTGACCCTGATAAGGTTTACCTTGACGTCATCGGTTCGGTTAAGGACCGACATTACGGCACCGTCTTGTTCGGGAAGTTGGTGACTGCTGCGAATGATTTTCGAGGCAGCTCTTCTTCCTCATCCTCCCAGCAGGATAGGACCCACATGAGGGAGCTCGAGGTGCAGCTCCAGGCGCAGAGGGAGGAGTTAGAGGTCACGAGACTAACTCAGCAGGTGATGGAGCAGCGAAACAACGAGTTTGAGCTACTACGTGAGCAGCAGCGCCGGGAGTGTGAGCTACTACATGAGCATTAGCGCCAGGAGCAACAGCAATTTCAGGCGCAGATGAACGCCCAGATGGATGAATTGTTAGCTCGTTTCCAGCAGTACCCTCCGCTGCAGTCTCCCCCGTCATAGAATGTTTTATATTTTTATAAACGTTTTTACTAAACACTTTTTTTTGGAACAGATTTAATAATTGTAAATTTTCAAATATTGATATAATAGTTAGTTTATTTATTTGTTTGTTCTTTTTAAATCTTTTGGGTATATTAATAAATTAACAAGAATTAAAATTAATATTAAAAAATAAATATAATAAAAAGAAAAGAAACTGAGTGAAATATTCCCCTCGGAAAAATCGAGTGCAAGAATTCCCTCAAGTTTTTGAGGGGATCCCTCGGTTTTTCCAAGGGCATATACATCACTCGGCTTTTCCGAGGGTTTCCCCTCAATTTTTTCGAGGGTAAGTGCCCATGGTTTTTCCGAGGCAAATCTCCCTTGGTTTTGCGAAGGCGAACAGATTCAGGCAAACGTATATTACCGAAAAAAGAAAACTTCGCTAATGCCCTTTGAAAAATTTACCGAGGGTATTTTGCCCCTCGAGAATTTTTAACGAGGGGAGTTTTCCCTCGGTTTTGTCCTCGGTAAATTAATTACCGAGAGATTTTGACTTATTACCGCGAGTTTTTTCCCTCACAAAAATCTTATTTTTTTGTAGTGAATAATTTAATAAATGCATTATCTTATAAATAACTATATATATAATATAGTTTTGATCAAGTACAATATCTTTATATTTGATTGTTTATTGGACATTTATACTTTCATGATGCTCTCACTATAGTCAAGTCCTACGAAGTAGTATACTCAAAAGAAAAAATCCTACTAACTAGTGTAGTCAAAAGAAAATATCCTATCGGTGAAGAAATTACGTCCATCAAATTTAATTAGGCTTTTAACAAAATACTACTACTGCTGAACACTATATAAAGAGAACGCTTTGGAATTGTAAACTCATCAGTACATCTGATTTCGAGGGTATTAATATTAAGCATGAGAGGTTTTTATCTTTTTTTGCTTTTTGTCTCATTTCTTGGAGAAGCTAATATTAATGAAGCTAATCAAGTTTATATTGTGTACATGGGAGGATTAAGTTCCGAAAATGGTGCTGGAAGAAGTGTGCATGCTCAGCTTCAGAGCGAGATCATCAAAAGGTTTAATGCTAAATTGTAGGTTGTATTGTTTACTACTTTTACTATAGTTTTTTCAAATAAATAAATAAATCATTGTAAACCAGAAATGACTTGCCTGATTCTGAAAAAACACTGTCAAAATCTAGGTATGAAACAGCTTTTAGCAAACAAATGATCTCCTTACGATGAGGCCGATTGTACTTGTAGCCATTTGTTACCTATAATGTCGAACATATGACAGAAATTGAGCTAATTCAAAGTATTTAACTGTTCACGTTCAGGAAGAGAGCTGATTCTATTATACATACATACAACAAGAGTTTTTTGGGGTTTGCGGCTCGTTTATCAGACGGAGAAGCCAAATCAATAGCACAAAGATCTGGAGTGGTGTCTGTTTTTCCCGACCAAGTTTCACAACTCCACACTACTCGTTCTTGGGATTTCTTGTGGTCCCAAAGTGCTCATTTTAGATTTGATTCCAAGCCGACGAGCTCTCCTTCTGTATCTGATTGGTCAAATGGAGCTGACACTATCATTGGCATCTTAGATACAGGTGATCATATATATATATTTTCATGGAGTACTTGCCATAGAATTTTCAGTACTTGTGCTCATACTATTAGTTTTGAAACATTGATCGACTTCAGGAATTTGGCCAGAACATCCGAGTTTCAATGATAAGTTTATGCGTCCAATCCCACCACGTTGGAAAGGAGAATGCAAGCCAGGCAATTACTCCATTCCGTTCAAGTGCAACAAGTAATTAAAAGCTTTGATAATCTTGATTCTTGAAAATTTTTGCAATAATATATAGGAATTAAACATGCAAGCCCAGCGAAAATGCTCATATATATACACGAAAGATTTAATGAAATTTCCTTTTTCTTTTTTGCTTGAAACAATTTGCAACGATATATAGGAAATTGATTGGAGCAAGGTATTATGTTGATCCTAACGAGGAAGGTCATAACGTCACAGCCAGGGACTTAGAAGGGCACGGCACACATGTTGCATCGATTGCAGCTGGGAGGCACGTTTGGGGCGGGGCATCATACTATGGCCTAGCTCAAGGGATCCCGAGAGGGGGTTCGCCAGAATCGAGAATCGCAGCATATCGTGTTTGTGCACCCGAAGCGAAGGAATGCCCGGATTCATCTCTTCTCAAAGCATTTGACGATGCGATTGCTGATGGGGTTGATGTGATATCCATATCCATAGGTCCGGATCCAAAGGAAAATTCCGCCATCACGTCTATTGACATTGGATCGTTCCATGCTGTGGAGAAAGGGATCACTGTGGTATGCTCCGCTGGGAATGACGGCCCTGTTCCTATGACAGTTGTGAATGTTGCCCCGTGGCTCTTAACCGTTGCTGCAACCACTATTGATCGTGATTTCGAGACGGATATTGTACTGGGTGGCAAAAAGAAGACGATTATTAAGGTAATCAGAAATTATCCGGTAGCTAAAAATAATTATATCATTTATTTATTCTTCTTTTTCGCACATATCTAATTCTATTGTAGGGTGGAGGCATCAACTTTTCGGGTCTCAGTAAATCTCCCGTTTATCCTTTAGTAGATGGACGCTCAGCCGGATCCAACCAAGCTAATGTAACTGATGCGAGGTACGATATAGGCATAGATATTAAACACGCTGTTAAGACTTTTTATCTTTAGGTATCAAGTGAAGACTAATTGATGGGTTCATATATGTGATAAAATAACCTGCATGCATGGCATCTTTTACAGCAATTGTATTCCAGGTTCATTAGATGATCGAAAAGTACAGGGAAAAATTGTTTTATGCCAAAACAAAGACGTATTGTATGGAGCGACAAAGAAGTTTGAGGTATTGAAGGAACAAGGGGCAATCGGGTTGATACTCATCACCAACTATGAAAGGCAAGTGGAATACACATATGGAACTCCTCCAACTTCTCCAATTGCCATAGTCGATGAAGGGGATGGAGCTCTAATCCAATTTTATATCAATTCGACCAGGTAGTTTGGTGTGTTTATATTCCAAAAAAAATATTTGAAAAGGAAAACAAATTGTTTTCTAAAGACAGAATAATACTTCAATTCTACTTTCTAACACAGAATATAACACATTGTACTCTTATAACTTCTACCTTAGGTTTCAATTTTGCTTCTACTATATTCTCATATTCAAAGTGTTTAAATGTCAACATTGACATTGCAAAAACTAAACGGCACCTAATTTAATTGAATCATTTGACACTGAAAGCAATCCTTTGGCGACAATCTTACCAACAATAACCGTACTGAATCACAAGCCAGCTCCCGTTGCTGCAGTATTTTCGTCAAGAGGCCCTATAAATGTCATTCAAAACCTTCTCAAGGTAAATTGATTTTTGGTCTCAATTTCCTTTTGTACATAAAACTAAAAATGGTTGTTTTGTAGCCTGATATTGCAGCACCAGGAGTAGATATCTTTGGAGCATGGCGTTTCAATGACACACATTTGGCTGATCTTGGTAAGGGAACACCCTTCTTCAACATAATCTCAGGCACATCTCAGGCCTGCCCACACGTTTCTGGTGTGGCTGCAACAGTAAAGTCTTGGCATCCCACATGGAGTCCCTCTGCTATCAAATCTGCCATAATGACAACAGGTTTGCAAACTCTAAAATTTAAGCACAATAATAATATTAAAATGCTTCTTAATTTTTTTTTTCTGATTTGCAGCAATCCAAACAAACAATCTACATGCTGCCATTACAAAACATGATGGATTAAGAGCTACCCCTTATGATATCGGAGCAGGGGAAATAAGCCTATTTGGACCTTTGTGTCCAGGGCTTGTCTATGAGACAGAAACAATCGATTATCTCCAATTTCTTTGCAACATGGGCTACAACACATCCGTGGTTAAATCTATTGCATCAACTGTTCCTAGTAACTTTTCGTGCCCTAGTAATTCGAGTCCTGATTTGATCTCCGATATGAACTATCCTTCAATAGCCGTTTCCGGATTAATAGCAAATGGAAGCAAGACAGTGAAAAGAACAGTGACGAATGTCGGGGAAGCATACTCAACCTACACGGCCTCTGTGGAGGCTCCTGCTGGTATGCATGTTCAAGTGGTGCCAAATAAACTACAGTTCACGAAGTATGTTAAAAAACAAAGCTTTCAAGTGACATTCATACTCACTACTACTTCTAAGGGACACTTGTTTGGGTCACTTGCATGGTCCAATTGGAAGTACAAAGTTCGGAGTCCATTGGTTGTAAACAACGTATAAGGACAAAAACTTCCAGTATGAGTTATATATACCTCAAAATAATGCAGCATCAAAGTAAAAGATTGTGACATGAAAATAAAATAGCCACAGCTATCGATATGAATAAAAATCACCACTGTTGTGAATTTTGTCATGGCATTTTTCTACCCTCCCAACAAAGAAAAAGAGAACTCTTTTCAATACATATGTGATAATCTCCCCAAATAATCCTTTAGTTCAAATTCTGTCAAAAAAGATTTAAGCACATAATCTTGAAAAACTATTGCAAAGTAAATTATCTCCTAGTGTGACATATATAGTATACGTGAGATGCTTGCAATCCTGTGACATACTCATAAAGAAGTAAATAAGGCAATGCAGACCAATCAATTTGACTGAGAATTAGTTTATAATACTGATCAAGTTGATGACAAAATGACTACTAAAAAGAAAACATTTTCTATAAAGAGTGAAAAAAGAAATTTCTAGAATGGGTGTGCACCTGTTTTAGATCGACCAATTCTATAAAGTATACACTTTCTACAACGGGTTCGGCCCATTCTAGTAGGTAGTATTTTTTGAACGGGTGTCAACCGATTCTACTAAGTAAGGTTTCAAGAATGGATCACACACTACAAAAAAAATCGCGAAATGCTGACGGGCAGAACCGTCAGCAAATCCATTAGTATCCTATTTAATGACGGGTGCTACATGTCAACATTTTGTGCGTCAGTAAGTATATGCTGACATATATGCTGACAGGATTATTCTACCCGTCAGCATTTGCTGACGGCTTTGTTGACGGGTATAGGTTGTCAGTAAAGACCATTGCCACCATACGGCACCCGTCAGTATTTGCTGACGGGTTGGGCCCGTCATTCATAAAATATTATAAAAAATAATATTTTATTTGAGCAGACGTAGCCCAAATAATTTTCTGTTCGAATTCGACTCGATTATTAAACAAACAAGCCTTAAAAGAGTTCGAACGAGTTTTCACTGCTATATTAATATAAAATAAACATTAGAAAATCCACAAGGCACGGATAATACCAAACACATAATAGCGGTTCTTCTTTAGAACCAGATAGGGCTCTATTATGGAACCCTATAAATGACATGACATTCATTTGAGACCTTAATCATTTTTTTCTTTTTATTTTTCCTTTCTTTTTTTATAAATGCATGGTGGAGTGAATGTCATGTGTTATATAGGGCTCCGTAATGGAACCTGATGCGTACCAAAATGTCCATACGTGATAATATTTTTCCCACAGAGTTATTTGTGGTAAACGACCTCATTTATAGGAGAGGGTGTGCCTCCTGAAAGATGGACGAGCTGTATTATATCCTTAAAGTGTGAGCGAGCTGGTTTGTGAAGGGTAGCGACCTGTAATATGGGGATGAGTTCTCATTAGGGTCGCGATCTCTTATGTTTGGAGCTGTATACTTGAGCTCGATCGCGGGTTTTATGAATAAGTCTGTGGGCTTAAGGTGATTGTGTTATATGACTTTTGGTGGGCTGTATAAAAGGCTCAGGCCTGTTGGGTTAAAGAAATTTGTTATATATGGGAACTTAACATACGGGGAGAGTTCCAATTGAAAGTCAGTAATAGAATTGTATTATGAATAGAATTATGGTTATAGAAGGTAACCCTATATTGAGGGAGATCTTTCATATCTTTATATAAAGGGGCGAGTGCCTCTCATTATTCTTAAGTTACGGTTTTTTTGTCACATTACTGTGCGTTTGAAAGAGAAGTATTGTGTGTTGATTTCGTTTATTAACTTGAGCGTCGGAGGGTCTTAACAGGTTGGGACTCCGACCCGTTCAAGGCGCTGTTTTGCAGGACCAGCTAGGTCAACAGGAGATTTTTGGAAGACTTGGCAGGTCGCTGTGGTATATTTGGTAGCAGTTTCAGGTCCCTGATCTCTATCTTGAGGTTAGTACCCCCTTTATTTGGTAGTTCAACTTTTTGAACTTATCAAATTGGCACTGTTTGTGGGAAAGAGGGACATCGAGTCCTTGAGTGAAAGGAGTGAGAAATCTTAAGAAACAAACATGAAGGATAATATAATACCCAGAACCTTGCACTACGGTTCTGAGTCGAACAAGCAGAAAAAGAAGACCGGTATGGTGGGCATCGATGAGGAAGATGTGACAAAAGGAGGGCGGACACCTCCACAGGTGGATCCAACATTTCAAGGTTTGAATGGCACACCGCCGCACTCTCCAAAGCGTCGGGCAGGGAAGGAACCAGTGAGTGTTTTGAAGACACCGGAGATAGTAGCACAAAAGGCGATCCACTTCAGGACAGAAGAGTGGAAGAACTTACCCAAGAACAAACCTTGTCAGGTCGATAAAGGATTCTTAAAAGGGCTTATGGATTTCGTGCCTTGGGAGAAACAGGAAGAATTGCATAGATATTTGACAGGCGAGTTGGGTACTCGGAAAGAGATGAGGGACGAACTTAATAACGAGAAGGAGGAAAAGTCGATAACCAGGGAGGCAAAACAAAAAGAAGGATCTTCAGCCAGGAGAGATTCTCGCGAAGAAGGAACAAAGTAAACGCAAGCACGTAGACACATCTAGCTCTACCGCGTCTACAACGCACAAGCGCAAAGAAAAGGGAGTAAAGGTGAGACGAGGGCAGTACAGGCGATCAGGTTGCCGGCATGACAAACACACCAGTGAAAGCAAAACCCAGACCTCAGAAACGGACGGTGAGTCTCGGGATAAAACCCGAAAAAGTCGTGGTAGGGATAACGAAAGAAGGGACGAAAATGAGGTGGGACCAGGGAGTAAGGCCTTTAGAGAATTGCAGGAAGCTATGCTGAAATTACAGAAGCGAGTAGAAGGAGAAACTCTTGATGGGGATGAGGGGCACCCCTTTTCAGAAGATATATTACGAGCTGCCGTGCCCCGAGGGTATAAGGACTTGGAGTTTCAGTATCGGGGAGTGACAGATCCAACTGAACACTTACAACTCTTCGAAAATGCAAGGATGTTGCGCAGTTACACAGATGCTGTAGCGTGTCGGGCCTTTGTATCCACCTTGAGAGGAATGGCACAAAATTGGTTTTACCAGCTCCCGCGGGGAAGGATTACTAGTTATCAGGTGTTGCGAGCTGCTTTCGTGAAGCAGATTTCTAGCGTGAGGCATAGTGCGAAAACGGCACAGTCGCTCTTTACCATGGTACAACTACCTAACGAAACACTTAAGCAATATATTAACAGGTTCACTAGTGCTACTTTAGAGGTGCCCGCTGCGACTGATGAGATGAAGGCTGGAGCTTTATATCAAGGATTGAGAAGAGAGTGATTTATGTAAATCACTGGTCAAGAAGGAAGCAAGGACCTATGACGAAGTTCTAGCGAGATGTCATAAGTATGTACAGGTGGAGGAGGCTGGAGAAGAACACCGAGCACGTTTCGGCAGGGAGGTCATAGATATGGGGGATAGTGGATCTAGAAGGGAATCGTGGAGAGAACCGAGATGAGTAGTGCGTGGACTTCTGAGCTCGAGCTCTGCAATTGATAAAATCTCGGAGCAGAGTGTGCAAAATTGGAGGGAGGAGGATTACACACCACTAATGTATCTGCGAGCTAAGGTGTTTGGCATTATGGAGCGTCTGTTACCCGATGCTATAAAATGGCCAGAGGATCGTACGCCGATCCCCAAAAATCCCAGGACTAACGTTTTTTGTCGGTTTCATAACAATTATAGACATTTTACTGAACATTGCAGGCACCTCAAAGAGGAGATAGAGAGACTTATAAAAGCAGGGCATTTGAAGGAGGTGATTTACAAGGAGAGAGAGCCAAAGGAGCATAGACAACCATTACCCCCACCACCGCAGGGAGACCCGCCCCAGCCACAGGTTGCGAGGCCGCGACAGCAGGGAAATCAAGGACGCGAGGGTCCACAAGTGAATATAGGGAGAATAAACATGATTTTAGGAGGACCGACGGACGGCGACTCCAATAAGGCGCGTAAGAAACATATTAGGTCAGCTCATTTAGGAACGTGGGAGGTCGCTAGTGTAAGTCGGCAATCACAGATTGTGGGTCCGATCATTTCTTTTGGCCCCAATGATTGGCGCGGGCTGCAGAAAGATCATAATGATGCCATTGTGATTGAGGCTGAGATTGCAGGATATGATGTTGGCAGAATTTTCTTGGATAATGGAAGCTTGGTGAATATGATATATATGGACTGTATTGAACAGATGGAGGTTGAGAAAAGAGTGCGGTCTGTAAACACGCCTATATATGCATTCAATGGGGGCACAGGTGAATACTGAAGGCGAGCTGACGCTCCAGGTCGTACTAGGGAGAGACAAAGCACGAGTGGAAAAGAGCCTGAAGTTCTTGATAATCCGGGGAAGGTCGGCCTATAATGCTATATTAGGGCGACCTGCCCTCAACGCGTTCCAAGCGGTGACATCAACCTATCACATGAGCATCAAGTATCCGGTGGATGATAACGTAGGGGAAGTCATCGCACAACAGTAGGTCGCCCGATCGTGTTATCAACTAGCAGTCAAAAGAGGTTTGGTGGAGAATAAACGTGAGAGGGGCGATGAACAGTTTGAGGGGATACTCAATGTAAAGAAAATAAAAGAACAGGAGAACTCTGTCCAACCGAATGAAGAGCTGATGGAGATCTCGTTAGAGGAAGGTCGCCCAGAATATACCACAAGGGTAGGGACCCTAATGTCTGAGACGTTGAGGGACGAGCTAATCAGGCTTTTGAGAGAGTTTCAGGATGTATTTGCATTTGGAGATGGAGAATTAACGAGGGTGTCACCGGAGGTCGTGCAGCATCATTTAAATGCGGACCCGGAGGCGAGGTCAGTAAGGCAAAAGAGGAGACATTTTGGGCCAGAGTTGGATAAGGTGATTGAAGAGGAAGTGCAGAAATTATTGAGAGCTGGCCATATAATGGAGATTCAATTCCCTGAGTACTTGTCCAATGTGGCAATGGTGCTAAAACCTGCTCAGAAGTGGAGGATGTGTGTGGATTTTCGTGACCTAAATAAAGCCTGCCCGAAAGATCATTATCCTTTGCCGCAAATTGATCAGTTGGTGGATTTTACCTCAGGATGCGAGCTGTTGAGCATGATGGATGCTTCACAGGGGTATCACCAAATACCTCTTGCAAAGGAAGATCAACCCAAAGTGAGTTTTGTCACTTCTACGGGTACGTATTATTTTGTATCCATGCCTTTTGGTTTGAAGAATGCAGGAGCGACCTATCAGAGGTTGGTGGATCGCATGTTTAAAGACTTGCTGGGGTCTACCATGGAGGTTTATGTTGATGACATGCTGGTTAAGAGCAAGCGAGCTGAATCCCATGTGGAAGATTTGAAGAAGACGTTCGTTATATTGAAGCAGTATGGGATGAAGCTCAATCCAAAAAAATGTGCGTTTGGTGTAAGGTCTGGGAAGTTTTTGGGATATATGGTGACAGAGCGAGGAATTAAGGTTAATCTAGAAAAGGTGCGAGCTATTTTGGAGATGCCACATCCTCGCACAGTACGTGATGTTCAGGTACTTACAGGCAGGATGGCAGGTCTCATTCGTTTTATCTCCAGGTCGGCGGAAAGAGGCGTCCCATTCTTTAGGGCGCTTCGAAAAGGATCCAAGTTTGAGTGGACAGAGGAAGCTGCGAATGCATTTGAGGAGTTAAAGAAATACTTGGCAGAGATACCACTATTGACTAAACCTATGCCTGGAGATGATTTGATCTTATACATATCTGTAGGGGAGGTCGCCGTAAGTTCTGTGTTGACAAGAGAAGAGGCGGGCACACAAAAGCCTATCTATTACATTAGTAGGATGCTGCACGGGCTGAGTTGAAGTATACCGAGCTCGACAAAGGGGGTTTTGCGTTGGTTTGTACAGCGAGGAAGTTGAGACCCTATTTCTTGAGTCACAGGGTGAAGGTGCGTACCAACCTAGCCCTCAAACAGGTTTTGGGCAATCCTAATGTATCTGGGAGATTAGTAAAATGGGCTGTGGAATTAAGTGAGTATGATGTAATTTATGAGCAAAGGATGGCTATTAAGGTGCAGGTATTAGTAGATTTTTTACAAGAGATGGCGAAACCAGCTCAAGAAAAGGAGGTAAAAGCATGGACTCTGTATACATACGGTTCAACTGTGGCATCAAGAGCAGGGCTAGGTATTGTGTTGACCAGCCTGGAAGGGGAGAATCTGGAATTTGCAATTAAGCTAGGATTTAAAGCGTCCAATAACGAAACAAAATATGAAGCTGTAATACAAGGTATCAAGATGGCGAGCGATCTGGGGGCGCGAAAGTTGTGGGCATATACAGACTCCCAGTTGATAGATTGTCAGTTCGACGGATCTTTTGAAGCTAAAGAGGAGAGAATGGCAGTGTATCTGAATAAATTACGCGAAGAGGTAGCTTGTTTTGATGAATTCAAGATGGAACATTTACCGCGAGCTGATAATGTACGTGCTGATCAGCTCGCTCGAATAGCAGGAGCCCTGGGAACTTGTGATACTCTGACGATTACATTGATAGAGCTGGAGCATAGTAGCGTGGAAAGAGGTAAAGAGGTTATGGAACTTGAAGTAGGAGAGGATTGGCGTACACCTATCTGGGAAGTCTTAGTTAAAGCAAAAGAAGGTGCAGAAAGGTTAACAATGAAGGAGGCCAGAGTAGCAGCTCGTTTTTTGTGTGATAAACGAAGAACTGTATAAAAGGTCACGCTTTGGACCTTTTCTGAAATATCTAGTTGTAGAAC
>BMAC01000017.1:392777-404333 GCA_014905375.1 Phtheirospermum japonicum | reverse complement strand
GAGCTTGTGGGAAGCTGTGTTTGTGGTACGTTGTGTTTTTGTGGTACGGGAGAAGGTAACTTTATGGCCGGAAGGCACTTCTCTCGATCCAGGCGAGCTTGTGGAAAGTTTGTGTTTGTGACAAGAGTGGTGTTTTTGCAGCTGGAGAAGATAACTCTGGACTAGAGGGCACTTCTCCCGCGTGTTTTTTGGGAAATTGAATAATATAATCAATAACATTTTACGAGCTATTTGGTTCTTTATGGTTGAATGATTTGGATGCTTAACTTACATGTTTCTGATTGATTATTTTGTGAATAAGTGTTTTGTACAAGCTAAGTGCTTGACTTACGTTTGTGTTTTAGTCTTCTGACTGTTTGGGATTATTATACAGTATGATTTGATTGTTCTTATGATCTCATTGTGGTGGGATCTCGTGCGACCTATGTTAGTGTGTTGGCAGTTTCGTATAAATATTAAAGTGCAAGTTTGCAAATGCTAGGGGATTAAGTCATACATATATCGAATAAAATAAAAGTATGTTTGCAGGAATAATAAGAGTGATTATATGGGTTTCTTAAACAGCTTTTTCAAGAATTGAAGGCAAGGGGTTTGTCTTACTTGGTCTAGTGGCAGAGGGTTCAGCAGCAGGCGTGTCTTCAGGAGGCGCGTCCAGCTCAGTTGCAAGATTAACAGAGAGGATGGCTCGGTCTTGGCATGATAGCCACCATTTGGCAGTTACGGGCTGCTTAAAGTTGCCTTTCCAGGTGCTGAAGGGGGTCATCTGGTCGATGATGTCCTTCACATCCGGGTCATAGGTGACGTCCTTGGCCGCAAGCTGTTCCTTGACTATCCTTAGGGTATTGCAAACCCATTCTCTACTCCCCACCTTCATCTTGCCGAGGTATAATGTTGACTTACTGAACGACTTGATCAGCTCTTCTCGATATGAAGTGATGAACTTTTGACCCACCTCGCTCAACAAGAAGGTCCGACGACCTTCAACAATGCCCTGCTCACGACCTTCAGTAGCGCCCTGCTCGCGAGCTGCCTGGATTTGCTCCTCCTTGGTTCGCACAACATCCACCAGCTTTTTGACTTGTTCCCGGAGTTCGTTGGCCATGCGAGTCATTTCATCCCTCAAGCTGGCCACTTGACTCTTCAGAAGGCCGTTTTCTTCTTCGCTGGCACTTAGACGTTTACGAGTTTTGTCCAATTCGCCTTGTGTCAGGGAGAGCTGTTTTGTTTGCTGTTCGGCTTGGGCAGTTAGCTCTTCGCAGGATTTTTGTAGCTCATTGTCTTATGCGCGAGCTGCGAGTTGGACAGCCACTGTCGAGAATAAGGTATGTAGCTGTTTCTAATAGATGGGGGCAGAGTGTAAGTTTGGTACTTATCATATGGGGTAATTTATGAGTTAGATTAGGGTGAGGAGTATACCTGGGTCCTAGTGCGCTCCTGGAGGAGTATCCTTATGGCAACCGCATCCTCGCATTTCGCCAGGTCCTTTTCTAGGTTCGGCGAGCTGGATGTAGCGCCGCCGAAGGTCTTGCGGAGTCGCCTTCGTTTTGGAGTGGGGGAGTCAGATTGCCTAGTAGCAGTTCGGATGGGTAGTTTTCCTTGGGAAGTCTTCTTGGTCGGTTGGTTCTCTTCGAGCTCGTCTTCGGCTTCAGGGTTCGTTTCTGCTCCGAATGCTTCGTTCAGGATTTCATCTACAGTTATCGACGGTGGGGGCGCCGAGGTGATCTCAGGTTGTTGCTCGGTCTGTGTCACAATTTCCACCGAGCTGGAGGATACGCAAGCTTCGCAAAAGGCGTCTGTGGATAAGAATGAGGTGTTAGTATGGAATATTAATTGTTAAAGGATTAATGTAGCATCTATAATACAAAGGACCTACCAAAATCTAATCGAGTTAGAGCAAGGTTCGAGTCGAGGGAGCGGGAGTCAATGCCCATGTATTGGAAGATTTTTGACTTGCTGGTGAGCAGCACCACGTCAAATGGGCGCTTGCTCCATGCGGCGAGCTGGTCGGAATATTTCTTGTATAGAATGGGAAAGTGTTTAAGGCTGGGAGGATTGGATTTGTTTTGGGGTGTGATCTAGCATCTCGGTTATGAAAGGCTAGTCTTCAGTGTTGTGAATAAAAAATAAATTCTTTTTCCAATCAGGGACTTTATTGGAGGGATTTACCAGAAAGCGGGCTTTACAGCTGCGGGTGGCAAGGTAAAAAGAGTGGCTCTGATATTTTATTTGAAAGCAAAAATGAAAGAAGTGGGGGTCGGGTTGGATGTTGTAATATTTACATAGTATAACATAGCCCGCTAAATATTTCATGGAGTTTGGGGTTAATTGTAAAAGGGGAATTTTATACAAAAGTGAGATGTCAATATAAAACTGGTGCGGAGGGAACCTAAATCCCGCTCTAAGTAGCTCGTCATACAGGGTTATGTGATTGGGTGATGGTCGCAAGGGGTCTAAGTGGAGTATGTCGGGCAGGACCCTCTGGGCTGTCTCAGGTAGGTTAAGTGTTCGCTGAAATAATTCTAATACCTCTGGTTCAGGGAGTAGCCAATAGTTATCCTTGATTGATTTCGTTGAAAGAGATGAAGGAGGTAGGTCGCTGGCTTCTAGGGAGCGAGCTATGGTTACAGGATTTTCAAGAAAATGCTCGCAAGGAGGGGGAGCGGTAGTTCGACGTAAGGGAATGCCCTCTGGAACATTTGCTAGAGTTGAGGGGGTGGGAGACGGGGTTTCGGGGAGAGTTTCACCTTCTGTTTTGTCTCGGGGATTGGAAATGGGAGATGGGGGTTGAGTACGTCTCCTTTGGAGAATGTACGGATTTTTGCTAAGGTTGGAGTCAGGTGTTAGAGATGGGTTTTGGGAATTGGGATCTGAGGATGCTATATTCGTCATAAATCCTAGCATACAGAAAAGGTAATATAAAACACAGAGATTCAGCAACTAATCAAACACAATGCGCTACTTATGTAAATTAAATTCTATTAATGAAAAAAGGGAATGGAGACTTACCCTTTTTTCGTATCCTGGAGGTCGGCGACGGGTTTTTTAATTTATTGATATTTTTTGGGAAATTTTTGAAGAAGTAAGAGCTTTGTTGCAGAGCGAGTATGGCGGTGTATCTGAGATAAAGGAAAAGTAAGAGAGATGAAGGATTTTTGTGTTGGGCGGCGGAAAGCTGATGGGATAGGTAGGAGCGGGAAATAATTAGGGCTATCAGGAATGTTTTGGGCCATTTATTTCGGGCCCACTGGGTTTATTATACTCCGAGAAAGTAAAGAAGTGACACGTGTTTGACATAGTGGCAGATGGCATTTTAATGAGGTTTAAAAGAGATGTGACGGATAAAGAAAGGCGTGTTTTGACTTTGGAGTTATTCATGATGACGCTTTTGAAATTTTTAAGTCCAAGTGTTAGTTCGGGTCGAATAAATAACAGTTACAATTGGGGACTTGGACTGGGGACTCGCAGGTCATTTCTGGCGAGATATTCATTTCGCAATAGTGGGTGACCTCAACGAGTTGATATTCTGGAGGTCGCAGGTACATTTGATAGTAGGTTGATCGGTGTTATAGCTCGGTTAGTCGGGTTATGTGATTTCAAGATGTGGTAAGGCATGATTATTTGTGTGTATGTGTTTTACTGTTATCTTTAATGATTGTGCTTGTTTGATTTCATTTTACGTGTCCTGTCTGATTTTGTACCTCACTCAGCTAGAACATGGGGGACTAGCTGATGCGGACCAAAATGTCCATACATGATAATATTTTTTCCATAGAGTTATTTGTGGTAAACGACCTCATTTCTAGGAGAGGGTGTGCCTCCTGGAAGATGGGCGAGCTGTATTATGTCCTTAGGTGTGAGCGAGCTAGTTTGTGAAGGGTAGCGACCTGTAATATGGGGATGAGTTCTCATATAGGGTCGCGACCTCTTATGTTTGGAGCTGTATACTTGAGCTCGATCGCGGGTTTTATGAATAAGCCTGTGGGCTTAAGGTGATTGTGTTATATGAATTTTGGTGGGCTGTATAAAAGGCTCAGGCCTGTTGGGTTAAAGAAATTTGTTATATATGGGAACTTAACATACGGGGATAGTCCCAATTGAAAGCCAGTAATAGAATTGTATTATGAATAGAATTATGGTTATAGAAGGTAACCCTATATTGAGGGAGATCTTTCATATCTTTATATAAAGGGGCGAGTGCCTCTCATTATTCTTAAGTTACGATTTCTTTGTCACATTACTGTGCGTTTGAAAGAGAAGTATTATGTGTTGATTTTTTTTATTGACTTGAGCGTCGGAGGGTCTTAACGGGTTGGGACTCCGACCCGTTCGAGGCGCTGTTTTGCAGGACCAACTAGGTCACCAGGAGATTTGTGGAAGACTTGGCAGGTCGCTGTGGTATATTTGGTAGCAGTTTCAGGTCGCTGATCTCTATATTGAGGTTAGTGCCCCCTTTATTTGGTAGTTCAACTTTTTGGACTTATCAGAACCCTACCTGGTTATATAGCAAAATCCCACATAATAGTGCTATCAAATAGAATTGATGACGAGAATAGGGCCAAAAGCCAAGAGTATTCTAAAACACAATTCAACCAAAATCAGAACCAACCATTGAAAAAAAAAACAAACAAAATGGAAACTCGTGTATACCATTTGCACATTTACATTAGAATCTGGAAAGGGTGAGGAATAAGATGAATATAGTTGACAGTTGGAATTATCGGATTCCAATGTAAATGATATACACGAGTTTATTTCACAATTCTTGAATGTAAAATAATCACTTATTGTATTTTTTTAATTTACTTTCCATATTTATTTCATCAATAATTGTGAGATGAAACATTGATTAAATAAATGAATTTGGTTAGAAAAATAATGTTAATTGGCTATATTAGTAATAAACTCTCTAAATTAACAATTCAATTTAAAAACATCACCAGATCGATCCTTAAATTAATTCAGTAAAATTTGTCCCTTTATTTAACGTAATATCAAATTAAGTCAATATGATATCATTTTAACTCATTTTAATTATATAGTTTGATAGGGCATGATTAGTAAGACCTGGATTGAGGTAGACTGGGGGTTAATAATATAAGAAAGGGTGGCTCGCACATGAGAAACCTGATTAGACTTTTCTCTTGGGTAAGAGCTGGATGATCTGATGACGTATCCAGAGCAGGAGTATTCTCTTGACAGGAGTTCTTGGTGGTAGTGCCATAAGAACAGGCCTATAACAGATCTGACTCCTTGTTCGGAGAGTGACAAGGGGGACCACTTGTCATAGAATGTTATCCAAATGACCCACGATTCGCGGTCAGTGCCTCTGAGATCCCAGAAAAGAGATCCCGCCAAGAAAGATAATAAACCGCCTAGTGCTGAGGCCGAGTAAAAGAATAGCTAGGCAGACCCGGAAACCTTAAGAACAAGGGAAGAGCTGAATTAAACAGGTCTGGTCACCTGCTTACATAAAAAAAAGCAAGTGGGACCATTTGTCAGAATTGGTTATGCCAAACGGCCCATGATTTGCGGCACATGCTCCCGGGATCCCGGCTGGGGTCCCCACCGAGGAAAGTTATAAATATCTCAGCCTCAAGGCTGAGAAAGGTATGTCATTCTTTGAGCATTCCTTCTTATTTTCTGGAAAACACCTCAAACGCTTACTGACTTAAGCATCGGAGAGGTTTCCACCGGAAAACCACCGGTGGTCCTTTCTAACTTGTGTTTGTGGTGCAGATCGGGAAGGTATTCGAGGCTTCAGGCATATCCTTGGTCCTATTTTTCGGGCTGAAACAATTGGCGCCGTCTGTGTGAAGAATCTAGGCTAAGACGTGAGCTCCTTTTCCATGGCTTCCGATGGGTTACGCAGGAATTTGGTTGGAGAGCTTGGCGGAACCCCCAAATCTGCCATGCTCTGGGGCATGCCTCCGTCGGAAGAAACATCAACGGCGAGACCTGAAAGAGCAGAACCATCAACCGAGGCTGGATCTGGTGCTGTTCCGCCTCCCTCTGGTGAAGCAACACCTGCTGTTGGAGGATTATTTACCGACGCCCTTCTCTGGCAGCTGTCCGACCTCATCGGTAAAGCAGTAGAAATAGCCATGGAGAAGAAATTTTCTGAGATGTCAACACCACCACCCGGCGATCGACCAGACCGGATGGTCCCAGCGACGGAAACTGAGCCACCGCGTCACCAGCGGGTAGAGCGGACTCCCCTTAGGGATAGAGATGAGCATTTATCTACTTCCGATAGCGAAACCTCAAGTCAGATCAACCCAGGTCTGGCCGAGCAGATGCAAAGCTTGCAGAAAGAGGTAAGGGAGTTTAAGAGAAAAATGGCGAGCAGTGAGATGGTGCAGACCAGGCGAGGCACTCCGTTCACGGAGGAGGTCATGCGGGATGACGTGCCGGCCTCATACCAATCTCTGGGTTTTGAATACAATGGGACCACAGATCCGTGGGACCACCTGAGTAGATTCGAGATCGCGGCTGCCCTGCACAAACTTTTAGATGCGGTTATGTGCCGGGTCTTCCCAATGACCTTTACCAAACCTGCACAACTTTGGTTTAGCCAGTTGCCGCCCCGCTCTATCAGCAACTTTGACGAGTTCAGCTCTGCCTTCCTGCACCAGTTTACAAGTTGCAGGAAGTACCAAAAGATGTCGTTAGAGCTGTTCAGCCTAAAGCAGAAAGAGAATGAGAGTTTGCGTGCTTATATTAATAGGTTTACGATAGCAAAGCTGGAGGTACCCTCTGCGTCCGAAGAACTATTGGTAAATGCTCTGGCGCAGGGTCTGAGGAGAGGCGAATTTTTTCAATCGCTGGTTGTCAAACCAGCCCTGAAGTTTGAAGAACTATTAGAACGAGCTGAGAAGTATATTCACCTTGAGGAGGCCTTGAAAATCAAAGATGAGGGAGAAAAGAAGAGGGAGAGATATGATCGTGATGATAGGACTGCTGCAAAGAAGCCGAGGCCAGATCTGTCTGGTGGGAGACCTCGTTTTGACAGGTACACCCCTTTGGCAACTCCACAGGGTGAGATTCTGCAGGCCATAGAGAATCATCCAGACCTGAAATGGCCTAAGACCTACTCACAGAGGCCTAAGAAGGAAAGGTCTGATCGCTTCTGCCGCTTTCACAACGAGTATGGGCATGATACTGATCAGTGTACTCATTTGAAAGATGAATTGGAAAGATTGGTCCAGGCTGGGCACCTGAAAGAGTACGTCCGTATGAGGAGAGAAGAGGCCAGATCTGGCAACAAGGGCTATGACAGGTCTAACCAGGGCAAGAGAGACCAGGACAGAAGCCGCTCCAATGGGAGACGAGATGATCAAGCCCAGGTCATTCATGGGGAAATCCAGATGATCACCGGAGGAGAGCTGGAGGAGCATTCCAAGAGGACGCAGCACAGTTATGTTAGAGCCGCAAAAGACTTAGTTCAGAAATCGCGCGATGTGGGACAAATGACCTCTACCCCTAATATCTGTTTCGGGTCAGAAGATGGTGATGGAATTTTGGCCCCGCACATGGATGCTCTGGTTATAACGGCAACTATCGCCAATTATAATGTGCGACGGATCTTTGTGGATACCGGAAGTTCTGTCGACATTCTGTTTTATTACTATTTCCGACAATTGAAATTGGATGTGGAGCTGGAAGAGGTGACTACCTCCCTAGTCGGCTTTGCAGGGGGAGCTCTGAAACCAATGGGAGCGATCAGGCTCCTTGTCACCATAGGGGAAGAGCCTTATAGGGTGACAAGGATGGTTCGTTTCTTGGTTGTAGATGTGCCATCTTCCTACAATGTTATGCTTGGCCGACCTTCCTTGAGCCAATTTCAAGCTGTAATCTCAGTTTTTCACATGAAGATGAAATTCCCTACTGAGGAAGGAACTGGGGAGGTAAGAGGTGACCAGTATGCATCACGACAGTCGTATGTTGAGTGTATTAGACGAAACAATGAGGAAGAGAGGTTGAGTAAAAAAGCTCGGACAGAGCAGCCACGGCAAGAGCTAGTGAGAAGGGAGGAAGGTTTGATGTTGGTGGATATCGTTCCAGGCGATGAAAGTTGAGTCCTCCGTATAGGAACGAATCTCAGCCCAGAATTCTTGACAGACCTGGTGGCTTTGTTAAGAGAAAGTGCGGATGTGTTCGCTTGGTCCCCCCAGGACTTGGTGGGGATCGACCCTGAGGTGATGGAACATCGCCTTAATATTAGTCCAGAGGCAAAGCCGGTGAAGTAGAAGAAAAGGAACTTTGGACCTGAGAAGGAGGCTATAATTGAAGCTGAGGTGGAGAAATTGCTTAGTGCCAAACACATCCAGGAAATACAATTCCCAGAATAGCTCTCCAACGCTGTGTTAGTTCCAAAAACTCAAGAAGACTGGAGAATGTGTATTGACTTCCGAGACCTTAATCGAGCTTGCCCGAAGGACCACTACCCACTCCCGAGAATTGATCAATTAGTGGACTCAACAGCTGGATGCGAGCTCCTGAGTATGATGAATGCCTCCCAGGGCTACCACCAGATCAGGATTGCAAAGGATGACTGGAAGAGGGTTAGCTTCATCACCCCGAAGGGAACTTACTGTTATGTAGTCATGCCATTTGGATTGAAAAATGCTGGCGCCACATACCAGAGGTTGGCGGACAAAATATTTAAAAATCAGCTCGGGCGAAATATGGAGGTATATGTAGATGATATGTTGGTCAAGAGTGCCAGAGCAACCTCACATGTGGATAACTTCAGAGAGACCTTTAGTACCCTGCGGAAATATATAATGAAGCTCAACCCTAAAAAGTGTGCGTTTGGGGTAAGAGCTGGCAAGTTTCTAGGGTACATGGTTACTGAACGGGGGATCGAGGCCAACCCAGAGAAAGTAAGGGAAATTATGGAGATGCAGGCACCTAGGAACATTAAAGAAATGCAGTGTTTAGCGGGACGCATCAATGCCCTGAGTCGATTTGTCTCACGCTCGGCGGAGAAGAGCCTCCCTTTCTTCCAAGCTCTGCGTAAAAAAGCTCGTTTTGAGTGGACCAAAGAATGCGAAGAGGCGTTTAAAATGTTGAAAGAACACTTGGCTAGCATGACCTTGTTAACAAAGCCTGTCCTAGGAGAACCCCTCATCTTGTACCTATCAGTTGGGCAACAGGCAATCAGCTCTGTCTTGCTTCGAGAAGAAGGAAAGGTGCAGAAACAAGTCTACTACTGGAGCAAGGTCTTACATGATGCCGAAGTAAGGTATGTAGAAGTAGAATAGGCAGTACTAGCTCTAGTAGGCACAGCCCGAAAATTACGCCCATATTTTCTTTCGCATAGTATAATCGTGCAGACGAATCTGCCGTTGAAAGCTGTCATGGATAAGCCAGAGGCATCGGGGAGACTGGTCAGGTGGATAATTGAGCTAAGCGAATTTTATTAGCTTTGAGGCCAGAACGGCAATTAAAGCCCAGGCCTTAGCTGATTTCATGCAAGAAATGACCGGTCCTCCTGGAGAGCTGAAGAAATGGAAAATTTTTACGGATGGCTCTGTTTGTAATAAGGGCTGTGGAGTTGGAATTGTTTTAATGGATCCAGCAGGCGCGTCCACTGAGTTTGCTATCCGGCTGGGTACAACATTTTCTAATAATGCTGCTGAGTATGAGGCCCTTCTAAGAGGTATTCAGATGGCGAAAGACCTGGGTGCAGAGCAGGTGTGCGCCAGGGTAGATTCTCAGCTCGTTTGCAAGCAGATCAGTGGAGAGTTTGAGACGAGAGAAGAAAATATGCAGAGATATTTGGCTAAGTATAGAGAACTCGCAAGAGGTATGAAAGGCCTAACGGTCCTTCAAATTCCTAGAGAGGAAAACGGAAGAGCTGATTTCTTGGCAAAGGTGGCCAGCTCGGCTGAAGATTGTCAAGAAAGAGTGATTACTCTACTACAGGCGGATGGAGAATTTGGAACAGAGCAGGTATGCTCAATTATTAAAGGAGAGGACTGGCGCTCTCCTATAAAGGCATATCTGGAACACGAGGTCTTGCCGGAGGATAGGAAGGAGGCAGCAAAGATACGAACTAGGGCTGCTAGATTTTGTTTAATCAAAGGAGAGTTATTTAGAAGAGGATTTGGCCAGCCTCTTCTGAGATGCTTGGGCCGGACAGAAGGAGATCTGGTCCTTAGAGAAATTCATGAGGGATGTTGTGGTAACCACATGGGTGCCAGAGCTCTGTCGAGTAAGATCTTGCGGGCGGGGTATTTCTGGCACACCTACGAAAAGAGGCGGAGGATTTTATACGTACATGTGAGAAATGCCAGAAGAACTCAACGCTAATACACAGGCCTGCTGAGGAGCTAATGACGATGAGCTCCCCTTGTCCATTTTCCAAATGGGGGATAGATCTGGTCGACCCCTTTCCTATGGCCCCTGCCCAGAAGAAATTTTTGATAGTAGCAATTGATTACTTCAGTAAGTGGGTAGAGGCGGAGGCCTTGGCTAAAATTACGGAAGACGCAGTCATGAAGTTCCTATGGAAGAATGTGGTATGCAGGTTTGGTGTACCCAGAATTCTGGTCTCAGATAATGGTACTCAGTTCACGGGCGCTAGAATCAAAGCATGGTGTACAAAAATGAAAATTGACCAACACTTCACTTCTGTTTACCATCCTCAAGCTAATGGTCAAGTAGAGGTCACCAATCGTATACTAGTCCATGGGATCAGGACCCGACTGGAAAGAGCTGGGCGTAAATGGGTGGAGGAACTAAGTGCAATTCTGTGGGCTTATAGAACTAATCCTAAGGAAAGCACAGGGGAGACTCCCTTTAGCCTGGTCTATGGTATGGACGCTGTAGTACCTGCTGAGATTGGTATAGAAACTCATCGAATTCAGAATTTTGAGGAAGAACAGAATGAGTTATTGGTGCAAGATGCTTTGGACTTAATTGAGGAAAGAAGAGACAGAGCTGCTGTTAGAATGGCACATATTAAAGGGCGAGTAAAGGCAATATATGACAGAGCTGTGGTAAAAAGATAATTTCAGGTGGGAGACCTAGTTTTGAGAAGGTCTGATTTAGGGAAAGCCAAAGGAAAGTTAGATGTCATGTGGCAAGGACCGCTTCGGGTCACTCGAGTTTTGGCTGGAGGAGCGTACATGCTGGAAGAGCTGGACGGGACTGAGATCCCTCGTGCTTGGAATATTACTAATTTACAAAAGTTTTATACGTAATTGCAATCGTTAATGTTTATTTTTTTATGAAATAAAAGTTGCAGGTTTATCCTCACCAGAATAATTGCACGTTCACAATTAAGCCAGGATTGGCTAAGGGCGGATACCCTCAATTTTGCCTGACCTGATTGTCAGTTTAAGCCAGGATTGGCTAAGGGTGGATGCCCTCGATTTTGCCTGACCCGATTGTCAGTTTAAGCCAGGATTGTCTAAGGGTGGATGCCCTCGATTTTGCCTGACCTGATTGTCAGTTTAAGCCGGGATTGGCTACGGGCGGATGCCCTCGATTTTTGCCTGACCTGATTGTCAGTTTAAGCCGGGATTGGCTACGGGCGGATGCCCTCGATTT
>BMAC01000017.1:365689-380269 GCA_014905375.1 Phtheirospermum japonicum | reverse complement strand
GCCGTAAAAAAGTATTTAACGGCGGTTTTTCCAGAACCGCCGTGGATTAGGCGCCTTTGTATCTACTTTCTGCAGTAGTGCAAGTCGTATTAACACAATGAAATTAGATCATAGAAGACCAAGAAAAACTACTTAGCCCCCCCTGCTCAAATATCGCAAACAAGGAAAAACAACTAGGTGGCATCCACAAATAATCATAGGATTTATCAAATAAAATAGCTCAAGGCATGTGTTAATCAAACATGCACAAAGATGTGAAGAACATGTAAATCAAACATGCTTCTCACAGCAAGGAACACATAAATCAAACATATTCAAAAACATATAAAAAGTCGCAAAGAACATGTAAGTCAAACATGCTCTTTACAGCAAATAATATGTCAATCAAACATATTCCTTAAATAAGTCTAAAACAAAACAGTAAAGAATATGTAAATCAAACATATTCATTACCATAAAACCATTTATCCATCCATCGCCGACCTAATGAAAGCGTCAGCCAAAAATGATATTGTTAATTATGTGAATGATTTGGGCATTTTATAGAAAATAATGAGGAGATAAATGAAGTTCGTTGAATTAGAGAGCGATAGAGCATACATGAAAATGGAACCGAACAAAAAAGTGGAAAAAATTTTTCCATTGAATTGAAGACTTGGGAGAACCATTTGAAATATGCTTTTCTCAGTGAGAATGACACATATATGGTAATTATCTTGGCTTATCTTTCTGATCTTGAACTTGATAGGTTGTTGAGAGTGTTGAGAAAACACAAGATGGTTATAGGTTGGTCAATAGAGGATTTGAAATATATTAGCCCATCTTTTTATATGCATAATTTTTTTTTAAATGATGTGTATAAAACTTGTGTACAAAATCAAAGGCAGTTAAACCTGATCATGTAAGAAGTAGTGAGAAAAGAATTCCTTAAATGGTTAGATGCAAAGATTATATTTTATATTTATTATAGTGAGTGGGTAAGTCCTACCCAAGTTGTACCTAAGAGAAAGGAGGGGTTAAAATAATTAAAGATGATGGGGATGAGTTGATAGGTATTCAGTTAGTTATTAGGTGGAGAGTTTGTATTGATTATCAAAAATTAAATGTAGCAACTCGAAAAGATCGTTTTCCTCTTCCTTTTATTGATCAAATGCTTGATAGATTAGCAAATTATGAATATTATTATTTTCTTGTTAGTTATTTGAGTTACAATCAAATTATGATTGCACATGAAGATTAAGAAAAGACCATGTTTACGTGTCCTTAAGGTATTTTTGCCTTTCATCACATGCCATTTGGTTTATGTAACACCCCAGCTACATTTCAAACATGCATGATGGATAATTTCATGGATTACTGAAAATATGATGGAAGTATTTATGGATGATTTTTTTAAGTTTTGGTTCATCTTTTAATCATTTCTTGGAAAATCTACAAAAATTTTGCAGAAATATAAGGAGACCAATTTGGTCCTTAATTATGAGAAGTGCCATTTTATGGTAAGAGATTTTTTGGGTTATCGAGTGTCTTCTGCAGGTTTAAAAGTCGCTCGAGCCAAGATAGTGGTATCGAGAAACTACCACCCCCGACAAATAGAAGGCAGAATGAAATTGTTATAGGAAGTTTATCTATGATTTTTCAGAAATTACTAAGCCCTTATGTCATTTACTTGAAAAAGATACCGCATTTGATTTTAGTGATAAGTGCATGTATGCATTTGAGATCTTGAAGAAAGCATTGGTGAGTAGTTCGGTGCTTGTAGCTCACGATTGGTCGCAACCATTTGAATTGACGTGTGATGCAAGTGATATTCCCATTAGAGTAACATTGGGCCAAAAGAGAAACAAGTTCTTTAGGGTTTTTTAATATGAAAGTAAACCCCTTGATTCCATATAATCTAATTACACCATGACCGAAAAAGAAAATTTAGACGGTGGGGGTATGGTTTTGATAAATTTTGATCCTATTTGATAGGAACGAAAATAATAGTATATGCGAATCATGCGGCTATTAGGCACTTGTTTGTGAAGAAAGATGCAAACCCGATATTGATTCAAAGGATTATCTTACTCCAAGAGTCTGAGTTAGAGAACGAAGAGTATTTGAAAACGTAGTGGCGGACCATCTCTATTGATTAGAGATTCCAATAAAAGGTGAAGATAAAAAGGTACCCATTAATGTGAGTTTTCTAGACAAACATATTGTATATGCTGAGTCTAAGAGTCTGATTGTTTGAGCTGATTTAAACAGCTGATAGTTGATGACTAATAGCTGGTAGCTGATAACTGATAGCTAGTGGCTGATTTTAAATTAGTATTTTGTAAATTAGTTGATTAAAGTAGATGATTGAAGGTTAATTTACCAAGAAAATATATGATTGAAAAACATAAAGTATTAAACATAAAAAATAAGAAAAATAAAAGAAATAAAATTATAATAATTAATAAAGACTTCCCAAATATTTTTTCTTGAAATAAGACAAATACATGAAAAATAATAATAAAAAAAAGTTATAACAATAAATAAAGCTTTACTTATGATTAATAAAAAAATTTTTATAAAACATAAAGTAATGTATTAGTTTACAAATAAGATATTTCTTACAATATAAAAGGATAAAAAAATAAATTTTCTCAATAAGGTGGGAGCTTATTAGAAAAAAACTACCATTTGTAGCTTTTTCTGAACATGAGTTTATTGGGCAGCATAAGCTATCAGGAGCTTATTCTTGGTTCTTACCAAACAACCTAAAAGAGCTTATTGAGATGGAATAATCTATAAGCACTTTTAAAAAGTTTAACCATGCAGGGCCTAATATAGTTTGGTACGTCGATTTTGTCAACTTTTTAGTTGTTGGTGTTAATCCTCCTGATTTAACTCATTATCAAAAGAAATCTTTTTTCCATGATGTTAAATTCTTATTTGGGATAGACCTTTTCTTGTTTAGAAGATGTAGTGATTTAGTGATATTGATATGTGTTCCACAAGAGCAATAGAATGATATAATAAATCAATGTCATGCATCACCGAGTGGAGGCCACTTTACAGGAAATAAAACCGCTAAGAGAATTTTACAAAGTGGGTTTTATTGGTCTTCAATTTATAAGGATTGCTTGGATTCTTGTCGTTTGTGTGACAATTGTTAAAGGATGGAGAATATATCAAGGAGACTTGAGATGCCTATAACAAACATCATTAAAGTTGAACTTTTGATGTATGGGGAATCGATTCATAGGGCCATTTCCATAATCATACAAATATAAATACATCCTTTTAGCAGTGGATTATGTATCACGATGGGTGGAAGCAATTCCAACAAGGACGAGAAATTCTAAAGTGGTGCTAGATTCCTTATGAAAAAAACATCATAACTTACTTAAGAGCACCGAGATCCCTAATTAGCGATGAAGAATCTCATTTTTGTAACATATAGTTACAAGTCACACTGGATAAATATGGAGTGAAGCATCGAGTGACATTGACCTATCACCCATAAGCAAATTTCCAAGCTGAGTTGGCCAATAAAAAACCAATCAAATTATAGAGAAAGTGTGCATGAACCGATAAGGCTAGTTGATAAATCTTGATGATGCATTGTAGGCATATAAAATAGTGTACAAAACATCTTTGGGGATGTCACCAGACCAATTTTTTTATGGAAGTTGTGCCACCTACCAGTCGAATTAGAGAACAAGGCATATTGGGACATTAAGAAGTTAAGTATTGACTTCTATATGGTCAAGAAAGAAAAACGAATTAAATTTAATGAGATGGATGAGTTTCAGGCTGAAGCATATGAGAATTTATGAGTGTAGAAGGAGAGAACTAAATGATTCCATGACAAAAGGATTGTGAAATGGGAACTTAAGGTGGGGGATAAAGTACGCTTATTTAATTCCCGCCGTAAACTCTTTCCAGAAAAGTTGAAATCTCGATGGTCTGGCCCTTTTGAAATCGAGAAGATGATGAAGAATGGAGCTTTTGAGTTGATTTCATCGGAAAGGAGTACATTTATCGCGAATGAGCAAAGAATCAAAACTTATTACACAGAACAAAGGGATAACATTTTTCATCACCTTGATTGGCCCTTTAAGCAAGAGCATGTCTAGCTAAAGACTTCAAGTCAAGCATTGACCGGGAGGCAACCCTACGCTATACAATAAATAGTCTTGTTTTTATTTAAAAAACAAAGTTTCTGATAGAGTAGCGACCAGAGTATTGACTGATACTTAGACTGTTATTATAGGCTATTTTTCAAGCAACCCATTAGTGACCCAAGTATCGACTGGTACTTTGACCACTACTATGTGCTATTTCCCAGGCACTTATTATCGACTGAGTTAGCGACCACTAACCAGGTCGCAAGTGAGAAGCCGCTTGCCTATAAAAATATAAGAAAAACTCAGATTTACTTGATGATTGTAGTTAATCGGGTTGCTAACGAGATCGATAATTGAATAATTATATCGAACACTTGGTATGCATGGTTAGTTCTTCAAACTTTATGAGTTGTGTAGTTAAAGCATGAGGTATGAGTTCTTTGATGATTGTGACCTTGAGATTTTGAAGCATGATTTGGGGGAATTTATAATTATGATGATCAATTGGACTCAGAATTTTTAAAATTATTTGAAATTGTGCATGTGTGTCTTGATTGAGAATTTAATTGAATTCACCGAGTCCATTAGGAGTAATTTATGATTGAAATTGGTTTATATATTATACTTGGAAGTAAACTTTAACTAAAACTTGTTTGTAGGAAATGGGTCCACTCAAACATCTTTCCATTATTGAAGAACATTATTTGAAAAGGTAATGGAACTTGCGAGAGAGAATAAGAGAAATATGGAAGAATGTGTAGGGATACCAATAGCGCCAAAATTCCGAATACCTCAGGAAGGAAAGAAAAAGGATGAAAAAGAGGGATCATAAAATCCCCCATTTTTGGTGGAAAAACATATGATAAGTTATGAGGAAATGGAAGGCAACTCGGAGAGTGGGAAGTGATTCTGACATGAGATGAATATATAATGGAGAGAGTAATGAAGCTGGAGGATAGAGTTGAGGGGTTGAACGAAAAGAACGGCAAGTTAAAGAGAAAGGTTAAAAGTTTAAAGCAAGAAATGAAGGCCATGAAAATAAGGATGCAAAGAATGGATATGGCATTGAGAGGCGAAGAAGCTCCACCTTCCCCAAAGAGATCTCCATAAATTTGGTAAGTTTTGACACAAATAAACCACTTTTTCTTTTTCAAACTTATAACTACATAGTAGCAAATAAGTTTGGGGAGATAAAAGTGTGGTTTATTTTGGTCATGTATTATCATTTTTGCATACATATAAGACTGAATTAGTTGTTATTTTATTTTAGTAATTTTTATTTACATGTTTAATTGCTATATTAGAAATAAAATTGGGATGTGTGGATAATTAATTTTTGATTTATTTGATGGAATATACATTTATGTGGACCTATTTTGCAAAATATTTGATGATGTGAAGTTTTTCAAAATTTTACTTTTAAGGAGCGCATGTTTGAATGATTATTACATCATACTATAAATCCTTAGCCATTTGCTTTAAAAGATGATATAGTTTGTGAGAAACCTTGTGTGATTCTTCTATCATGCGTGCATCTCTTTAAAACTTGTTTTGGTGATGACTCTAGTTAACGAAAGACTTGAGAATGATTCAGGCATTAGAAAAACATGATTATGGCCATATCCATATATATGAAGCTAATAAATAAATATCCCTAGTTATCCCCCTTGAACCATATTAATTTCCCATTCATTGTTAGCCAAGAGCTCATCACGGGCTCTAAATAAACCTTATGAAAAAATTAATTTTTGTGAATTGAGAGTTGATTCCTATTGGATTGAATGGATTTTGTTTGGGTGCGGGGATAAAAATAAATAAAATCAAAATCTACCTTTAGTAAATAAGAAGCATTCTCAAAATCTCTAAAATAATTAGAATACACTAGTGGTTTCTAAGATGTGTCCAATGACCCTTACTCTTAAAAGAGTAAAAGAATTTAAAAAATTTAAGGTTAAGAAAAGTCTATTTTCTAAAGGTTTAAGCTTTACAAGAATCTGTTTCTTTAGGTTGGGGTGAAGTATAAAAAGTTCAAGTTTTAATATAGAGGATAATTATGGTATTTTCATATGTTACCAAAGAACCTACATTAAAACCTTGAATAAAGGCCTACTATAATCCTTGTCCCTCGTACACACCATATTTTGAGAGATACATTTACAAATCTTGTTAGAGTGCATGTATCAATATGTTTTGAGAGTATATCTTATACACCTGTGTGAATAAGCAAAACATTTATCCATGTGAGGATCAGCGAAAAGATAAGAAGAATAAAGGTAAAAAGGGTGTAATGATTAGTTTCTTGTTAGTGCGTTTATACTTTCAAAACTATATTATTTTAGCATACACATCATTATTGTGTTTATCACGTCCATACGTGTGTCTAGTTATTTTTTTCTTTTTTTGTTTCTTAGAGGATGAATAAACCTCTAAATTTGGGAAAGTTGATAAACACAATTTTTATGCACATATTGGAACTTATTTAGTTAGGTTTCATCTCATGTTTGTGCACATATAACTTCTTTAACTTATTTTTAGATTACTTGAACGTTATTACGTGTTTAGTACACTACTGCAGAACAAGGCTACAAGGGTGGTTGATCGACGGCGGTTCTAGAAAAACCGCCGTTAAATATGTTTTAACGGCAGTTTTGTTCAAACTGCCGTAGAACCCTACATTCTACGGCGGTTGTCACAAAACCACAGTTAATTAATTACTAATTAACGTCGATTCTTAAAAAACCACCATAAATTATCAGGTATTCAAGGAGGTTCCGTAAAAAATACCGTTAATTAGTTCATACCTTAAATTAGTTCGCTGGATTTAACGTCGGTTCTAGTAGAACCGCCGTGAATGTGATGACAATTAACGGCGGTTCCATTAGAACTGCCGTAAAATTTAGTCTGCCATGTCATTGATCCCCAACTTGCTCAAGCAAGTTGTTTCAACCGTTGATCCTTGTCTCATCCGAGGATTTGCATTAAATATTAAACCAAAAAATATATATATATATATTAAAACAAAAAATATATATATTAAACCAATATATATTGAAAGGAGGCTAGGGTTTTTTGGATTGTTTTTTAGTTTATATATATATATATATATATATATATATATATATATATATATATTAAACTAAAAAACAATCCAAAAAACCCTAGCCTCCTTTCAATCAATCCGTCAATCTGCTGCGATAAATGGTGATGATTCAGTAGTTCAACGCCGCGCGCGGAGGATCGCATCTGCCATTGAAAAACGGATGTCATATTCCCCTCTCTCTTCATCCATGGCATCGCCGGCAGTGGAGGTGCCGATCCTGTGAGGTCGACGCTGCTTTTTCTCTTCCCGGCCCGAATTACGTCGGCGATGCCCAATTAGAGGTCCCAACACTCTAACTTGTCTAATATGTTTTCTTATTAGATTCACGTTCTCAAAATATTCATTGATGATAATTTATGACCCGAGTTGTTTTATAAACTGTGGGGTTTGAAATTGATGGAGTTGAAAGCTAATTGTTTGATTTATTTATTTAATTATTTATTATTTCTAATAAAGTTCAAATTTTTGGTACTATATGAATTATTTGAAACATAAGTTGATTTGGGCTTTTTTTTGCATAAATTGAAACATCAACCGTTTCCGGTTCGCGAGGTCGAGACGCTCGCCGATCGGCGGCGATCCGCCGCCGCGTCATCTTCGCCGGCACGATTCGTCCTCGAGCAAGGGTAAAGGCGAATCGGTTGATTTTCAGAGATTAATTCATTCGAAGAACCATGGGGCTTCTTCACCAAGTCCGGAACGGGTTTCTCAGAGATTCAAGATAAAACCCAAGGCGAATGAGGTCGATTCGGCCTTAATTAAGGAATCGAAGATCGTAATTAAATTCCCCTACAAAAACAACAAAATCGAAAAGGAAAATCAGTCAAATTTTGTAATGGCATTTGAAGGTACTGAATAAAGTATAAGAATTATTTGTGAAATTAGATAACTTGCATCATGAACTTGTAGGATTTTTTTAAATATAAGTCCCTATTAAAATAATCAAATATCCTATTTTTCCACTTGCAGCTTTTTTTGAGTTTATTTTGATAAAAAATTGAATTTCTATGGTACCAGTTCACTTGCCATTTACTGTGTTCAGGGAAAAAGGACTTTATGCCATTGTACCAATAACGTGCAAGTAAAGTAGTATTGTTGTTCTTTTTTTTTAGTTAAAAATTAAAAAAAGTTAGCCTTAATTAGCTTTATCAATGTTTATGCTTTAACAATAGTTCGTCTTTAATTATAGTTTGGCAATTGGAAGGCCATAAGTTGTAATCCACGCAAGCTATGTTCGTACTTAGTTTTGATCTCGGCCATCCATTTTTCTAAGCCTTCCAAGAATTATGAACCACTCTTTTCTTGAAAAAGATACAGTAATAAAAAGAAAAGTTTAATTCATTGCAATTTTAGTCCTACAAGTATCATATGTAGCAATTCTGGTCATACTTTGAACTAATTTTAATTAAATTCAGAGACATGATACTTTAGCCTTTACCTATGGTACATTATTTTACTAATTTTTATATTTGATTATTTTTCCATTCTTTGATCAACATCAATATATTAGAGCTCTTAGTTTTCTTTATATGTGATGTGAACAATGCAACTCTGTTTATTGCTTGTTTATGATATAGCTTGCTCTGAAATGTCAGGAAATTCGTAAAGAAATCTCAGTTTCTAATTTGTTGGCTATGTCTTCAATTTGGTCTCGAAATCCTTATCCTAACCGGTCGAACTTTTTCTTTAACGATTAGCTCTCAATCGTCGCTATGTGGTAAGTTAAGGCTTTCAACAAGCTCAAATTTTTGTGGGAAAACGTGTGTATATATATATATATATATATATATATATATATATATATATATATATTGCTGGTTTTCACATATATTTATCATCGATGCAGAAAAAACGTTTACGAGTTTCCTTGATTTCATTAATTAATTAATCAAATTTATTAGACTACTAAACACCGAGGGTGTGTTATTATTATTGTTGTTACACTGAATTTGCGTGCTCGTGATTTTCCAGCCGATAGCCCATCATCGGCCCATAATTCAAAGGGTGGAGACAATCAAGCAGTTGGAGATAGCAGCGGTTCGTCACATGAGCAATCAGATGACGATGACTTAGAGATTGAAGCCGGTCCTTGCGAACAAAGCAAAAAAACCGTCCGATATCAAGCGCATCAAAAGGTTACATTTTATTTTAGTCCAAAAAAAAAAAGGACGGTATCATCAAAAATCGTTGAGCACCAAAACAAAACTGATGTGTGTATGTGTGTTTTCAGGATGGTTTCTAACAGGGAGTCCGCTAGACGTTCAAGAAAACGAAAGCAAGCACATTTAGCAGATCTTTTAATGGCATTTGAAGGTATAATCTACATTTATCTTGTATTTGGAAGGAAGAACAAGTGTTCTTTTAGGTTTTAATTCATTTTTAGCTCGTTTTTTTCGTTCTGTTAAACTCGTTTTCTCGTTTTTTTTCGTTCTGTTTAGCTCATTTTTTTTGTTCTGTTTTTAGTTTTTGTTTTCTAAGATCAATAGTTATATGCTTATATATGTTTGTTTTGTATCGACAGATATTGGAGACGCCAAGTTTATTGGCTGAGGGGTTGGCTGGTGTGAAAAGAACATTTTCAAACAGAAACGTCCCGAGTCTGATGCTGCTGATTATTTTTCTCTGTCTTTTACTTTTTGTTTGCTGTCGATGTAATTTTAGATGTCAAGTTCTCGTGTGTACCGTCGAATCTGACTGAAACGCCAAATATTATTCCAACTATCTTAACATGTCATAGCGCAATTAACTCAGTTTTCTTTTTGATGGAAATGTTTGAGCTGATCTCATTTGGGTTAAAATCTTCAGACACCTGCTTTCATTTCTTTTTTTAATTTTTATTTTACTTTCTAGAAGGTATTTTTCAATATCCGTTCTGAAAAATATACTTTCTAGAAGGTATATTTTAAGAACAGCATTCTGAAAACAGACTTTGTAGAAGGTAATTTTCAAGAACCGACGTAGAATCCACAGCCGTTGTTTTTTTACGGCGGTTATTAAACTGCCGTAAAAGGCATCACTTTCTACGGCGGTTCAAGAACAACCGCCGTTGAAAGTGACCATATTACGGCGGTTATAAAACCACCGTTAAATCCTACTTTTTTTACGGTGGTTTTTTAGGAACCACCGTAAACAACCACGACGGTCAATATAACGGCGGTTCAAAAACCGTCGTTAAAAGTCCAAAAAACCCGCCTTTGTTTGTCTGTTCTGCAGTAGTGGTATTTTTTCTTTAATAATTTTGTAGAATTTTTGAAGCTTATTTGGGTTTCAAAGAGCACAATGATGATAATAATAGAGACTTTGACCAAGGCTAAGGGAAAGATGAAGCCACTAGACGATAACCAGAGTTGACCCATGCAGCCCATGAGTCAATGAAGCCCAAAGACTCACTAACAACCCGGTTAGCGGTCGATAGTGGGGTCACTACTGTGCATCAATTTTACGACGATGAATAGCAACCAAAATAGCGGTCGATACTATGGCCGTTATTGTATCCTGTTTCCACGACGACCTTTAGCGACATTATTAGCGGTCGATAGTGGAGTCGCTAACAGGTCAAAGACATTTGGGTTTACAAATATGTCTAGCTAATTTTCCTTTATTTTGGTGTTTGGTATGAATAATGATTGAATAATATTTTGATAATTCATTTAATTCAAGTATGATCCATTTATTTAATTTTGTGTTTTGGTTTTATTGGTTCATAACTGCTTGAAAATCAATTGTGTTTCTAAAAGTTGTGATTTCTTGACAATCTTACAAAATGAATAGTTTTATCCATAAACTTTCGAACATGAAACACTCTAATCAATAAGACCGAGAGGTTTGAGATTATTAGTGAAGTCTTAAAGATCCTTAAAACCTTTTAGAGTTCTAAGTATGATTTCAAACGGACACGTTGTTTCATACTTAGAAACAACGGTTTAATCACTTCGAGAGAAAGATTGAACTACATTTTTCACCAAACACTTTGAATACACCACTCAAGCCCCAGAAATAAACCAAGTAATTTTCGTTTAGACAATTAATCAGACACCTATTACGCACTAGTCATAACCCAGAAAAAAAAAACAGCATAACTCATAAGACACATCAAATTGCCGTTCAGAAATATAGAAAAAACATAAAACCCACAACAAACACAAATCACTACTAACAAACTAAATGTATCAATCATCAATTACTTGTTTCTCAACATCAATTTCCAGTGTTCATCATCAGAGTTATATTATCCCCTTTTAACACCTCTTTTGCTCTCTGCTCAATTTCAAAATTTCCATCACTAAACACACACACATATATATGCACATGAGAAAACCTAAAAATACACATAAAAGTACCTGAAGGGAAGAGCTATTTCAAAATTTCAAAACTTCGCCGCTTTCAAATCTGGGAGGTGCAATTTTGGGGATAGGGCTAAGTGGGTGAAATTTAGGGTAAAATCGACGGGATATGGCTAAGTGTTTTGCTGAACGAAGAAGAGGAGGCTGTCGTGGTCAAGGTGGAGCTTGGGCGGTCTGGACTGGACCCGCGACGAGGAGGCCGTCGTGGTGAAGCCGGAGATTGAGTCTTCGCCGCTTCAGGATCTGGGAAGTGCAATAGGGCTAAGTGTGAAGACGGGAAGTGTAAAGACGGGTAAAGACGGGAAGTGTTTTAACCCGTGCCAAAAAAAATAATTTAATTATACATTTTACGGCGGTTTACATATAACCGTCGTGTACATGTGCGCCAAAAAAAAGTGTGAGTTTTTACGGCGGTTCTCTTATAACCGCCGTAGAATTTTATTGTTTTACGGCGGTTATTTGATAACCGACGTTAAAATAAACTGCCCCCTATTTTTACCGAGTTTTCAATTAACCGCCGTAGTATTAGGTGAGTTTTTACGGCGTATCATATAAAACCGCCGTAGTAAATAGGAATTTACGGCGGTTTTACAAAAACCGCCGTTAAAATATAGATTTAACAGCGATTTTACAAAAATCGCCGTTAAAAGATTTTTAACGACGATTTTACAGAACCGCCTTTAATAAGCCGCCTTAGTATCCTATTTCTGCAGTAGTGACTTAATCACAATACACTTAATAGATTGAAGAAGATGAACATTAAGAAATCATTACAATTCCAAACACCAAAATATTCCTTAATACTTGAGTTTCTAAATATCACAAATTATACTTTTATAATTTCTCAGTTAATACTTTTAATTAATTCATGTTCGTCATTTATAACGACACAACCCAAATTCATTTTCTATCGTTTTGATAAAACTACATTATCTAATTTGTATTACTCGCCTATATTAAATCGTTACATGGTCCTTGTTGAATTTAACCTTTCTCCTTTTGTACTACATCTATATCGTACACTTGTGGTTAGGTAGAGTATATGAACGAACAAATTTTTATAATTCGAACTAATCCCTGTTAAAATAGGGAACGGTCAGTGGTGTGTTTATTGATATTATTATTTATATTAGTATTACTATTTTAATAGTAACCTTGTAACTATATATTTAGGGTTGGAATAAATGACAAATTGAATAATTATTTATAATTTTTATATTAAGAAAAAAATATATTTTTTTATGGTGTATTTAACAATTGTCCCTAAAAATCTTTCAAACATGTTAATTTTTTATATAAATGGCCAAACTTTTCGGAAATTATTAATTTCCTAAATAAGTTGATAATATATTTTAATATTAGGGTTGCAATTTATGATCAATTATAAAATCAGTCGGCTAATTTATATTATTTCATATTTTTAATCGCCAATTTCTTGGGTTGCTTTTTAAGAACATAAGTTTTAATATTAATCAAATCTCTTCACTAAATTCAAAAGTTCGATTAAAAATTTTGTCGCACGATTGATGTGACCACCAAATTTTGGTATTTTTCAATTTTCAAATATTAAATGGCATGACACTGATCAACCTAAACATTACTGATCAACCTAAATATGAATATAAACACACTTCGTGCATTTTTAAATGAGAAATCCCCATTTCTAGGCGTCCGGCTAAGATTTCAAATCGGGTAAAAATTGAACTAAAATTACAAAAAGTTAATAACGAGTGTCCGAAATTGCAATCTAAAAGAAAAATTCATATAAAAACAAAACAACATAACGTAGGGGGACTAATCGAGTAATTTTGCAATTTAACCTCTTATAATGTTTGAATCAATTGGTTTTGCTTATAGTCAAATCCTATATAAATATAAGCAAATCGTTTATAATTCCGAGAATTGATCCTACTCAATAGGACTTAGGATTCGACTATCAGCATTAAGCATATCTTGTATAACGTTTGCATATACGTCAGACTCGTCGAAAATGAACTAGCTTATTAAGTTAAAAGGTTGTTATAGTTACTGTGGCATCCATTGATATCATCTACAATTTTCAATATTGTAATCATGTGTTGTAACTTTAATTAATTAATATATATATATATATATATATATATATATATATATATATTGTAATCAAGTGTATATAGAAAAACACTATAATACATTTATTTTACAATACTTTTGTATTGTGATCTGATCAAAGATTGGCACATCACCAACTTTAAGAATTAAAAATATTTTTAAATAAATTTATTGGTTAAAAATGTAGAACAATAGTATTTTGTACATACCGTGTGTGTGTATATATATATATATATATATATATATTCCTATATATTAATTCAGAATCCTCTTATCCTATGTGTTTGCTTCACACGTTACGTTAGTTTCGGAAAGATTTTGATGGTTCGGTGTAATCCAAGTCTAATATCTACTTAATTTAATATTTTTTATTTATTATATTTTACCTGATTTAATATTTTCATATTACTATATTTTTCCTAATTCAATAATTTTCTTTTTTATATGTTACCTAAATCAATATTTTTTATCATATTTTACCTTATTCAGTATCTCACTTTTATTCTCCTAATAAAAATATAAATAAGTCATAATTAATTAGAAAAAAAACCTTTATAAGTTGAACTAATTTTTATTTATAATAAGATTTTAAATAATTTTATTTGTAGAATTTTAAATATTCTATTTAATTAAATTATGAGTTACACAAAATTATTACAAAAGTAAAATAAGTATAAAAAATATCAACTTAAATTTTCTTATCTTAATCCTAATATAGTACATTAAAAATAACAATGAAAATATACATGAAAAACTATTGTTACACCAAAAACGTAAACAAAAGAAGAAATAAATAAATAATAATAATAAATTATTATGCTTAGGAAAATATATATTAAATATATTCTATGATGCACGAACACTCCATTTTTTACCCCGGGGATGAGTCGGACACTCCGTGGACGCGGACACGCGCCCGACACGTGTCGGACGCGTGTCCTATTTT